>CM053582.1:216553440-216591613 GCA_028627135.1 Pseudochirops cupreus | reverse complement strand
CACCTACTCTGTATGGGGTACTGTGCAAAGCACTTTACAAATATTATTTCATTTGATCTTCACAACATCCCTCTGAAGTTGGTGCTATTATTATTTCCATTTTACAACTGAAGAAAATGAGGCAGATTGAGGTTAAGTGACTTACTCAGGGTCACATAGCTAAGTGTCTGAGACCAGACTTGAACTTGGGTCTTCCTAACTCCAGGCCCAGCTCCCTACTCACTTGCTCTACCTTGCTGCCTCTTAATCTAGATTATGAGATATTAGTTTGGGGGCAACTAGGTGGTGCAGTGAATAGAGCACCGACTCTGGAGTCAGGAGGACCTGAGTTCAAATGCAGCCTCAGACACTTAACATTTACTACCTGTGTGAACTTGGGCAAGTCACTTAACCCCAATTGCCCTGCCTTCCCCCTCCAAAAAAGCAAAAATAAAAAAGATATTAGTTTGAAGTATAAAAAACAGTTAAACTATTTCACGAGCAAAAAGTTCAAAATTTATACATTTTAATATTTCTTTTAAAAAAGAAAAATCTCATGATCTTAAAAGCTTATCATAATTTCCCTCTTTCCCAGTCCCTTTTCTATTCTCAAGCTTTGAAATAAACAAGGAATCCATCATGAGTTGTGAGTAAAGGACCATAGAAAATTCTTAGAATGACAACACATCCTCATAGACATGAAGTTTTTTCTCTTGAGCATCAGTGAAGAAGACTATGAGGGAGGCTAGGCCTGGCAGTAGGCTTGTCTAGAGGACAGCCAGCTCAACTGCAGGTGTCCTTGGTAGAAAAGAGTCTCACACAGATGTCTTGTACCATGTGCCTAGATTTCTTTAAGATAAAGGATCTCTATTTCAAGGTTTGATGAAACACACATTGAAGAACTCTCTGAATAAGCTGTTTTTTTGGTTTTTTCAATGTTGGTCTTTGAAACATAGAATTTAACTCACTCTTCAAATAACTGTATTTTTTTCTTCCCTTTCAGGCTGTAGGCAGAACTAATTTACATGAGAGTAGAGAAAAAGAATAAAGCCTTCTAAAAAAAAAACCTTTAGGTCACCTCCAGACAGGGAACCCCAGCAGGAGCTTTCCTTTTCCCTGATTTTACAAACTGGAAACAAATAGGTCTACCTCGTCTGTAGAGTGGAAAAGCTTATTTTGAACTTCCTAATTTCCCTGTTTCATGCCAAACTGGAACTTTAGAGTTTGACTTTATTTCTTGCCTTCATAAGCGTAAATGTTTAAGGCTAGATACACGCAATAGCAGTTTAAGCAGATGAGGACTGCAATATGAGTCTGGAGTTAATAAAGAAGTTTTGAGACAGCCACATACATTTAGTGATTGTGCAAGTGTGAATATTAGCCAGAGTTCTTAGACCCTCTCAAGGGGCTTCCAGAAAGGCTTCTGAGATTTAAACACATACTCTCCAAATCTCTTTGTCATAAGCTGCCTAAATGAATAAGCAGTTTGGGGTTTTTTGTTTTGTTTTGTTTTGTTTTTCTTAAACATCAAGGTAGTTTATTTTTTAAAAAAGCCTAAAGCCACATAATTTTCCAACCCAATCATTTGAAAATTATTTCTGGATACATTTCAACAAACATTTCTTAAGCAGTAAATCCAAAAGACTGGAAACAATACAGATACAAGAATCTAAGTGCCTTCTGGATATACAAACTATGTAAAGTACTAAGGGAAGATGAGAACAGGGACAAGTCTTAAAGGCTCATCACAATTCTCTTGATTCTCCTCTCAAATTTCTTTCTTGCTTGCAAGCTTTGGAACAAAACAAAATTTCATCTACCTTATAGTCTAGTAAAGAGATAACAGCAATGTAGATAGCTACAATGCACAATATTACATGATTAGGTTCTTAGAGAATTATTAGAGTGCTACGTGAGGTCTGAGAGAAATGTGGTATAATGGTTCTATCCTTGTAGTCATGAAGACTCAAATTCATGCCCTATCTGTAGCCTATACTAGCAACATGACTATGTGGAAAGCCACTTAAACTCTCACTGTATGTAGGCAAGTCTCCAAGACTACCGATGATGTTGATCTTCATTGGTGAAGAGAATTTCCACACTGGAAGATCCCTACAAATTAAAAAACAATTCTAAAACATGTGAGATATAAAAGGGAAAAAGGTATTACTAGACCAGGCAATCAGGAAAGAATTTCTGGACACTTGAGTTGGATTTTAAAGGTTGGATATAAATTCAGCTAGCAAGGGGTATGTTGGAAGGTGGGGTAGAAGGGTATAGCAGAGAGAGGAAGAAGATCACTCTAGGAATATGGAACAGAATATGGTCCTAGGCTTTTAAGTAGGCCAGCTGGAGAGAAACGCAGAATATAAGTAGATGAGTAATAAATGTAAGATAAATCTAAAAGGAAAATGGTGCAAAGTAGTCAAGGGCCTTGAATATCAGGCAAAGCAGTTTGAGAGCAATAAGGAACCATTGAAGACTTCTTGACAGAGGAATGACACAAACAGATAGGAATGAAAATTCTGGATATTGTACGAAGGATGCAATATAGACAAGATTTGCCTAAGGACTATAACAATATATCAGATTGTGGTAATGAAGACCTGTGAGGGGAGAGAGTGAGATCCTAGAAGAGAGACAAATTTGAGAAATACTATGTAGAAAGACAAAAAATAGGACCTAGCAACTGACTGGATAGGGCAGCTAGATGACTTAGACAATAGTGTGCTAGGTCTGAAGTCAGGAAATTTCATCTTCCTGAATTCAAATCTGACCTCAGACACTTACTAGCTATGTGGCCCTAGGCAAGTCATTTAACCCTGTTGGCCTCAGTTTCCTCATCTATAAAATGAGCTGCAGGAGGAAATGGCAAACCACTCTACTGTCTTTACCAAAGAAACAAAATCCCCAAATGGGGTCATGAAGAGTCAGACATGACTGAAATGAATAAACAGCAACAAAAAACTGACTGGACATGAGAAGTAAAGAAAAAGAAGTAAAAGATGATTTCAAGGTAAAAAACACAGAACATTTGTGTGATCAGTGAAGCCACAGATATAATGAAATCCAAGAGAGCCCAGAATATCTCACACACTTAAAGAGAATATCTGTCTAACCCTACTTCAGATGGATCCCCTCATTAAAAAAATGGTTCAAGCATGATATCTGAACCAAGTCACCACACTAAGTTGCTCAGTTTTTTTCCCTTCCTTTTTAGAGCCAAGAGAACTCTTGCACTGTTGTTCAGGTGCGGAATTTATGCATCGCCTTTCTGATTAATATTTAAGGAGACTGTTTGGCAGCAGAGGTTCTAAACATGTTTTGCAGGGACTTGGCAAAGGAGAAGTTGAGTAATCAACAATCCACCAAAGACTTGTGAAGAAAAATATTCACATTCAATATTAATCAAGTGAAACTCTGGGCCATTTGTCCTACCCATCATCTGAAATCAAGTCTACCAAGGTTACTGATGGAATGTTTTAACAGTCTTCAGAAAAGTGATTACAGTTGGGAAATTTAAAATGGGAGCAAATTACTACTGTCCTGGGAGCTATGTCACCCGCTATTTCTGTGGAAAGCCACCTTTAGGAAATGAGCCAGGCACTGGCACTTTAAGAATTACTGGTATTTCCAGTTGATTTTTTTTTTATCAGTATTATCTTCATGGTCCACAGACATCGTGTTTGGTCTTACTATAATGGTATTCCTTAAGTGAAGATTCTACGAGGCAGTCAGCTCCATCACTGAGAACCCACTAGAGGTACAGTTGCTATGAGTAATCTTAAGGGAAGGCAATGGCACATCGGCGGGTCCCTACAATGGCAACTGCTTTGCTCTCTTCTTGTCTGCTTTCCACATAAGATACACTCAGCAGAATTCTGGAGCAGTCAGTGTTGTTTCTCTACCAAGGGACTCACTGCCTTCTAGTGTCAGATTCAGGATGTGTCAATCCTCGTTAATATTATGAAATAGGTGGTATTTGGGGCACATTCCCAAGGCCAGAAACATTCAATGTTGTTATGCCACTATAGAGTTTTTCACTTACTGGCTGGAAGACCCTGAGTAAGTCAGTTAAGCTTTCTGATTCTCTTTTTCTTCATATTTAAAAAGAGGGCAAATATAGCACCTAGATATCTATGGACAATCAGTCTACGGACAAGCACCCAAGTATTTATTAAGCAGCCACTATTTCCCAGGCATTGTACTAAGCCCTGGGGGGCTCTCTACAAATAGAGAAGTAAAAGTCTGTCCTCAAGAAACTTAAGTTTTAGCAGTGGAAATACACAGTGTCGCCAAAGTCTTAGTACAGTCTTAAGCTTTAACAGCCTGAATTGCTTAAGACTGCGCTAGGATGTGGGGGTCATGCTGTCTCCAAAATAAATGCAAAATTGGAGAAGGAGAACACTAGCAGTGGGAAGATCAGATAAGGTTTCATGTGGAAAATGGGACTTTGAGCCAAATTTTGAAGCAAACCAAGGATTCTGGGGGAAAAGGATATTCTTAAGGTTGCTGTAAGGGCCAAATGAAATAATATTTGTAAGGTTCTTTAAACTTTAATGACCTGTATAGATGCAAGCTATTACACTACCATCATCATCAATATTATTTTCAGGGACTACAATGAGACATCCCATGGAGGCCTGTGCTTCCTGGATAGTTAACTGAGCCCTTTTCTTTCCCCTCCCTCCAAAAAGAAGGCTGTCTATCTTGTGCCCTGTTCCTACATGCTGAAATTAATTAATTCATTCAAATATGTTCATGTGCAACCAAGCAATAGTCAATGTATTCGCCTACCAGATCCCATACAGGATTAGGCAAGACCAATAGGCTTGAAATAAGAAGGAGGACTGGGCTCTGTTCTTGCCTCTGCTACAAACAGAATCCTAGAATCCCAGAAACGTATAGCAGCTTAGAGGCCATCTAGTCCATCCACAACAGGATGGCTAAGATAGAGTGATAGACCTAGAGTCAGGAAGACTCATCTTTTGGAGTTCGAATCTGGCCTCAGATACATACCAGCTGGGCAAGTCACTTAACCCTATTTGCCTCAGTTTCCTCATCTGTAAAATGAGCTAGAGAAGGAAATGGTAAACAACTCTAGTATCTTTGCTAAGAAAACTCCAAATGGGGGCATGAAGAGCTGGACACAACTGAAAAATGTCTGAACAACAAAGTCCATTCCCAAAATGAAGCATGAACTCCATATATAGCATCCCCTATACTGGAAGACCTTCAGTAACAGGGAATTCACTGGCTCCATGGGCATCCCATCCTGCTTCTAGACAGCTTTAATTCTCAAGAGGCTTCCTACAGTTCCTGGCACATGGCAAGTACTTAATAAATGCTTGTTTCCTTTTCTTTATATTAAGTTGCAATCTGCTTTCCTGTTGTTTCTATCCACTGGTCTTCCTTTTACCTTGTTAGCAATTCTAAACCAGCAAATCTGAGACTTTCTAGGCTAAACATTCCTAAACCCTTGTAGTACATGTTTATTTGTTTGTTTTAATATTCTGGTGCCCTGTTTTGTATGTACTCCAACTTGGCAATGTTCTTCCTAAAATAAGTCCCCTAAGAATTAGTCATTATGTGACAGTGGGCAAGTAACTTAATCTACCTGAAACTTCAGCTTCCCCACTTGAGAAATGGGGATAACAATGTATATACTTCTAACTTCACGCTTTTGCCTCTTTTGGGGGGGGGGGAAGGGCAGGGCAATTGGGGTTAAGTGACTTGCCTTGCCCAAGGTGACACAGCTAGTAAGTGTGTCAAGTGTCTGAGGTCAGATATGAACTCAGGTTCTCCTGACTCCAGGGCCGGTGCTCTATTCACTGAGCCACCTAGTCACCCCCATCTTCACACTTTGTTAGGTTTATATAAACTATTATACATAAAGTACTGCTCATCATTATTATTTTATCAAATACCATGGAGTGAGTCAGTCTACTAACATTTATCAAGAACTTGCTACATGCCAGGAATTATACTAAGTGGAAAAAGAGGCAAAAGACAGTCAGTCCCTGATCTCAAGGAGCTTATGGATTAAGGTGAGGCACAATATGCAATCAGCTATGTAAAGGCAGGATGTATACAAGGTAAATTGCCGATAATCTCTGAAGGAAGGCATTTCAAATTAGGAGAACTGGGAAAGATTTATTGCAGAAGGTAGGTCTTTAGCCAAGATTTAAAGGAAATCAGTAAAGTTAGGAGGTAGAGATGAGAAGAAAAAGAATTCCAGGCATGTAAGACAGCATGTGAAGATGCTCAGTCATGACATAGAATGTGGTGTGTAATAAACAGCAGAGGCCAGTGTCACTGGGTGGCAGAATATGTGGAGATATGGAAGACATAAGAAAACAGAAAGGTAGGAAGAGGCCAGGTTACAGAGAATTTATATGGGATCCTAGGGGTAGTAGTTGATTGAATGAAGATTTGGGCGGGGGTTTCTGGGGCGGAGATGGTGTGACATGGACAAAAGCAAATAGCTTAGCCCAAAGAGTGGCGAGGATCTTCAGCATTAAACCAAGAAAGTAGAAGTCAGCCTTTGATAAACAAACTTTCAACCACACCTCAAATTTTCTCAAAAACTTCTACAAATTGATGAACTTTCCCTCTTTGGAAAGAAATCTAGACATCATCACTGAGGCTCATTCTGAAGAAGGCTAAAATTTAGTGTCACCAGAACTAAAGAAATCCGTTAGTGGTGGTATGGAAATGAAAGCAATCATCAAACCTAATATCGTCCCGCATTGTTCTGACAAAGTAGAACAAAACTCAATCCATGAAGCCAACGTGCTTTTTGGGAGAAAATCAAGGAAATTATGATATTAACACAGCTTGAACAACTTTCATTGCTGTTCAGTTATTCAATTGTGTCTGAATCTTTGTGATCCCAGCACACTGGTGCTGTCTATGGGATTTTCTTGGCAAAAAAATACTAGAGCAGTTTGCCATTTGCTTCTTAAGTGAATTAAAGCAAACAGAGGTTAAGTGTCTTGCTCAAGGATGATACAACTAGTTAAGTGTCTGAGGTGAGATCTGAAATCAGATCTTCCTGACTCCAGGCCCAGCACTTTATCAATTGAGCCCACTAACTGCCTCTAACCTTAGTATTTAGAAATTTACCATTTAAAATTAAGGATCAGTTGATGGTGAGTGCTCCAAAGGGCAGATATGATGATGTCTATTTTAGTTCTGTGTTTAAAATCATACAGAATATTGATAATATGAGGGCTACATAGACCTTGTTTTCACTTCAGAAACACCACTATAAATTTATGGTCGTATGAAGGATTTCCTCAGAACTGGTGACATTTATTTTCCATCTTCTTCAGAATAAACACCAGTGAGGTCCAGATTTCTTTCCAGAGGAATCACCATACAATTTATGAATTGGTAGAGGTTTTTAAAAGAATTTGAGATATGGTAGAAAGATGATTTATCAAAAAAAAATACAAAACAACTCTTCTCTTCTCCTGATTTGGTGCTTAAAATCCCCACCACTCTTTGGGTCAAGATAAAGACCTAAAACAGACTTCACTTCTGCCTTCCAGAACAGTCACCTTCAAGTCATTCTTAATGACAAATGGTAAATTTCTTGAAGCTCATTACAAGTGCTTTAGAGAGTAATTAGCCTCTAGAGTATGCATCTCTTACTTGCCTCAAGTCACCAAGGAGCCTGGGAAAGCACATGAGGCACTGGACTGAGATGGAAATATACTAACTTGATCAAGCATATCTGATTTGTTGTAATACGCTTTATAATTTCAGCTCCACAAAATTATCCACAAGCCACATTTAAATCATCTTAAAAGATTAAATCTTTTCAAACCAAATACAGCATTTCAGGGAGAAATAATTTTCATCACATGGAAAAAGAAAAAGGAGAAAAAGAACCTCAAATAAAAGCAGTAGTTCATAAGTCTAGTCCAGTAGGCCATTCAATTCCCCATAAATTCAGTTACAAGAGACAATAAGGAGAGATACATGGAATATAAAATTCAGCAAGGGCAGGCATGGCCCAGAACTATTTTATTTATGAGGAATAGCCTTAAAATTGATGGCAGAGAAAAGGCAGGGATTTGCCTGAACTCTACACAAAACCCCCTCTGCACACCTTTAAATAATGCCAAAAAAAAATTCCTGGAGCAGTAGAACCCACAAAAAGAAGGGGTGAAATAATTTTCCAATCAAAGACAACTTAGAAGGTCAGCAGGAAAGGTCTGTCATACCAGGATGAGAGTGGAGCACAGTCCAGTGCAGGCCACACTAGTACATAGCCAGCCCAAGCAAACCAGAAGCAGGCCTCAGGAGCCCCTGAATCAGCAGCAGCAGTGGCTGCTTCCAGAGCTCTCAGACTACAGATGGTAAGGAAGTCAAACAACTGTTCAGAAGGAGATTATAGGGGTCTCTTTGCTAGCACTGAGGCAGGACTCTGCTGCTGTGCCCCATACTCAGACCTGGATCACAGTCCTAGGTGGCCATCCCAGGGTAAGGAGAAGCACTAGCACACCAGAGCTTGTGGCAGCAGCAGAGCAGGATCCTCATCACAGTTTTGGAGCAGAAAAGAGTGCTTGTGGTCCCTCACAAACTGGAACAGAGACCAGGAGAGGAGTAAACACCTCTCCTTAGATCATATCACCTTGAAAGAATTGAAAACTTATAGGCCCTAGAAGTATCTTTGAAAACAGTTGCATAAAACCTCTAAAGCTCAGGACAGGACACCCTCCACCCTGGAAGTAGAGTCCTGCCTTTAAAAAGAGTTTAAAAATTCAAGCAATTGACCAGCAAATGAGCAAAAAGAGGGGGAAAAAACTCAGACTATAGAATCTTACTTTGGTGACAAAGAAAATCAAAACAAACACAACAAAGTCAAAGCTCCTACACCCAAAGCCTCCAAGAAAAATAGAAATTGATTTCAGGTCAGGAAAGACCTCAAAAAAGATTTTGAAAATCAAGAAAGAAAGGTAGAGAAAAAATTGGGAAGGGAAATGAGAGCGATGCAAGAAAATCATAAAAAGAGTCAATAACTTGCTAAAGGATACAGAAAAAAAATACTGAAGAAAACAACACCTTAAAACATACTAGGCCAAATGGCAAAAGAGGTACAAAAAGCCAATGAGGAGAAGGATGCCTTAAAAAGTAGAATTGGCCAAATGGAAAAATAGGTACAAAAATTCAGTGAAGAAAAAAAAAATCTTTAAAAACTAGAATTGATTCAGAAAAAGAACTATGGAGTGTGCGTGGAATCTAAACGCAGACCAAAGCATACTATTTGCTGTCTTTTGTTGTTTTTGTTGTTTCTTCTTTCTCATGGTTCCCCCTTTTGCTTCTATTTCTTCTTGACAATATGACGAGTGTAAAAAAGTAGAACTGACCAAATGGAAAAGAAAGTCCAAAAGCTCACTAAAGAAGAAAATTCCTTAAAAATTAGAATTGAGAAAGCAGAAGCTAATAACTTATTGAAAAATCAAGAAGCAATAAAAAATAAGAATGAAAAAATAGCAGACAATGTGAAATATCTCACTGGAAAAACAACTGACCTGGAAAATAGATCCAGGGGAGATGATTAACAAATTATTGGACCACTTACAAGTCATGATCCAAAAAAGGAGCCTAGACACGATCTTTCCAGAAATTATAAAGAAAAGCTGCCCTCACATTATAGAACCAGAGGGTAAAGTAAAAATTGTAAGAATGCGGCGATGACCTCCTGAAAGACATCCCAAAATGAAAACTCCCAGGAATATTACAGCCAAATTCTGGAACTCCCAGGTCAAGGGGAAAATATTGCAGGAAACCAGAAAGAAACAATTAATGTATTATAGAGCCACAGTCAGATAACAGAAGATTTAGCAGCTTTTACATTACAGGATCAGAGGGCTTGAAATATAATATTCCAGAGGGTAAAGGAGCTAGAATTACAACCTAGAATCACCTGCCCAGCAAAACTGAGTGTAATGTTTCAGGAGGAAAAATGGACATGCAAAGAAATAGAGGAGTTTCAAGAATTCTTGATGAAAAGACCAGAACTAAAGAGAAAATTTTACTTTCAAATATAAGACTCAAGAGAAGCATAAAAAGGTAAACAAGAAAAGAGAAATCATAAGGGATTTAATAAGGTTAAACTGCTTACATTCCTACATGAAAAGATGATGGTTGTAATTTTAAAAAAACCTTTCTCATTCTCAGTTAGAAGGAATATATATAGATAGAAGACACAGATGTGAGTTGAATATGAATCTAAAAGATAAAATTAAATAGTGAGAGAGGAATGTGCTGGGAGAAAGGGAAAGGGAGAGGTAGAATGGGATAAATTATCTCAAATAAAGGAGGCAAGAAAAAGTTTTTACAGCAGAGGGGAAAGGGGGAAGAGAAGGATGTGAGGGGGAATAAGTGAACCTTACTCTCATCAGAATTGGCTCAGAGAGGAAATGGAACACACACACACACACACACACATTCAATTGGATATAGAAATCTATCTTATCCTACAGAAAAGTAGAAGGGGAAAGGAATAAGAGAAGATGGTGGTGACAGAAGTGAGGGAAGACTGGGGGGTAGAGATAGTCAGAAGCAAAACACTTTTTTTTGGAGGTGAGAAGGCAACACAGTTGGTGTTAAGTGACTTGCCCAAGGTCACACAGCTAGTAAGTATGTCAAGTGTCTGAGGCAAGATTTGAACTCAAGTCCTCCTAAGTCCAGGGCCAGTGTTCTATTCACTATGCTACCTAGCTGCTCCTTCTTCATTGTTTTTATTTATTTTTTTTTTTAGCAAAACACTTTTGATAAGGGACAGGGTGAAAAGAGAGAGGAACTGGAATAAATAGCAGGGAGAAATAGGATGAAGGGAAATACAGTTAGCAATAATGTCTGTGAAAAAAAAATTGAAGATAGTTTCTCTGATAAAGGCCTCATTTCTCAAACATATACAGAACTGAGTCAACTTTATAAAAATAAAAGCCATTCCCCAATTGATAAATGATCAAAAATATATGAACAGTTTCCAGGTGAAGTAATCAAATCAATCTATAGCCATATGAAAAATGCTCTAACTCACAATTCATTGGAGAAATACAAATTAAAACAATTCTGAGGTGCTACTCATACCTGTTAGATCGGCTACTAGGACAGAAAAGGAAAGTGACCAATGTAGGAGGGAATGTGAGAAAAATGAGACAGTAGCGCACTGTTGGTGTGAACTGATTTGACCATTCTATAGAACAATTTGGAACTATAGTCAAAGGGCTATGAAACCATATTTACCGTTTGGCCCAGCAACACCACTACTAGTTATGTCCCAAAAGAGATAAAAAAAAAAAGAAAAAGAAAAAGATCTCTCTGTACAAAAATATTTATAGCAGCTCTATTCTGATGGCAAAGAATTGAAAATTGAGGTGAAGCCCATCAATTTGCGAAAAGCTGAACAAATTGTGGTATATGGTTATGATGGAATACTATTGTGCTATAAGAAAATATGAGCAGGATGCTCTCAGAAAAACCTGGAAAGACTTGCATGAGCTGATGCAAAATGAAATGTACTTGTGTGCAAAGTAACAGCAATATTGTAAGATGATCAGCTGTGAATGACTTAGCTATTCTCAGCAATGCAATGATCCATGACCACTCTGAAGGACTTAGGATGAAAAATGTTATCCATCCCCAGAGAAAGAACTGGTGGTATCTGAATATAGATTGAAGCATAATCTTTTTAACTTTGTTTTTCTTGAGGTTTTTTCTGCTTTTTTTCACAACACGACTGATATGGAAATGTTTTGCATTACTACACATGTATAACCTATAAACAAATTGCTTGCCTTCTTAATGAGGGGGGTAGGAAAGGAGGAAGGTAGAGAATTTGGAACTCAAAGTTTAAAAAATGTTAAAAATTGTTTTTACATGTAACTAGAGAAAAATAAAATACTAAATAAATTTTTTTAATGGAAATTGATGAATTGTATGAAATCTCTCTTTGAATGCAAATCTAGACTGAAAAGAAGCCAGAATAAACCAGCATATGCAAAATCATATGCAAAAAAAATTGCAAATACCTTTTTAAAATCAAGTTCAAAAACATTCACATTAGTAACACTTAGATTTTAATAAATACCATTCTTCAACATATTTTGCCTTTATGCTGCTTCCTATATCATTTGATTAAGAGAACATAGAATCTATTTACCATTAATACTATATATTCAAAGGTTCAAAAGGTCAGGAAGGACTTAAAGAGGCTATCCAATCCAAAACTCTCATTTTATAGATGAGGAAACTGGGGTCTAGAGAAGTTTAGTGACTTTCCCAGGGTCACTGAACTAATACGTTTCTGAGGAAGGATTTGAATTCCTGCCTCTAAGTTCAGTTCTCCATCCACTAGGCTACATAGCTACTCTGAAAAGACAGATGTCAAGAATGGGATTTGAATCCACATCACTTCTCTTTTGTTTTTTGGAGGGGGAAGGCAGGGTTAAGTGACTTGTCCAAGGTCATACGGCTAGTAAGTGTTAAGTGTCTAAGCCTGAATTTGAACTCAGGTCCTCCTGATTCCAGGGCGAGTGCTCTATTCATTGCAACACCTAGCCACCCCACACGCCTCTTTTCTTTACAGATACTTTATAGATATCTCATGAAAATCAACATGCTGTAGTAGATAAGGAGTCAAAATTAGAAAGACTTAAATTCAAATCCTGTCTCATATGTCTATCAACCATGTAACCCTTCAAATATTATTTTACTTCAATGAGCCTCAGTTTCCTCACTTGTAAAATGTGGAGGTTGGACCTGATGACCTCGAAGGTCCCTTTCAGCTCTCAATCTATAACCTTATGGTCCTGTGACCCTAATTTTCATTAGCCTGGTGATGAGGATTAAAACATTTGTTCAGAAGTGGAGGCTTTTGCCATTATCCTAGAACCTAGTCATTGAAAAAAATTTAATACACAATCAAGAGATCTTGGTTTTAATGACAGCTCTGCCATTAACTATCAGTGAGGACTTAGATAAGTCATTTGACCTCTCTGAGCCTATTTCCTCCTCTTCAAAATGAGGATCTAAAACCAAATAATCTCTAAGGTCTTTTCTGGTTCTCATAATCCATAATGTCTATTATTCTTTTAAATTGAGGCTTGATTTTTTTTCTTTTTTATTTCAATTTTCTTCTTTTCTTACTAGCTTACAATTACTAATAAAAATGGACATTTGATATACAAAAAAAAAGATATATGAAGTTGTGGATGTTTGTTACATACTTTTTAAAAAGTGTATATTGAGTTTAACACAGTAAGCCAAATTACCCAGTTTATTTGTTTCCCCTTCTGGACTTTTTGTTTTCTTCTATACATTTTAAAACATGATATTTTTTTCTTTAGCAACTCTATCACTATTAAATTATCTCCCCAAAAGAAGTTTTCCATTTTAAGAAATATAGTTAAGCAAAGTAATTCAACACACTGGCCATGTCTAAAAATGTATATCTGTGTGTCTCCAGTCCATTACTTTTCTCTGATGCTTGCTTCATCATTGGTCTTCTGAAGTCATGCTTAGTCATGGCATTGATCACATTTTTGAAGATTTTCAGATCTATTTTCCTTTCTTTTATTATGATCTTTATAAAATTGCTCACTTGGTTCTGTTTATTTAACTCTATCAGGTTACAAAAGTCTTCCTTAGTTTCTCTGAATTGGATATATTATCATAGCTTTCCAACTGTAGAAAGCACAGTGTTTTTTTTTTCAAGGAATATTTCTTTATTTCTCTTGTCAGAAACCATCTTTCACTAGAAGTCTCTGAATACCATGACTTCTCCAACAATAAGCCTATGCATAGCATCCTCAGGATGACTCAGAGACGAAAACATCCCATCATCTCTTGGCTAGAAAATATTCCCCCAAATCTCCTTCAGAATCAACCCTACAATAGCCAGGCTCTAAGAATTTTTTACACAGGATGTCCCAAAAGACATTTCTGTCTACTAATAGCTCCCAATATGTTGAACAAATGCACAGAAAAGTTTAAATTAGAATGTAGGAAAATTAATTTATCTGTCTAGCTTCTATATGTTGGGACATATTCCTCAGAATATTAAAACCTAAAGATCCTTCCATATATATATATACATACATATGCTCACAAAGAGTATTATCTTGGACTCTATATTCCTCTAATCCAAAAATTAACTCCTAAACTAGAGATTCTGTGCTCCCTGGGAATAGAAAGGCTGCAATATAACTTGTTTGTACAGCAATGTGATCTGCTTCTGCAAGAAAACAGAAAAATGCCATCTGCATGGTAAAAGGAAATAGTTGCTTTGTATTTAGGATTAGGGTTAGTTTTGTATTTATACTTCTGTCTGAATCTAAAGGCCATGACACTGCATAAAAGACATGTATCTAGGGTTACCTTCAAGCTTGCTGCCATATCCACACTCCATGTCAATTCTCCTTTCTAGACTTTCAGTCAACCATTAAGGGACTCTGCCACATCTCTTACTCCCTTGGCTCCAAATCAAGCCAGATGTAGACCTAACACCAAATTTCCATGGCCTACAAAAGAAAAGCCAGAGGATAAAAAACCTTACTCATCTTGAAAGACTTTTAAAAATCTAATTATCCTCCCCATAAATAAAAACTCTATCTCTGTCTACTTTGGTGAAACTCAGAGGATGAGCACAAACAGGTGGATACTATCCTCTTTGTGATGCCTTTCCAAACAATTAGAATGCAGTGAAGTATGAATCGCTCATTTCAATGCTGACATACTCCATATCATCCAAGTATCATGCCTTGGTGCTCTACATGGAATGCTGCTGAGGAAGACATGAGAAAAGACATGCCCAACTCTAAAGCTTCAAAAATTCAAATGGAGAAAAAGGGAGGCATGATTTTGAAAAATGGAAATGTCAATTACACAAGCATAGAACTCAGAAGGACCTTAGAGGTTGGCAATCTGGTTTCCTTATTCCCAGATAGAGCTATACTTTCCACATGGTAGAAAAAAAACTAGTCCACTGCCTTGGAGAAAGGAAAAAGTCACTTGTATTTGAAAGCAATATTTTAATAGTGCTTTTAAAAGTCACAAATACCTAAAATTCTCTCTTAATAACTATAAAATGATCCCTTCCTTTTCACATTTCAAGCCATAACATTGCAATTGAAGGGAAAGCTTAATCCCATTCCCACATAGCTCTTACATCTTTAACATTTGCATAAACAGTCTTTACAGGAAAAAAAAAACATGTCTCCTTTCTCTGGCAGAATTCTCCCTTTTCCTTTGTAATGACAGAAAATTCATATTCCCTTGATTGATTTTTTTTTAAGAGCAAACAAACCACCTTCAACATGAGGACCCTTGCACCTCATCCCCCTTACAGGACAAAACAACAGGGTTAATGGAAAAGAGAAAGAGCCTTACATCTGACAGTGATTGAATCTCAAAGTCACTTTTAAATTCCTTGGGGAAAATGTCATTTCTAAGCAGAGCAAAGAACCGTGGAGGCACAGTGACCTGTTCGGATATGTAAATGTAGCCCTAGAAGTCCATGCAAACTAATTATGTTAAGCACTTAGCGAAATTGGGTCATGTTGAGGGTTTTAAAATGAAAAGGCTCTTATAAGAAAAGAAAGATCTCTAGGGAATGATTCTCTATCCCTCTGGTGATGGGTTCAAATTTCTCATTACTTTTATGAGTAGAACAATTCTCTTTTTGGCTAACCCAAACTTCTATAGTTTCAACTAATCTATGGTTCTTTTGATTTATCAAAATAAAAAAATAAATAAAATAAAATAAAGATTCTCTAACTCTGTATAACCTGCAGGACTAGTGGTCAAGAATAGGTTGGCTGGGTGTTGTCCTTCATTCTCAAGGAGGACCAAAATGGCATTACTATGCTAGAGTGAAGTTACAGCATGTCTAACCGTGGCTGATCAGATCACAGATAACCAAAATTTCCAGTTTTGAATCTCATTATAAAGAAATTGCTTTAATGAAGGCAATATCTCCTTGGAGGCAAGGATGACATCTTAGTAATGCTTTTGTTACAGAACCTAGAATTGTGACACATGATTTTGTGAGTGTGCATGTGTATGTTTATTCTGAACTCATGATTTCATTGGTGTGAAAATTTCCCTAACATGAAAATTTCTTCCCACTTTGAAGATCAGCAACATGTCTATAACTTATTATCTTAGGGTGATTCTGAGGCTCTGACTGGTTAAATGACTTGCTCAGTGTTACCTGGAATCATATTTCGGAAGCAGAACATAAATCCAGGTCTTGCTCCCTCCAAAGTTGGTCCTCTGTCCACCATGTCACAGCCCCTCCCATATTATTTATCATGAGCTTAATAAATATTTTCAGTTGATGCTGATGACCTAAGTATTGAACCCAGAGTGATTTCAACCTCGAATTTCTTCACCATCAAACTAGTATTTTAGGCAACATAGAAAAAATAAGCTTTTGGAAGAACAACATGAGAGACTCTAGATTGAATGACTCTTTTTAGTTGAGTTCCCTTAAAAGTTCAGTAATTATGACAGTCAGTTAGTAAACTTGTTAGACTTACTTGATAATTTCCAATCTACCTTATTTTTAAAAAGGGGGGGAGGAAACACTTGCTACACTCCTCAGTAAATTTATTGAGATGAACTGAGCAGAGGATTCTATCTGACATGCTTAATATTCTGTTCTAGACTGTCAACAGAACAGCTGCTCTACCTTGTTTCACCCTGGAAAAGGACTGCCCTTTAATTCTGTTCAGGTGCAAAAGTATCACCATTAACTTCTCTCCCAGATTCCCAGTACCTCAGAAAAAGAAAAGAGTAAAGTACAGATGAGTCATACTACTCTGTGGGAGAAATTCTTGTGGGCATTTAGACATTCTCGTTCTAAAGAAGTCATTTAGCGTGGCATGTCTAACTTGTGACAAGGATCTGTGAACAATGGTCAAGGGATAGTCTAAGAAAAGGTCAAAATATATCCTCACAGCTATTTTCCCCATGGAAAACCATAAGTTTTTCAAGACTAGAAATACTGAAAAAGGAAGGCAACTGGGAAGGAATGTTCCCTGATCAAAGTTTAGATTCCATCAGAGTCTCACAAGGCACAGTGGAGGAAATAAATCATGGTGGAAAGAAGACTAGGTGCCAGCCCTGGCCACGTCACTAATTGGTATGATCTTCTCTGGTATACTTTACTTACTGGTCATATGAGAGGTGGATCTAGACCAAAAGGGTCAAATACAATAGAACATAGATAACATTAATCTGTGATTTCCTGAATCAATATGTGACCATGGTGATCTTTGTCTAGAGGTACCCATTTCTATTTGAATTTGATGCCACTGGTCTAAGGTCCTTTCCGACTCTGTAACTTTTGCCTCTGATTGGCACTAATTCTCCAGGTTTGTTGTATTACAAACTGAGGTTTCAAAAAGCCTTCACAAAAATATATCCCCTGCAGCTCACGCTTTTAAAAATAATCCACCTCCACTCCATCCCACTTTCGTCCCTTGTGCAGGTCCTAAGAGTTTTGTTCCCTAGCATGAGAGTGAGACCACTTGAATTTTAAGAGATCTATCCTTAAACTCACTTGCAATATAACGAGTTTGTTTAAAATTTTAGGCAGACACTATGTTTGGGGAAAAGATTTGGGAGACAGTAGTTTGTATCCCCTTTGAGCTAAAATGAGACTATCTCTACCAAGTAGACTGGGAAAATTTTCATAATGCTAGGATTATTGTTCTTCAAGGAAATAATTAATGAGAACCAGTAAAGAATCAAGCTAAGTCAGTAAGATTTAGTGGGAAAAGCACTGAATCTAGCATTAAAAGAATCTCCACTTTACTACCTGTGTGCCTTTGGGCAAGTCACTTTGTATCTAAGATCCTATGATCTATCTCACTAACAAATATTGTAAAATAGTGAAGTCATAGATGTCTATAGGCAAATTTCAGTCAGAGGTATTTGTCTTCAACCTTCCTGTTTCTTTTTCTGCTTTCATTCTCCCCTCCTCACCTCCATTCACCAACTGCCTAACATTTCCCAAAGCAATAATCTAATAGGTCCCAGACTTGCAATCTCTTTCTTTATTCCACTTCATTAAAATTTGGCTGTATTATATCCCGTTCCTCCTAAATTCTAATATAGATACCAGTTTATCACTCACATGGCAATCTAACTTGTGTTGTTATTGTTCAGTTTTTTCAGTTACATCCAACTCTTTGTGACCCCATTTGGGGTTTTCTTGGCAGAGATATTGGAGTGGTTTGCCATTTCCTTCTCCAACTCATTTTACAGGTGAGGAAACTGAAGCAGTGTTAAGTAACTTGCCCAGGGTCACACACAGCTAGTGTCTGAGACAAGATAAAAATTCCAGAAGATGAGTCTTCCTGACTCTAGGCCCTTTATTCTATCTACCACTTAGCTGCCCTGTCACCACAGTAGATTTTTATGATCAGGTGAAATGGGGGTCCAAATATCTCAGCTACAAACAAGCTACCTGGATCTGCTAGAGAGCAAACTGATCATTGTTAAATAGGACAAATTCAGACTCATTTCTTACATTATCACAAAATTATAGACCTCATGGGTCATTTAGTCCAATCTATAACCAACCAAAATCCATATAATCAATGCTTGCCCCCACAGTCCCTGCATCCAGCTAAGGGTCTATAATAGTGCGTTTGTTTATGAGGTTTACGAGGTTATCTTACCTATTTCAGAATTTGGTTTTGGCCAACAGTAATGATTTTTTTTTCCCTTTACGTAGCCTTTGAAGAGTTTCAGTCTGTTAGCTGTTCCCTTTTTTCCTTTTTGTACTGGAAAAGGGAGAGAGTAGAGAGGAAGGAAAATTAGCAACTTTGACAACGTCAACACATTTTGGGCCTATCAGCCTGTCAGTTCCTATAACATTGATAAACAATTCCCAAGATCAAGGTAGATATGGGATAGAAGATGATGGGAGAAATGCATAGGAATCTGGAGACTTGAGTTCCTTCCTTTTTTGCCCTCTCTTTTCTTTCTATCCTTTTTTAGGAAATTATGCCATCTTTGAAATGTATTAACAATGTCAATTAAAAACACTGATATAATTATTAATAAGCTAAGGAAAGAAAAGGAGAAAAAATATGCGGACTTGAAAACATTCTTGTGCAACTTATATGACATAAATCTTTCTAGAGGCTTATCTCTAAGCAGTAGCCTTCCTCACATTATTTCTAAAGCAAATATACACCTGTCAATTTTCAGGCTTCATTATAATCAGGCAAAACCTAAAAGGGCAGCTCCGCTAATCACTTCCATGTACATATTCATAATTCATTGATTCAACAATTTGACCCAGCTTTACCATCATCAGTCATATCATTGTATTAAGGATAATATAGAAATCAAAGCCTGAAATATTAAGCACCATAACTATATTTATTAGCTTACAATCTCCGTGGCAATAATTTAAGTCAGGGCCAGTATTCTAAGTATTTAACATCTGGCCAATTCATCATGATTATTGTCAAGGTTTTCTAATCAGCTAAAGTCAAGGTGACCAGTGTCTCAAAGAAATAAATTTGCTCCCAACTAACGGGGAAAACAAATTTCACTTCATGTAGTCAGTTTCTTCAAGGAGACTTTCATAATTGCCAATAGACCAGGTCTACTATGGTATGAGCCTACCAGGCCTGCTGTGGCATTTTTCTCTCCAGGATCTGGAACCTAGAGGAACATAGACCTTTGTAGGTCCAGTGTTCCTCCCAAGTTATATCACCTACGCTGGAAAGAACAATGGCTTGGGACTTAAAATGCTCAAATCTCAGCTCTGCTATTAACCACCCTGTGACCTTGGTCAAGTCACAACTTCTCTGGACTTTAGGTCCTCAACTGAAAAACTAGGGTTTTGGAATTGATGACCTTTTTTGGTCCTTTGCAGATCTAGCCCCATGAATCTAGGATCCCAGTAAGTAAAAATGAGGGGTAGATCACAAATTTGTCCTCTACATTCACGCTTTTGCCTTAAAGATTATTAGGGAGGGTAAAGGCAGATATGAAAACTAGACCTTAAAGAAAAGCAATGTCTTGTTACTGTTGCTGCTGTAGCTATTGGTTTTATGAATAATATATGCAATGCTCCACACCTGCACTTATCCACAAAGAAGGGAGAGAGTTACGTTTACTCATCCCTTCTCTGGAGTCAAGCTGGATCATTATAATAGCAGAGGATTTTGTTTCATTTTTGTTATTGCTGTTTTTCCTTACATGTACACCTTGTAGTCACTGTGTATATTGCTTGCTTGGCTCTGCTAACTTCACTCTGCATTAGTCCATATAAATCTTCCCATGAGAAGCCATGAGTTAAAATAGAAAGAGTCCTGAACATAGAATCATCAAGTGAAGGTTCATATCTGACCTCTAATATTTATTCACTAGATGACTATGAGCAAATCACTTGAACTCAGAGTCTCAGTTTCCTCCTCTCTAAAATGGGTATAATAATACTTATATACTGAGTACCTCATGGGGTCGCTGGTAAAGAGATTTGTAAGAGTAAAAGCTTATATGTGTGAGGTTCAATGGTTTATATTCTAAAGTATTTAATATACACATTGGTAGTAAGAGTTTACAGGTTTTTAAATTTCACTAATGAAACTATGCTAATTTATTTTTCCTCAAATTCCTCCCATTTGATTGAACTAATAATAGAATAAGGACCCTTTGGTGGCAGGGACTTTGATTTTGACCTCTGTTTCCTCGGTACTTAGTAAATGCTTCTTGAATGCAATTGAACTTTTCCCTAAAATGTTATCATTTTGCTCTCATTCAAAGTGAACTTCCTCTGTCCATTTGTAATTGTGCCCTCACTTTTTCTCTATACTTCTCCTTTATACAATGTAATCACTTAGTCAATAAGGATTTATTAAGTTCCTACCAAGCAATGTCCTAAGTTAAGCCATGGCAGTAGCTTCACAATATCACCAGCCTCTCAATCACAATTCCATATATCCAAGGACTTATTAAATCTGACCGATTAGCTCTTCACATAATGTATTCCACAGTACCACTTCATCCTCAAACCTTCTGTCTCCATCTATCAGTTTTACAGATGATGCTATTGCCAGCAAAGATGATCTCTGTCCTTCAAGGTAGAGAGGGAAGGGGTGTGGAAGAAAAAGTGAGAGCGGTGTGGGGGCATGGGAGAAATGTAATCAAATCATAATGCTTTCCAACCTAGGTTCATGGGAAGAAATTGAGCAAAGCAAAAAGAGAGACCATTCCAGGAAGAAGAAATACTATGAGGAAAGAGTCTGAATCAAGAATTGTTGGATATATATGGGGGATAGTTGTCCAGTCTAGTTGGAGCATAAAATATATGCGATGAATAGAGAAAAGTAGGATAGCATTTGATCTGGAGGAGCCTGAAATATCAAACCAAGAAAGGGATTTGAACTTTGCTTAATAAGCAATAGGAAGTAATGGAGTATTTTGAACAGACAATTGATATGATTAGATCACAGAAAAATGTCTGGCTATCTTGTGGCTTATAAAGTGGAAAGAGTGGAAGGAAAAGCTCTTGTTTGAGAATAGTAAAGAGGACACTGTCACAGAATGTATGGTTGAGTAAGATTTATGATTGGAATAAAAGGAGGGGACCAGGTTATAAAATAATCTTAGCAAAGTGCCTGGAATACAGTAGGTGCTTAATAGATGCTTGTTTCTCCTTATAAAGGGCTTTGAAGTGAAGGCAGATTGAGCAACAAGTTGAGGGGTGGGGGGTAATAAGCTCAGAATAGGATACATTGAAATTCCTGATCTAGTAGGATATTCAAGCAAAAATTTCCTATAATCAGCAGAATGTGCCCCTGAATCTCAGGAGGAGTTAGGTTGGATATATAGACTTGGGAGTCATCAGCATAGAAATAATAGTAGACACCGTGGATGTGAATGAGATTGTTGAGGCAGAGAATACATGGCGGAGGGGAAAAAACAGCCAAGAACAATACCTTGGGACATACCTTTATGGAATGGGAAGAAAATGAAGACAGAGCAAAAGAGAATATAGGAATGTTTAGCAACAAAGTTAGAAAACCAGGAGTTTATAGTGACTGAAGGATGGACAGCAGTGTCAAATGCTAGAGAAATATCAAGGAAAACAAAGACTAAGAAACAGCCACTGGATTTAGAAACAAGGGGTCAGTGGAGACCAATAGGAGAGGAGTTTTAGTACAATGGTAAAGAAAGAAACAGATTGAAAAGGGTGAAGAAGCAGGGGAAGGATTGGGCACATAAGGCATTTTGTGATGATAAAGCCCCTATAAATGTAAGCTGTAACAACCTGAGAACACTGGTTACTAAGACAGGAATCAGTTTGAACTTCATGATTTTTAGGTTTGCCAATGTAAAAAAATTCTTTGCTGTTCAATTTTGCTTCCAACTGGCAAAATCTTTCTCCTGGATCTTCGAATAAGGGCTGAAAAAGCTCTTTTAAATGACAATAGCTTACACAAAACAATATTCTAATGAATAGTAAAAGTGTAAATGAATCCTAAACATATAAAGTAAATTTCCCCTCAAAGGTCACTTGGATTTAGACATTAGGTGGAGGGAAAGGTTGCATCTAACAAGATGTTTTGAGTTTTAATGATTATACAAATTTTATGAAAAGATACATTTTCCTAAATCCAAAATACAATCATATTCCTTTATTCCCATCAGGTAGAACAGCTCAAGTGATAAATATCCTATCCATAAGAAGGTCAGTCTAATTTATTTAGCTATAGGTTTTATTTGGGTCGTAGCTTCCTTTTTTATTTTCCATTAACCAAGCAAGAATTTTAATGCCAAGATTAAAGAGCATGCCAGAGGCATTGTAGTCTGCCAGAGGCTTAGATTGGGAATTAGGAAATTTAAGCCTCTTTCTAGCTTTTCCAATGACTGCATGTGTGATGTTAAAAAAAATAACTTCCTCTCTTCACCTCAGTTTCCCCTTTAGTAAAATGTCACTTTAAAAAATTCAGAACAGTGATTTCATTGACATAAATAATTCTCAAAGATGTTCTCTTCCAACACAGAAAGAGTTGTTTAGATAACTGAGTTTAAATGACTTGCCCACCATTGCAAAACCAGAATAGCTCAAAAGAGGAACTTAAGCCCACACCTTTCTTTATCCTAGATTGCATTATTATCCACTATATTACACTGCCTCTCAAAGGGCTGCTTATGATTCCTGTGTTCATATGGCAAACATAGTAGTGATAAGATTTTTCATTGAGTATAATAGGATTTATTTTTAGCAATTTCTCCACTTTTCAGCAAAAATTTCCTAGTATAAAAATAAAGTGAATGAATGAAGAGCAATATTCTATTTAACCAGGTATAAGAAAAAACTCACTTTGAGGGTTAGGAACCAAAAATATTACTACTTTCTCAAGCCGACATTGATAGTATGAAAAGAACACTAGATTTGGAATCAGGAAAACGGGTTTAACACAAATTATTTGTATGTTCATAGGCAAGTCTCAATCTCTCCAAAGCCATTTTCTATTCTTTAAAATGAGGATTATAATTATTGCACTACCTATATCATCAGGTTAATTATTATGAGGTAAGTACTTTGTAAACCTTAAAACCACATGTAAATCATTATTATTTGGAATGGAAAAACCTGCTTTCAAAAGAGCACTGGCTCTGAAATTAGAGGATGTAAATTCAAATCTCACCTCCGATAGGACCTGTGTGACCTTGGGCAAGTCATATCACATTTCCAGGATTAAGTTTCTTCATCTGCAAAAGCAGAGGTTAAATTAGATAAAGCAAGCACAATAGTGCTAACATTTTTCATGTCTCATTGAGAATGGTAGTGAAAGTAGAGGCTGGATTAGATGTCCACTGAGGACCATCAGAGTTCCAGAATTATGATCTTGGGACTCTGTTCTTTACTACTTCTTTAAAGAGGGGTGGGGAAAGGAGAGAAGGAGAAGGACAACAATGATGACATTGGCAAGGGATGTTAGACTAGATCTCTAGGTCTCTTTCCATCCCCAAATCCCATGGTTCGATGACTTGACATAATGTAGACAAATATCTTGCCATTAGTTCTTTTTCATCAATATTCACAATTCATATTAAATTCATCTAAAATGCTCTTTATTTAGTTCTAAGACTTCCATAAATTTTCCAGATAAAACAAAACAGGAAAAAAAAAAAAACAAGGAGAAAAAAGGATCCATGTGTAGTGGGGCAAGGCCTCGGTATTCCCAGTTTTACCCCTCCCTGGTTTTTGTTCCTGTAACCAACTCATTTAGCCTTTCTTCTCTTCTGTTTTTCAATAAGTACTCTAGAGAAAACAATCACTCCACAAGTGCGTATTGAAACCATAAATGCTAAATAGTAATTATTCATAGAATTCAATGTACATCATTATTTTCTATACTACTGATAATTACTGTCAGTGGGGAGAAGAGGCCAGAAGTGAAAGTTTCCAAGATCTCACAGCCCTCCTCATTGACAAAAGTTTCATTTAGTTTAACAATAATATAATTCATTAATTCATTTAACAAACATTTATGAAACACTTGCTGAGTCCTAGAATAAATTTCATTTTTCTCTACTCTTTATAACACTGTTATCCCACAACTTCAAGTTTGTACAGTTTCACTCCCTAGCTATCATTGAAATTTCTGAACAAAGCAGAATCCCTGCAATTCATTCAGAGGAAGTAACATGAAGCAATCCTTATTTAGCCTCCTCTAGTTCCTTTTTTTCATAGAGGACTAAGCAAGACTAAAAATAACCATGTTGATTATTTTTAAAATAATGATAGTAATCTGAGTACCCCATAAGATGGAGCATGAAACATTTTCTCCAGTCTTCACCCCAAAAGAATAATTATGCACAAAAGATAAACTAATTTCTGCTGTCTCCACTAACAATAGAGAGACTAGGTCCTAATCCCTAACAAGCTTATTCATCAGCCCCACCCCCACAAGACCCCAGGCGTTAGCAGGATGGAACAACACAGGCTTATACTCTGTAATTCACTCAGACATTCTTTGTCGCTACTACAGTTTTGGACAATACATCCAGTGCCACTGTCCTCATGCCACCATTTTGTGGTAACAAGCAACAAAACTTAACTCTGCTTTCACTCCAGGATTGCTCTGATTGTAGGAAAAGCGTGTATGCTACTCTATGGCAATGCTCAAATAGAGAGCTATGGAACAAAGGAAACTGGAGAAGGGGACAAGTGAGCGCAGTATGTGGGACTCCACCAGGCTTGAAGAAAAAGGGAGTGGAATACAGCTGAGGTGAATCCCATCTCCCAAAAAGTCACTTGAGGCAGCAACTGAGGACCATGAAGTTGAATGAGGCTGATGCAACTTTAAGGTTCAGGCCTAAAGAGATTTAGGACCAAAATAGAAGGAAGCAGAGAGTGGAAATAGGGGACTATGGAAGGAGGGGAGGAGAATGGAAATTACCAAATATTTCAGAATTTTGTAAGCTTAGTTAAACACCTTGATAAATTAATAGGGAATATATTAATAACAGTAGAGAAAATGGCCTCAAGGAAATCTAAACCAGTCCAAACACCACTGAATAAAAATTTCAGGAAGACAAAGAAAATGAATCAACTTATAATGAGGTGGAGAATGCCATAGATACCTAAGAGGACATGGGACAAGAATAGATGTTCTTAAATGGTTCAAGTAAGAAATAAGAATTGTGAATAAAGAATTTATGACCTTCATAGAAAAAATAATTGGTAGAATAGAAAAATCTTGATTCACAGTTGTAAGTTTCTCCCAAGAAATGAAAGAGAGAATAGAGGATTGGGAATGCAAATTCACAGAAGTGAAGGACAATTGGGAAGAAGAGAAGATAATAATAATAACAAAAACAACAATGTATTAAAATCATGCTCTTTATACCAGTAAAACTTAATGATCTTGAAAATATGATATAAAGAGATAATTTAATAAGTCCAGTTCTCCCAGAAAAAGTAGGACAAGACAAGAAATCTAAATACTATAATATAAAAAAAAAGATACAAGAAAATGACACAGAATTTCTGAACACACTAAAAAAAAAAGAAGTGCTAATTGAAAGAATCCACAGACCACTTCTCAGAGAGATTGGGAAGGGGTAGGAAGGAAGGAATGGAGGGAAACTATGCTACAAATTTCAAGACATACAGAAGTTAAATTTTAAAATTCCATTGACAAAAACAAATTCTTCAAGGGACCAGGAAAAAAGACCTTCAAATATAAAGAGAAGGAAATTTGAATAACAAAAGATCAGCCTGTATCCTAGAAACTGCTAGACGAGATGTAATGTGTTCCAAAGAGCAAAGAAACTCAAGTTGAAACCCGAGGTGACATACTCTGAAAAGCAGAGCCTATTCATCCACAAAAAGATGGACATTCAATAAGAGAGGCATTTAGAATATTCTTACAGAGAGAGAGAGAAATCCGAATTGATTTGTTTTTCATATATGCTAAACAAGTCAGGAACACAAAAAAGTGAACAAATAGAGCACACATTAAGGAAGACACATTAAGAAATAAATACCCTGGTGGGGGGAAAAGCATAAAGAGAAAGACATCCATGGGGTTAAAAACATCGGTAGCAACAACATCAAGAGTAAAAGCAAAAGGACTATCATGGTATCCATTCTAAAATTTCCCACAAAGACAAGGACGAAAGCGAAGCTTAAACAGAAGTGATGGTGGAAAAATGGGCCAGAAACACCAGAGACTAAAGCTTGTAGTTCGCTAGTACAAGTGATTCAAAGAGTTTTGGGGGGGACTAAACTGCAGAATTGGAGGGCACATAAAATGGGATAAGGGAAGAATGAGACAGAAGAGAATATATGCTGTACCCTAATCAAGTTGACGGTAAACAAGGAAGAGAAAATTTCTATGGACTCTCAGGAAGAAGGCCTAAAGCAGAATGTGCCAGGTAGTGCAGTGCATCGAGTGCCAGGCCTAAAGTCAGGAAGACTCAATCTGGCCTCAGGCACTTGCTAGATGTGTGACCCTGGTTGAGACGTTTCGCTCTGTTTGCCTCAGTTCCTCACCTGAAAAATAAACTGGAGGAGTAAATGGCAAACCACTCCAGGATCTTTCCCAAGAATACCCCAAATGGGGTCATAAAGAGGTGAGCAAACAGGGACCTCACAATGAGTGTAATATGCAGGTATTTAATATGTGTTCAGAGAAATCACTCCCCCCTGAGAAAGTGTGTCCGCATAGATAGCATGCTGCCTCAGGACAAGGGGAATCAGAATTCCTGGAAGTAACCGATATCTAGAAGAGTGGGAGAGCATGGATACAGAGGGAAAGTTTCCTGAAAAATGAGAGGAAATTTTATCATGAGAAGAGCAGTTAGGTTTGTAGTGCTGTGGATTGTGTGCTAGGCCTGGAGTCAGAAAGACCTGGGTTCAAATTTGACCCCAGATACTTACTAGCTGTATGACCTTGGGCAAGTCACCCCATATTTGTCTAACTTTTCCTACCTGTAAAATGGGGATAATGGTAGCACATACCTCCCACAGTTGTCAGGATCAAATGAGATAGTAATTATAAAGTGCTCCTCACAGTGTCTGGCACAGAGCAAACACAATATAAATATTAAGTTTATCATCATCATTATGAGGGGGTAGTAACGAGCTACAAAAATAGGGCAAAGGAAAACTTCTACCCTGAAGCACAAATTCTGTCCTCTCTACTTTTGTGCAAAAATTTATTCTTATATAAGTGGAGCAAAACAGATTTTAAAAGGGGGGGGGGGGGGGAAGATCTATAAGGCCATAACATAGAAACTATTTAGAAGAGGGAACTCAAAAGAGTTATTTTGGAAGATTTAATTCCATGAGGAATACAAAGATCAAAGAAGAAAAAATATTAAGACAATGAATCAAAGAATTAAATTTTAGAATAGCCAGAATAGATATAGAATTGATGAAGAGAACAATGAAAGGAAATCCTTTTTAGAAAAAGCCACAGAAAATTTTAGAAGTCTAATGAAGAAGAGGAGGAGGAAGAGGAAAAGGAGAAGGAGTTGTTGAAAAGAAAAAGAGGAGGTGATTTTACTTGACTGCTAAACTGAGAAAAAAGAGGGAAAGAAATAGATAAATGGACAAAAGGAATAAAGAAAAAGGAATTAATAATGTAAGTAAAACCCCAAAACTAGAGAAAGAGATGGCAAATGGGGGAAGGAAAATTGAAGGTAAAGAAATAAGAACCTCTAGCAACAGAGTTGCCTTAAAGTAGATTAAGTTTTTAAAAATGACTGAAAAGACAATCTTTACTGGGAAAGAGCAACGACATTAAAGGAAGATCCCAATTCAGGAAAAAAAAAAAGAATTCTGATAACTTTAAATGTTAATGGAGTAAACATTCCAAGAAAACTAAAATGAGTGAGATTGGTTTAGAAAACAAAATTCCACAATCAGTAGTTTACTAACAACAAGCTTAAAGATGACACACAAAGAATAAAAATGAGGAGTTGGAACAAAACTTACTATGCATCAGGTAAATTTTTGAAAAGCAAGATTTTTAATCATGCCATCAAACTAAAAATACAATTCGTGATATAAAAAGAGATAAACAAGGAAACTACATCATACCGAAAAGAATCATAGACAACAAATGAATATCAATAATAAACTTATATGTTTGTTGTAAATGCCTTTAGAGTCTAAATTTGAAAGGGGAAAATTAGCTAAATTATAAGATATAGTAGCACAACAATAGCAGGAGACTTTAATGTTCACCTACAAATTTTGGACAAATATGGCAGAAATATAACCAAAGGGAAAACATAGAATTTAATATTCCTGAAAAATCAGAAGTAGATCATGATGGGTTTTTTAATGTAACTGCTAAAAAATATATTATTATAGATATTTCTGAATGCCACATAGAACTTCTACAAAAATTTACCATGTATTAGGACATAGAGATATCACCAAATAATTATAAAAAAGAAGAAATAGTAAAAAAAAAAAAAATCCTTTCTATGCCATAATATAATAAACATAGTAATCAAATCACGGAGTACAAACAAAAGATAGAGACCCAATGGAGACTTAACAATGAACAACTAAATAATGTGTGGATTAAAGAACAAATCATAGAAACAATTGATAATTACATCAAAGAAAATTATGACAAAACAATATAAAATTTCTGGGATTCTGCTAAACAGTCCTCAGAGGGGAAATTATGTCTCCAAAAACATGTTAACAAACTAAAAAGGAGACAACTAATGAATTAATATGTACTTTAAAAATTAATAAACCTGTTGGTTTATTAGATATAAATAAAATAAATAAATAAAATAAAATAGATACAAAATAAACACAAAAGGTGAGATATTGAAAATGAAAGGAAACGTAAATAAATTGAAATTTCTAAAGACTCTAGAAAAGATAAATACAGCTAATATTCATCCTTTAAAAAGATTAACGAAAATGAAAAACTTTTAGCCAATCTAATTTTTTTAAAGCAGAAAATGGAATCAACAAAATAGCAAAAGGAAATCACAACAAAATCCGAAGAAATGAAAATAATTATCAGAAACTATCATACACAATTACATGCCAATGAAACTAATAATACAAAAGAAACAGGGGAATATCTTAAAAAACATAACATCCAAACTAATAGAAGTCCAAATAGACATCTTAAAAAACCCGATCTCGGAAAATCTAACATATCTATAAAGGAACTAACAAAGAAAAAAATCCAGTGAATTCACAGAATTCTTTCAAATTTTTAGAGCATGATTAGTACAACTAGTTCACATATGCATATATTTCTCAAAAACTGAGAAAAAAAGCATCCCACCACATCCTTTAATGAGACAAATATAGTACTAATACCTAAATCAGGGAAAAATTAAAAAAGCAAGAAAACTATCAGCCAATATTATTAATCAATATCAGTTCAAATTTTAAAAATGAAATCATGTCAAATAAACTATAGCAATTCACCCAAGAAAACATTCCTTGTGACCGAGCTGAATTTACATCATGGACACGAGGATAGTCTAATAAGAAGAAAATAATCAACACGATCATATTATAAACAAAAATATCTCAAACCACACGCTTATCGATGTGGATACAGGGAAAAAACGTCAGCAAAGTGAAACACCCATTTATGCTTTTAAAACAAAATCACACGAAGTGTAGCCACAGAGAGACTTTTAACTGTCATAAAAAGCGTTTATCTAAAACCAGAAACAAGGGATAGTTTTCTCCATTAACACAGGAGGAAAGTGAGGATGCACACTCTCCCCACTATCATTTAATACAGTCTAGTGGGACAGTGAGTAGAGCTTTGGACTTGAATTTAGGAAGACCTGAGTTCAAACCCTCTCACGGACACAGCTGTGTGACACTTGACAAGTCACTTGATCTCATTTAGCTTCAGTTTCTTCATCTGTAAAATGGAGATAGTAATAGCATCTACCTCTCAGGGTTATTGTGAGGATGAAATGAGATATTTGTAAAGTATTTTGAAAACCTTAAAAGTGCTGTATCAATGCTACTTATTTTTGGTATTAGAAATTGCAGCAATAGGAGAAGAGAAAGAAATTCAAGGTATACAGATAAGTAAATAGGAGATATAACTAATTTTTTTTGTTTATAACATAATGACTTACTTAGAAAATCCTAAGGAATCAGCAAAGATTATAATTGAGATAATAGCTTAGAAAAGTTACAGTCTACAAAATAAATCCACAAAAATCAACAGCATTTCTATATAATCTAAGAGTCAGTGATAGAAATGGAAATCCCATGCATGAAATCTTTGAAAGCACAAAAAAGACTTATAAAACTTTCATTACTAAGTACTCCTTCAAGAATTTTTTAAAATTTAAATAGCTGGAAGAATATTCAGTGGCCATGCCTGGGTTATGCCAATATAATTAAAATGAAAATATTATCAAAGTTCATTTACAGGGTCATTGTTGTTCAGTTGGATTTTTTTTTTTTGCTTTTCTGGAGGGGTGAGGGCAGAGCAATTGGGGTTAAGTGACTTGCCCAAGGTCACACAGGTAATAAGTGTTGTGTGAGGCCACATTCGAACTCAGGTCCTCCTGACTCCAGGGCCAGTGCTCTATTTAAAATATAATTTTTAATAATTCAAATCTTCAAAGGAAGATGGCTTAGCAAAAATTTTATATATATCTGGTTAGTTGAGGATTCATATATTTAAACACAAACATGTGTTTTATTGTAACCATTTTGGGTGGATATCTTTCTAAAATATATCACATGTAGGGAACTACCTTCCTAAACAGAGTATGCTGAATAGGGTTTTATCTTTTCTTGATGTTCTAGTAATCATTAGGAATAATTATACTATAAGACAATATAGTCAGTTAGATAGTATTACTAAGCAGAGCCCTGGACAAAGAGCCAGGAAAGGTCCTTTATTAAGACAGTAAAATTTGAGCTAAGTGTTGAAAGAAACCAAGGAAACCAGAGTTGAAGGTGAGGGAGGAAAGCATTTGCAGTCATGAAAAACAGCTAGTGAAAATACACAAAGTGCCGAGATGGAACACGGTATGGGAGGTCCGTGTGACTGGTTTGCACAATGCATAGAGTGGAGTAATTTTAATATAAAAATTCTAGAAAGGTAGGAAGGGACCAGGTAGGAAGGAGTTTTAAATCCCAAGCAAAACATTTTCCCTTTGATCCTGGAAACAATAGGAAACCACTGGACTTTATTAAGTAGAGGGGTGACATGATTAGGCCTACGGTTTAGGAAAATCAATTTGGCAGTATCAGTTGGAGTATGAAGGCAGATGAGACAAAGACACCAATTAGAAGGCTATTATAATAGTCCAGGTGAGAAATGATGAGGACCTGATTTAGGGCGGTAGCTGTGGGAGTGAGGAAACGCTCTTATGGGGGAGATGTTGTTAATTTCAGAGGTTGTTTGTATGAAAGCATAAATCCAAATTACAACATTATAAACGAATAATCATTAACCCTCTGCTTTGATATCTCTCCAATGAATGTCAACTTACTCCCTCCCAAGGTTGTCAACATAACAATCTATAGGAATTCTCCCATCCGCTTCTATCTGACTGCTTCTATTCTGTGGGGTACTAGGACACCACGTAATGAAGCAAGTTAGAATGGGGTTCAAACAGGCTCTAAGTGAAGGCCTAAAGTATTTTTCTCCAAGTCTTGCATATGAACTTTGAGTGCACAAGCTTTTTGACCTCTATCTTGACTACTCAGAGGCCTTCCACATTTCCTGCCTGGTTCTTAACTATATTACAGAGAAATGAGGTTTTCAGATAATCCAATTATGGAAAGGTGAGGTATTGCTATAAGAAGTTATATTCATACTTGTATTTTTGATAAAGTGTATTGAAGGGAAATTTAAGTGAGTAAAGCCAAGATCAGATTAATTTATATACATTTCCTATGTAGAGATTACTATATAAATCACCAATTTGTGGTTTATCATAAGAATCTCAACCTCCTAAATTTCTGTAGCCACGCCCAGGAGAAGGTTCAAAAGTTGAGGAGCAGTAGAAGACTATAATTTAGAGGGGTACTTACACCCTTCTCTAACTTCAGATCCCCTTGAGAAGGACTAACATCTTACAAAACAAAGAACTGCCTTAAAAAGTGGTTATGCTCCTGAAAGTGGCATAAAGTATCAAAAGTCTCAGGGGAAGCATGGTCTTAGGTCAGGTGTGGGGAGCCTGCAGCCTCGAGGTCACATGTGGCCTTCTAGGTCCTTGGGTGAGGCCTTTTGACTGAGTTCAAGATTTATAGAACAAATATTTTCATTAAGGGATTTATTTGTTCAATGAAGTTTGGATTCAGTCAAAGGAGCACACATGAGGATCTAGAGGGCCACATGTGGCCTCGAGACCATAGGTTCCCCACCCCTGTTCAAGGCAATGAGGAAACAAAACACACACACGATATGCAATGTATTATATGTGTGTGTACATATACATATATGTGTATTGTGGATATGTATGTGTATAAATATAGATAAAGAGAGAGAGAGAGAGAGAGATAGATAGATAGATAGATAGATAGATAGATAGATAGGTGATACAGCCTCTCACTCTCCTACCCTCATTTCAGCAATGATCTCTTTGCAGCATCTTCATCTCTGCATTACAACAATTTATGCATCTAACCGGGATGCCAAAATCCCTGGGCCTGCAGCCAGGTCATCTTTTCAACATGGACAAAGCAGGCAACAGCCCACACAGTTTGATCTGAGAGTACTATGCCTGCCTGCAACTTCCCACACAAAACTGTCATTCTACCATAAGACAAGTATTCTTTTGTGTCTTGAAGGTTTTTCATCTTCAAGTCCAAAATGCAAATATTCCTGAGAAGTATTCCATTTTAAGCCTTTATAAATTAATACCTTAGGACAATAGATTGTTAGTGCTAGAAGGGACCTTAGGAATTCTCTAGTCCCCTCACTTTACGGATGAGAGTTCCAGAGAGATTAATTTTTTAGCCCAAAGTCAGTCAGTTAACAAGTATTTATTAAGTACCCATTATGTTCCAGGCACCACGCTAAGAGACTGAAATACCAAAAAATAAAAATAAAAAAGGCAAAAAACAGTTCCGGCTCTCAAGAAGCTCATACTCTAATGGGAAAGACAACATGCAAACTATATCTAAACAGGACATATCCAGAATGAATTGGAGCCAATCTCAGAGAAAAGGCACTAAGATTAAGAAGGGCTAGGAAAAGCTTCTTGCATAAGGTGAGACTTCAGCTGAGACAAAAAGGAAGCCAGAAGAGCCGAGAGGTAGAAATGAAGAGGGAGAGGAAGGTACAAGTCACAGGGAAGTCATTCAATGGGTGGTCATCATACCCGCCTTTAGCCTCATGGTCACATTGCAGCTGTGAATTTATTTTAAACATCTGAAACTTTTGTTTCAGATTTTAAAAGAAATGACGTATTTTAATTTATCATAATAAGAAACTGTTAAAAGCTAATTTCTACAAGATATGCAGACCAATTCAATACATTTGAACAGATTATGTATTTAGTGCTTATTCTCTGCTTAGCATTGTGTTAGGTGCTCTCAGAGATGCAAAGTTCAGATAAGTCACAGTCCTTGCTCTCAATGGTCATATGGTCTAGGTACATAGATTTCAAAGTGGGTACTACCACCCTCCAAGGGGGTGCTGGAACCATCTGGGGAGGCGTGGTAGTAGCCTCAGCTACAATGGTGGGGGAGACATTGAATAAAAATAAGGATGCGGTGAAAGTATAAGGAAAGAAGAGAAAATTTTGAACAATCTTTTGTATGTTTCATCTGCTGCATAACAGAGTTAAAGTTGTAGTGAATACATTGTTTTCCAAATAAACACACAAAATTCAAGTTATAACCAATCAGTGGTCAAGTCCATCAACAGGACTTAACAAGCAAGTTTTAGAAGGTGAGCAACTCTCATTGTTGGGAAGTCCAGAATGCATTGATAGGAATATGTGTATGTAATAACTTGTTTACAATACAATACTACATATATGAAATATTGAATATCAAAATTTCAATGTAGAAAAAAACAAATTTACAAAAATTATCAAATTTAAGGTGTCATATTTTTAAAAATATCCTTTTGAAATGATGCAAACTTCCAAAAAATCATTAAATGGTTAAAGAAAGTAGATTTCCATTGGGGTCATGAATAATTTTTTTTTAAGGGAGCAATAGGCCAAATAAGTTTAGGGACCTCCAAACTAGAGGATAAGATATGTACATAAATGTAGGTCTCCTTATAAAAATAGAAAATGGGGCAGCTAGGTGGCGCAGTGAATAGAGCACCAGCCCTGGAGTCAAGAGAACCTGAGTTCAAATCCAGCCTCAGACACTTGACACAAAAACTAGCTGTGTGACCTTGGACAAGTCACTTATCCCCAATTGTCCTGCCAAAAAAAAAACCAAGCAAAAAATAAAAAATAAAAGTGGAAAACAAAACCAGGCAAGAATTTACTTGTGGGTAGGTTAGGTATTATAATCTCTCTCATGTTACACTGTGTGGCCAACCACATACTGCACTTAATGAAAAGGACCAACCTTGTCTTTCTGATTATATTATAATTCTGTCATGACATATTCCTGAAAGCTGATCCTTTATCTCCTTCAGACTATAAACTGCAACTTTCTCAAGTCACAGGCATTCATACAACAGAACAAGTCTTCTTTCTTCGATCTCTTTTGGGTATAAAATGAGGACTTCTTTTACTCTATGAATTTCTGAGGCCTGAGAAAGTGACAGTCTATAGTCCGGAGGAAACAAGTAATCACCTCTCAAGAAACCTATATTGCAAGAGAGACAATGTACAGAACTATTTCTAGGGTCTTTTTATAATAGCAGGAAAACTCAAAACTAACAGAAAAGTCTAGCAATAGAGATACAATTGAATAAGTTGTGGCATATAAATGTGATGGCGTGCTATTGTGCCATAAGAAATGAGAAAACAGGTGATTCCAAAAGACATAGAAAGAGCTATATGAACGGAAGGACTGGGAAAGGTTTCTTGAAGAAAGGGAGACTTTGGCTGAGACATGAAAGAAACCAGAGAAGCTAGGAAGTAGATAGAAAGAGGAAAGAGAGCTAGAAGGCAAAGTGATATAAGCAGAAAACTAGAACAATTTTTACAACACCAACTATACAAATTATAAAAACAATTTTGAAAGCTATAAGAGGTATGATCAACACAATTAATATGAATGATCCCAGAGTACTGATGATTGATCATACCATCTACTTCAGAAAAATGATCATTTTAGGGTGCAGAGTTTCTCACATACATAGCCTTTGAGGATTTTTTTTTTACTTGACTATGCATATTTTTATAAGAAGTTTTTCTTTTCTTCCAGTGGCATGAGGATGGAAGGGAAAGAAAATATATTTCTGTTCATTAAAAAAAAACAGGTGGAGTGTATATTACAGATGTAAAATATTGTATAATTTTCAGATAACATCACAATATCATTTTTACTTAATACTTTTACTTTTTTAAAAGAAATCTTTGGGTGAAGTAGGAGTAATCCTTAAATGTTTGTAATATAAAACAAAACACTGACATAAAACTATAAAAAAAAAAAAAGAAGATGAAGAATGCGATGGGAATGACTTCCCTGCAATGCTTCACAGATCCCATCAAAATATACAAAGCCCATAAAAATGTCTCCAGCTATACTGAATATTAAAATTATTAAAACACTAGAGGGCACTGCTAGCCACCAGTCTGATCCTATTTACCATATGCTCCAGAAACTAGGCAGTCCCATTGTGCACTCCACCCAGTGCCAGACAGTTCCAAAGAAATGCAAACATCTCTATGGTCTCCAGAGAACTGATAACCTCTTTCTCCCAGTTCTGCCTTTTGCTGTGTGACAGCTACTTATCTCATTAGTCTAAGGGGCACAGTCAAGTAGAGATTTATCAGATCAGACTGGCTCTGTAGCTCCCATCTCACAAGGAAAAATTCTTCTGTCCTCATTCAGCTGCATTTCATTAAGACCTAGTGACAGCAGCAAGGCATAATGGAGTCAAATGTTTTAAAGTCTCATATCATAAGATATTTTTTATAATATAAGGAAAGAAAACTGAACAAAACAAAGTAGATCTTACAGAACTATATCCTAAGGCAAGTGAAATAGACTACATGATAAAGATTAAATGAAAAATTGTATAAAATAATGATGATATTTAAAGAAGTAAAACAAATAAATTTGTATTTAATAGAATCACAAGTCCTCTTGGATTAAGCTAAACACACTAATTGGACTGAACATAAACTATTTTTATTTTAGATATTTTTATTCCAACATTTAAAAAATTACGAACATAAACATGCAACTTAATATAACTTTTTTCTTTTTTTTTTACCCATAGATACAGAATTAACAGAATGGAATAAAATCATGATATGTTTTTAAAATACCAGGTGACAGTACCCACAGCTTTTTCTAGTCTCAGGCCTCCCACAACCAATAGATAGGCATACCCTGAAACCAAAGTTTTAGGAAAGATACAGTTAAATTGTTTAGCCTCAGGGGGTGGAGCCAAGATGGCACCATAGAAGCAACAAGGTTCCACAGCTCCCACATAGCCACCTCAAGTATCCATAAAATATGACTTTAAACAAATGTTAGGGCTCCAAAATTCACAAAAATACAGAAAAACATATTTCCTGCTGAAGGCTGCTCGGCAGACTTGACCAGGAAGGGCTCATTGCAGCACACTGGGAGCCTAAACCAGCCCAGCCTGAAACTGCAGCTTGGCCCTAGGGTGGCCGGGATGAGCCACAACTGGAGCCTTCAGGAGAGTGGACCAGCAGCAGCTGTGGCAGTTTCCAGAATTATCAAGCCATAAGAAACAAAGGACAGTGGAACTCAGCTAAATTTTGGGAAGAGAAGTAGTCAGGCCGAACTGCCTCCAGGGCAAGGAAGCGGCAGAAGCGGTGGCCCTGCAGCTGCCTCCATGTGACTGCTTCAGAGATCTTGGCCTGCAGATTGCAGGGGGCCAAACGATTGTTGAGAGGCTAAGTGCTTATGTGTTGAGTGGCCTGGATCCAGATCGCCGTCTTGGGTGGTGGTACTGGGGTGTGTTTTCAGTAAGCCAAAGCTGATGGGGGCTACAACGGTGCCCTAATAACTCCAGCAGCTGCAAAAACCCCAGTGATTTGGGAAAAAGCACTCCCCTCTGAAAGCTGAGTTCTACTGTGGCTCAAAAATCAAATTAATTGACTGGCAACAACATGAGCAGGCAAAGGAAGTAAAGTAAGAACAGCAACCAAACTTTAGATTCCTTCTTGGAGGACAAAAAGGATCAAGACACAGAATGGGAGGAAGACAATACAGTCAGAACTCCCACACCAAAAGCTTCCAAGAAACATGAAGACTGCCTACAAGCTATAGATGAGCTTAAGAAGGATTTTGAAAACCAAATAAGAGAAGTGGAGGAAAAATTGGGAAGAAAAATGACAATGATGCAAGAAAATTATGAAAAGAGAGCCAATAACCAGACTGAAGAAAATAACACCTTAAAAAATAGATTAACTCAAATGGCAAAAGAGGCCCAAAAAGCCAATGAGGAGAAGAATGCCTTCAAAAGTCGAATTTGCCAGATGGAAAAAGAATCTCAAAAGCTTTCTGAAGAGAATAATTCTTTCAGAATTAGAGTGGAGC
>CM053582.1:216527397-216552940 GCA_028627135.1 Pseudochirops cupreus | reverse complement strand
GGTGGGCGGGGGAAAGACGGGGAGAAAAGATGTAACTCAAAAAAATTTAATAAAGAATCTCATTAAAAAAAAAAAGAAAACATTAAACATCAAAGAAGGTTTTTTTAGGGCAAACATGAAAACCAAGTAGTTTTTTCCTTGTCCCCCCCCAGAGAGCTAATAAGAATTTTATTTTTATTTTCCCCCTTTTTTATTATGAACTCAATAGTCATCAACAAATATGATCATTTCAATATACAAAGAGCAGAAAAAAATTGCATATGAAACCTTGAATCTTAATTATGTATAGCTTGTTTTCTTTTTAAAGTATACAATAAATTCAGCACTGTAATTCCAACACTGTCCTGATCATTTGTCTCTTTTGGAGCTTCCTTCTGCTTTTTTTCTATATATTCTATAAATGTTTCATTAACTCTCTTTTCTTTTCTCTTTGTTCTTTTAAAAAGCTTATTCTAACCTCCTACACAGACCCTGGTTAAAATGATGATTTGCTTTTGTCAATCATTCTGAATCATAACCTAATGACAAAATCTTCTTAGATTGGTGCTCAGCTTTCCAGACTATGTCTGCTTGGTGTCAAAGGATTGTTTACCCTTCATTCTGTTTCTGAGCACTACAGGTTACAGCATCTTCTGTGACTGCCCTTAAAAATTTCTCCTTTACCCCACTCATGTGTGCATAACTCTAATCTTCCTGTGAAGGAAGAAAGAAGAGATTAAAAAATTCCCAGCATCTAGTTTCTACCTTCTGTAATAGATTCTCCACATAACTAATGTTTTTTTCTAAAGCAAATGTGATCATGAACCATATGATCCTTCTCATTGTTTCTAGCATGAAATACAAATTCCTCAGCTTGGTAATTTAAAACACTTCAAAATCTGACTTCAGTCTGCTTTTGCTGGTTTATTCTATGTCATTCCCTTCTGGTTGTCTATGTCCTGACCAAACTGGCCTGCTTGCTCTACAGTTCCCACCTTTGAGCCTTTGCCTAGATTGACCTTGTGACTTGAACGCCCTCCCTCTTCAACTCCCCTCTATCCGAGAAGTCTTGACTCCTGAGCCTGTAGAGATCACTCCTCCCTCTTTAAGTGGTCCTTCCTAGACTTATCTGCTAATTTCTGTACTCTTTCAGATGAAAACAGGTTCTTCAAGGGCAGAGGCTAGTTTGCTCTTTGCCTTCTTCTACCTAGAGGTTAATTCGTTTAGGAGAGTGTTTGATGAGAATTTTTATTGAGTTGATGAAAGGAATACTTTGCCTTTATTGTTCAGTCGTGTCTGACTCTTCATGACCCCTTTTGGGGTTTTCTTGGCAGAGATACTGGAGTGGTTTGCTATTTCCTTCTCCAGTTCATTTTATAGATGAGGAAACTGAGGCAAACAGGGTTAAGTGACTTGCCCAGGGTCACATGGCTAGTAAGTGTGTGAGGACAGATTTGAATTTAGGAATATGAGTCTTCTGGACTCCAGGCCTGGCACTCTATCCCCTGTGTCATCTAGCTGCCCCTACTTTGGCCTGAAGAGTTATTATTAGTCTTGTCTGCCATTTTGTTCTATAGTAGAAATGTGTGACTCCTTTGATCTCCCCTTCTGTCTTCCTAGTTGAGTGTTGGCAACTTGATCCATACATAATGATGAGGTTAAATGCCAGATTCCTGAGCTGATACGCGTGCCTTGGGTTCTCCTACATCAAAAGTGAAGGAGTTAGCAACTTGAAGTCATATTGGCTTCAAGGTATGGAGGTTGCCAGCTTAAAAAAAATATTCTGGCAATGTTCTCTGCTGACCATTGTATAATGGAAAGAGGTCTAGTTTTGAAGCCCTAATACCTAGGTTCAAGATCTGTCTATAGCTTTTATTACCATATAACCACGGTCAAAGAACACAATTTCACTGGATCCTAGTTTCCTCATCTGGAAAACAGAATAATATTTATACTCCTCACCTCACAGGGTAGTGTGGACTAGAACATTGTGTAAACTTTAGAGGCCTCTGTAAATAAGTTCACTTCTCTTACTTTTGTTTCCCTCTTACCTTGGAATCCTGGCTACTGTGTCCTATCATAATATAGGATATCAAAGCAAAATACACTTTCTAATTAGTAAACACAGCTCTGGACCTCTGCGCTCTCCCCAGTAGCTGTCAGACACGAGGAGATATTATCATAGAATGTAGACATGTCTTTGTGACATCACTGAGAAATTATGTTGGTTGAGGCAGCATTATTCAGAATGTACTTAAAATCATTTCCATATTATTATTACCCAGTAGAATATAAATTCTGTGAAGGCAGGGGCAATTTCTTCTTTTTGTCTTTGCATCTGTAGTGACTAGCATAAAACCTTGCCTGTTTATTCTGCTTATTAATTCAAAGTACTTTCAGAGTCTTATAGTAATCTTTATAGCACCCTGTTTTCTTCTGTTTTATAGGGTTGGGTTTTATTTTTTGTCTTTTTGGAGGTGTAAAGGCAGGGCAATTGGGGTTAAGTGACTTGCCCAAAGTCAGACAGCTAGAAAGTGTTAAGTGTCTGAGAACAGATTTGAACTCAGGTCCTCCTGACACCAGGGCTGGTGCTCTATTCACTGTGTCACTTAGCCCCTCCTGTTTTATAGTTTTTAGATTGGGTGGAACATACTTTGGATTTGAATGTCATTCATTTTATATATATATATGTATGAAACAAAATACACACACTCATATAATGATTTTGATTATAACATATAATAAAAATAATCTAGTATTGTATAGTATAATGTGGCATATGACATGATGAAACATAATATGAAATAACATAATCCAATATAATATAACATAATATAATTTGAAATAACACTGAGGGGCAGCTAGGTGGTTCAGTGGATAGAACACCAGCCCTGGTGTCGGGAGGACCTGAATTCAAATTTGACCTCAGATACTTACTGGCTGTGTGACCCTGGGCAAGTCACCTAACCTTGATTACCTAAAAAAACCAGCACTGGGTAAGGGTCTGAATTTAACTGTTCTATTTGCATGGCGCCTATATCCCAGTGACATCCATATATGCTCCTTACTTAATGTTGTTTATTACTTTTACTTACTCTCTTTTGGTTCTAGGACCTCTTGCACAGGCCTCAGTCTTGGACTTTGTATCTATCCCTGGATGTTTCAGTCTCCCTGTCATGCCTGTTTTCTTCCTGCAAGTTGTTGTGTCTTGTTACTGTATATAAGAGTACTATGTACATGTTTTTTTCAGTAGTGAGGAAGGAATGCCTTATTTTGTTGTCTCTTAAAATTCAATTGAATGATTATTATCTTTCCTCAAATTTCTTTTCTTTGCTTTTATAGTTGTTAAATGAGCAGAACTCCATCATAAGGTTGCTCTAACATCATTGAATTTGACTTGGAAGAGACAGTATCACCTAGTCCTACTTCCTGATTTTCCAGATGGGAAAACTGGGTTCCAGAGAAGTGATGTGATTTGCCATGTCAAGGTAAGTTCCAGAGGACCAATTAACTGTCCCCAGTTTATCTAAAACTATATTGCAAAAAATGTTATTGAGGCTGTGCCTGTAGTTTAATCAATTGAATCCAATTAACACAATGATTTTATTTTCTGGAGCTAGTTTTTTTCTCTTTTAAACAGCATTATATTTCCTTGTTTTCTAAAAGTAAAAGTGAAGATTTTTTTAAATCTTAAAATATCAATTTAAAAGTTAAAACAGCTCATGTATAAAATAATAGAACATGCCTACTTTTTATAATTGTCATATTGTTGAAAATTTCATTTTTTTAAGTTGGGTAACATAGTATTCTTTTAAAACATTAAAATCTATGAGGTAAGGTTCACAAAATCTTGTCACTGGTTGGCCAGGGAGGGCCTAGTCTTACTGCCAAGGCTATTGGCTTAACTCATGTGTGCTAGGTTGTCCCAAGCATCCTCAGGTCACTTTACCCCAATTGCCCTGCCCCCCTCAAAAGAAAATAGACTGATGTTATCACAGTCAGAGAGTACGGCAGTGTCATAGTGTGGCAGAGTTGTACAGAAAGTGTGGATTTGAAAGAAGGGGACTTGGGTTCAAATCCCAACACAGTTAATACTTAAATAGTTTTGCACGAGTCACTAACCTTTCGTAAGTGTCAACTTCCTCATCTATAAAGTAAGGAGATGGAGATAGGTGGCCTCTAAAGTCTCTTACAGCTCCAAATCTAAGCTCTTATGATCTCTAATTAGTGCTGGTTTTTCCAAAATTATCTTGGTTTTGAACTTTGCTCCTGGAGATTCCAGAAATTGCTAAATATTGCTGATTACATTTTTCTAGTTCTCAAAGATGCTGCTTTACACCATCCACGTGCCTTCAGTGGCTGCTTAGCTTGCTTAAAGGGGAATCTTTTATTTTGAAAATGGTTTTGATAACCTATGAACTCAGAGAACCAAGGGTATGCATTTGTCTTGACTCCTGCCTCCTTTTAATTAACCAAAGACATATTTTTTAGGTCTCTAGACCTATCGAAGGAAATTTTGGAGAAGAGATTATGTCTGACTAGACCTTTGCCTGTAGCACAACATTGTGTAAATCAGACTTCTAACTGAGTCACACCTTATTCATGTTTCCTCTACTTGCACACACTTGCCCAGATTAAAGCAATCATTTATTTTTAGCAAGCAAGTCCTAAATCCAAAGTGCATCTCATTGCTCAAGTGCATATACATGGAAAGGCTGCCAAGTATGCCCAGGTAAATCTTAGTGATTTCACATGTTTTCATTATATGAATTGAAAATGATCCAAACAGGCCATATGGTAATGGATGGGTATTCATGGGGCTAAAAATTTCAGACTTTCAATTTTTGTCAATAAGACAATAGTCAGTATTTTGAGCTAATATAAAGGATAAGCATAATAACAAATTCAGTATTTCTTTTCTTTCTTTCATCCATTAAAGGGAGCCTTTATTTTATGGTGACGTACGAATAGAAAAATTCTAAGTCTGGCAAATTTAGAGTTATAGAATAAAAAATATGGAATGAATCAGTGACCAAATATTTATAATATAAGGAACTGACATTTCTGCCATGCTGTTAAGGTTCAGAAAGCATCTGATCTTCACAACACCTCTATGAGAAAAGTGTTATTCCCATTTTACAGAGGCAGACAGTAAGTTTGCAGTAGTTAAGTGCCCTGCTCACGGTCACAGAGTTACTAAGTATCAGAAATAGTATTTTACTCCAGGTGTCCTGACTTTTATTCTACCACTTTTCGATGCTCCATATGCTCTTTATATATAAAGTACTTTTTAAGTCAGTGTGCTTTAAACTTATTCTTGCAAATTATGAAATTTAACTCATCTGTTACATTATCAATACCATACCCATCCTGAGACAAAACAAAGTAGGAGTGAACTTTTTAGAGATGGATAACACAATAAATGAGATCCAACATTTGTAGTTTTCAAATGTTTATAATTGTAATTATAATTTAGTTAGGGTTTCACATTTTAAGCAGATGTTAGAGTCATATTTAGGTCATATAGCTAAGTGAAAAGGGTAGGAAATATTAAAGTAACTTTTCTTTGCCTATTTTTTGGAATGAGAATGCTTTTTTTTATTGAATTAGAAGAAATTACAATCAAGTAATTATAAGTATCCCAAGTACTTTTACATATACCTGAAAGAGAATAAAATAGCAATTTTAGCGGGATTTCAGGATGGAAAGTTAAGGCATTCCCAATTTTAAAAAAAAGTATTGGTTAGTTTTCAAGATGGGTTCATAATTACTATTTCTATTCCCCTCCTCCCACTTTTTTTTGAGTTTGCCTAAAGCAGGGGTGAGGAATCTGTGGCCTGAAGGCTGCAGTTTCCCCACCCCTGACCTAAAGTATAATAAATTCTATTTCAGTCTCTTATTTTAACTCTTTTAGAATTTTTATGTTTTATATTGTTGAATTCTTCCTTCTAATCCATTCTCCTGTCCTCTTTCATTTTATAAGTGGGTTCATTCCATTCATGGTTTGTTATTTTCATTGCTTGTGGTTTTTTTTTTTTCTGTATCATTCCATTTTCTGCTTTTTCCTTTCTTTTCATCCACTCAACTTTTTATAAAGATGTCAAAAATGGAGGAATGTAATCAACTCTAATAATTTATAACTGACATTGTGTTTCTACTCTACTGCCCTTATTTTTAAATTACCCAGACACCAATCACTGGTTCTTAATTTTTATTCTCCCTGTTTAATTCCCTCTTTAGGATTGACCCTCCAAAGCTGAAATCTGTTTTGCTTTTGAGCATTCCCTCCTTGTCTCTAACCTCCTTCCTATTACTGCTTCACCCTTCTCACTGTGCTCACGTGTTTCCCTATTAAGTTTAAGTGTGTATGTTTGTGTATGTGTTTCTAAGTCTGGTTCAGATAATTTGATACTTATTCTTCACCTCTTTTTTCTTGTTTATATACTCTTCTTCTCATGAAACCAAATTCCTCACTTTTTTCCTAGAATATTTATTTTACTCTCCCTTTTCTTTCTTCTAATTAAGAAAATCAAAAGATGTAAAAAAATCACCCAGGCCTTTTGTTTGTCTAATTTAACTCCCACTGTGACTCTTAAAGACATTTTGATTCTGAAGAGTTTCTTGTCTTCTCTTCCCATATTAAAATGCAAGCACTTCATTATCATTTGACTCCTTCCAAAATTGATTGGACTTTGCAAATTTCTCTTAAATTCCTGTGACTGGATTTTAATATTTCTACTGAATTCTTTATCATTAAAGACAGCTTTTTGCCTCCTGTAGGATTGCCCACAGTATTGTATTGGAGTATTTCTTTACCTTTTTGAAAGTCTTATTCCAAGATTTTCTCTTTTGTATAGAGGTTGCGGTCAAGTCTTATGTGATGACTATGGTACTTAGATATTTGAATTCTTTTTGACTACTTGCAGTGACATTTTATTTTTCATCACTTTACAAGCTCTGGATCTTGACTGTGGACTTTTTGAGAATTTTCAGTTTAGAATTTCTTTAGGAGATAATTGGTGGGTTCTTTCTATTTTCTCTTTGTCGTATGATTTTAATAGACCTGAGCAATTTTACTTCATGATTTTTTTTGGGATGTAGTATCTAGGTTTTTTTGTTTGGTGATTAAAAAATAAGTTTCATGATTTGCAAGTGATCTCTCCTTAACTTGTTTTATAGGTTAGTCTTTTTTCATTGTAGAAAGCTTATATTTTTTTTCAATATTTTCCATATTTTTTCCCCTCTAACATGTTTTGTTTCCTTTAATCACTGAGTTCTGTTTTCTCCATTCTAATTTTCAGAATCTGCTACATGGGGAAAGTGAAAATATTTTCTGCTTTAGGGCATTTATTTACTTTCCATATTTTTCTCTCCAGAGCCCTTATTTTATTTATTTATCTGATTCTTTTTTCTAGGTAATTTTGAAGTGCTTGTGGTGCAACAGTTTTTTTCTTGAGGACCTATGTATACTTGTGGAGTTCCTTTCTTTTTCTAGGCTTATCTCTTTGCCATGTCTTTCTTCACTGTATTTGGTTTCTTCTGTTTATTCACATTGGCAGCTTTAGTTCTTGATCTGGAATTTTGTACCATGGCCAGAGTCAATTGCCTTCCACATTCTTGGATGGGGTAGGTCAAGTCCTGTTTGGCTTCTATTTCCTTGGCCCTTTTGCCACTGGATTCAACCTCCCCGAGTGTGTTTGCACTATGGATGCTGGTAGGTTTTAGGCTTTACTGTATCATCCTAGGTCAGAATGCTACAATCTTCAAGCCTCACCACAGTACTTTCTTACATTGCTGAGGAATTCCAGTGCCACTGGAGCAGGAGGTCAGAGCACTTTTGGCTTCTATGTCCTTAGGAACATGAGCAATCAGAATGCGATGGGCTTCTAAATCCCTGGAATTTCCTTGGTTTCTGGACCCCTGGAAACAGAACAAGGCGGGGTTTATGTACCCTTCATGAGTTGCTGGTAAAGCATCGGCAGGCTTTTGTGATGTTTATCTGAGTTTATACTTGCTTCCTTTCATGCTCAATGTCAAGCAGTTTATTGCTTCTTTGAAATTTGGGATCACTTTTGGATATACATGTTTTAGATATTTGCTGCCATATACATGTGAAACTCTTTTTCGTTGACTGGAAATTCCACATCCCTTCCATTTCCATATAAATAATCTGTGCCTGAAAAAGGAGTAGAAAGTGTTTTTCATCCCACAATTTTTAGACCACATATCAACCAATGAACAATTATTATTGTTAATTGAACTATTGCTATAAATTGTGCATTGATAAATATATGGTCGAAATTGTGTGAACAATTATTGTTCACTTATTGATTTATTTTATCAATTGATTGATTCATCATTTATTTACAGTCTAAAGTTGCCTGAAAATTTATTGTTGATTGACTGAAATATGGTTTAAAAATTCTGTGAACAAATTGTTTATTGATTGATATATGATCTAAAATTTATGTAATGCTTAATACCTTTTATTCCCTCTACAAGTGTAATATAAACTCTTTAAGAGAAGAGATTATTTCCTTTTTGTGTCTGTAGCCCTAGTGCCTAGAATACAGGAGGAGGTCATATTAAGTAGGTTCTAACTAGAAGACTTACTATTGAATTAGGAAGAGTTAAGGATAGGGCCAAGGCTAAAAATTAATGAGACTAGAAGGATTGCAATGACCTCAACAGAAATAGGAAAGTTCAGAAGGGGTTAAATAATGAAAGAAACAAAGAGTTCTATTTTTGATACCTTACATTTGCAATGTCTATGGGACATCCAGTTTTAAATGCCTTATAGGTAGTTTGTAATGTGAGAATAGAATTCAAGAGAAAGACTATGCATAAAAATATAAATCTGAGTTATCCACGTAGAAACGAATATTTGAAAAAATTTAAATTTATTTTATTTCTAATTTGTAGAATAAAACAAACATTTCCATAACATAATTCAATAAAAAAGATGATTGCATATGAAAATGCAAATCTACTATGCACAACTTGCTATTCCTTTCAAATATACAACAAAATTATTGTGTAAATATTTTTTTCCTTTTCTTCTCTCCCTATCCTAGAGATGGCTACCATTAGAGACAAACAGATGTGTGTATATATATATGTATATATGTATATGTAATTATTCTATACATACTTTATCATACTTTTATTTATCAGTTCTTTCTCTGGAAGCAGACAGCATCTTTTTTCAAATGTCCTTTTTGAGTTAATTTGGGTATTTATAATGTCAAAATAACTTATTCACTCAAAGTAGTTATTAAAATAATATTGCTCTTACTGTATACAATGTTCTCTTGGTTCTGTTCATTTTGCTCTTCATTATTTTGTGCAAGTCTTTCCAAGTTTTTCTAAGATCATTGAACTCATGATTTCTTATAGCACAGTAGTTTTCCATCATGATCATATACCACAACTTGTTCAGCCATTCCCTAGTTGATGGGCATCTCTGCAATTTCCAGTTCTTTGCCACCACAAAGAGAGCTGCTATAAACATTTTAGAACATATTGATTCTTTTTCTTTTTCCCTAATCATCTTTGGAAGTAGGCGTAGTAGTGGTATGACTGGGTCAAATCAAAGGACATAGAAATGAATATTAAACCCATGAGAACTTTATATAATAATTTAACTTTTAATGCTCCAAATACTTGATTTTTTCCAGTGCCCAAATAGTTGAGAATGATCTAGAACTTGTTCACACCACTGGGAATGGGTTACTTACACATTTATCTTGGAGACAGGAACAAACAGTTTGGTGAAGCTGGTTTTCTCTTTGTGTCCAAAGACAACAAGAAACATCATTTCATGAGATACTCAGTTATCTTGTTTTGTAGTGCTCATGGTAATTACAGCTTATATGTGATTATTTACCAGCTGTAGAAGACAAAGAAATAGAGAAATTCTACAAAAGCCTTGACCTCATCCTGTAAATAAAGTCTACACAAATCATGTTATTTGTTGACTTCAGAAGCAAAGGATTCTGGGGAAAGGAATGAAAAAGCCTTGTTGATTACTCCATAACTTCATTCCTATTTACCATTAATGCATTATTTGAGGATGGGAACTGAAGGTTTTGAACATGATAGGCATAGAGCAGCATCACAAAATAATGAATCTTTCTGCCCTCATCAGGCAGGAAATGACTAGTTACTTTTCTACCAGTCATTTAAGAAACAGCTGTCTTTGTGCAATCAGATTATTGACTATTTAGATAAACTGTCAATATTAACACTAAATTAGAAGACAAAATGAAGATGAACATACTGCATGCAATTACACTCCAAACATCTATTATAACATACGATGATGTGGAAAAATGAATAAAATTAAAGATGTCTGATTTTTTCATGTCTTAGGCGCCGTTGTTATAAGAATCACTATAACAATGACCAAAAGGATCCTCAAACTGCCTCAGACAACTCATATATTTTCCTTGCCAAGAAGAACATGATAGCCAAAAGGAACAATGTTTAGAGTTTAGGCTCATTTCAAAGAGAATCACAGGAGTCTAAAAAGAGTAATGCTTTATAAAATAGTAAAAAAAAAATAAAAAGAGGAATGGTGGGTAAAAATAGCTTGTAGAAACCTTTGTGTCAACTAAGTCAAATCACCTCAAGATTCCTGATAGATAAAAATGGAAAGAGTGTAATTAAAGCAAAATTATATAAAGTATTCCAAAAGCCTTAGTGAAAATTTTAAGTTAGGTTAAAATTAATTGAAATAGTTATAAAATAACTGTATTGAATAGTTATAATTTTTTTAAAAATAAAAATTCATAGAACCCAGGTTACAAACCTCTGCTCTTTATTCTATTTATGGAAGGAAATGGACAAAAATTGCACAAGATGATAAAGTGTGGCTGAGATTTGATATACATTGGTAGAGAGAGTACTCCCATCAGTGCAATCATGGATCTATCAAAGCATTGGACATTATAAAGGGTCACCATTAGTAATTAGCACAATATAGTGGAAAGAGTTTTGGCTCTGCAAGTCAAAGGACCTGGGCTAAAATCCCATCTCTGACACTGTTTGGGTAGCCTTGGGCAATTTACTTAACCTCCGTGGACCTAGTTTTCTCACCTGTAAAATGAAGATTTGGACTAGATAGGCTCTGGGTTACCTTCAGCTCCAGATCAATAATTCTGTGGATTTTAAACAATTGCCAGTTTTTTTCTTTTTCTTTTTGGAAGGGTGAGGGCAGGGTAATTGGGATTAAGTGACTTGCCCGAGGTCACATGGCTAGTAAGTGGTAAGTGTCTGAGGCTGGATTTGAGCTCAGGTCCTCCTGATTCCAGGGCTGGTGCTCTAATTATTGTGCCACCTAGCTACCCCAACAATTGCCAATTTCATGGTCTTTTCAAACCTCTCTTCTCAAAACATGTCTTTGCAAATATCGCCCTGAATAATGGTCATAATCACTCTTAACCAATATAAACAAGAAACTGAGTTCTTTCAGAAAAGAAAAGAAAAATCCTCTCAGCCTCCTATGGCTGTCATTGCTTTCATGCAGTATTTCCTAGCATATAGAACACATCATTTCCAGAAGGTACATCTTGCATAAATACTGAAGGTGGGCTTTTTGTGTATATGTGTGTTGTTCTTCAAATGACAATTCATATATTATGTTATGGCAAACTGGGACCCTGGTTGATCACTGTAGATCACAGCTGTTACCCTCTGTACTTGGATTTGGCAGCACTTCCACTGAGGACCCCCTAGCCTGTTTACCCTCCAGCCCATAGTTAGCTGAAGCTGCTTTAATTTAAATAGCTATTTGAATGCAATTAAGAGGACATGTGAGAATTGAAGAAGCCTTTGGCCCCATTAGTTGGTGCAAAACTAATTGCTGTACATGCAGGTTGCTTATGTCCTTCTAATTACCTAGATTCAATTTATCCTGAGATATTATTGGTTGGCTTATTTCCAAGTTTTCTGGAGAAAAAAATTTGTAATTCTAGAATCCAAATGACCTCAACTTGGTGGTCTGATGGGTTATCAGTGGTTAACAACACCACACGTGTTAAAAAATTTGCTTTTCCTTCTAGATTAAATTTAAAAACTTCTCCCCTTCTTATTACAATCTTATATCTAATGGAAATGTCAGGCAGAAAAAAACACTATTTGTTAGATTATAGGGAAATATTAACATAGCAGTCCAATCTACATTGACTAACATTCCATAACTATAAATACAACTGAAGAGGGAGAGAGGAAAGAAGGATTTCTAAGAAATCCTTGAAGGATTCTAGTCTGAAATGAATTCCCCAGACTCAAGGAATCTTGGCAGTGAGGATTGTAAAAGTTTATTGTTATGCTAACTTTGCAGCAGGCAGGAGAGGTAGGAAGACCTGCAAAAGTGCAGGAATTAGAGACACAGGTTTTAAAGCCACAAATCCATAAATAAGGTATCAATTATGCTACCTAGGTGAGTAAGGGAGGGATTAGGGAGGATTTAAGGAGTGGTCAGTGCTTAAAGAGACATGCACTTTTTATATCAACTGTGCAGGCATATTGCCCATAATTCACTGGGAGAAAGCCCACAGCAGGGCTACCAGGAGGTGTGGTTTTTGCCTTGAAACGTCACTAAGTCAGCTAGCAGTTAATTCTGATTGAGAGGTGCCCAGTCTGTTACTCTTCAAAGTCCTGTTTTTACAAGATATATGTTGGGAAGCTAGGCTAATTGGGGATTCAGTATGTGTCTGATTGTGAGGAGTTATCTTACTGATAGTGCATTGAAAGATTCATAGTTTGCAGCTGGCCACTAGAACAAAGGAGATATACATTTCTCTAAACTAAGGGTTTGTCTATGAAATGCTTTTGAAGGATTGATAGGTATGGCTTGTTATTATACCAAGCAGGGATAGTTACAGCTGGGCAGAGTTAATAGTTTCAGGGAAAAGGCTTTTAGATTGGGGGCAGAGGAGAGGCAGAGTTAATGCTTTTATGGCTGGGGGAGTTGAGACTTTACAACTTGGCTTCACAGGCTGATAATCACAAACGTAGGTTCCCAAACACAAGTGAGATTTTACAGACTGAAGTTACAACAATGTTACAGACAAATGTTACAAAGGCACCCCAGCACCCCATCACTACTATATTGCTCTTTCCTCACACTCCCACCCCTAGCACAGCCAAGAAGAAATGACATAATGGATAGAGAGGCAGCATTGTGGTTAGAATGACCTCCTTTCGAGACTCACCTCTCACACACATTATTCCTGGTCATTTAGTATCTTGATGCCCCCAGGCAATTCTTTAACAGTTCTTTGCAATAGTTGCCAATCTATAGTAGTACTAGTAATTTTCTATACTATCAAATCTATAGGTCTGGACCTCTTCATTCCCAAAGAAGAACAGCCAATAAAGTCTATGTTTAACCACCTCCATGATGCTTGTGTTGTTTTGTCTGCTTAGAATGCTATCCTTTGTACCTCTGTATTTTGAAATACTACTGATCCTTCAAGATCTATTTCAAATTCTTTCTTCTCTGTCAAACTTTCCTTGATTTTCCAAGTAAGAAATTATTCTTACTTGCTCAGAACACAAATGGCATTTTGCATATCACATACATTTCACATTCTGCTTTATGTTCAAATTATTTACGTATCTCGCTTATATTCCCTAAAATATTATGATTTCTTTGAGGTCAGGGATCATACTTTATTTTTGTTTATATCCTTTTCTTTATCTCAGTAGCTATCATAGAGTCTCAAACATAGTAAGTGGTTATCACTTAGAAGGGACTTAAGTAGGCTAGTGTCATATTGCCAGAAAAAGAGAGGAATCCATAAATAAACAAAACCTTCCTCAATAGCCTCCAGCTACTGAGCCCCTGGACAACCAGTATGAAATTTTCCATGATAATTAGTCAAGAGAGTCATGTAAAAGAAGAAGAGAGTTCCATTACAGCATCAGCTTTGGTGGAAAAAGATTGAGTAGGAGAAGGATCAGGAGAAGGAGAGAATTGTTATTGGGAATAAGGATATTCAAAATGTATGAAGACATTTAATCTGGCGAGAGAAATGTTGAAGTATCTAGGAAAAAGTTGAAAGAAGAAATAGACTAAAGCTGAAGGCTATGTCCTGCAAAATCATATTAGCTCTGAAACTTGCACTTTCTCGGTACTTCCTACTCCTGGGATCCCTTTCTCCATCTGCTTATATGGAAAGACAGTGTAGAACTCTTCCCAGATCCTCCATCTAAGGAGAGTGACCAGGGTAGCCATTTCCTCATTTCTCACCTGGCTACACTCCTCTGGACTTCATCATAGTCTGCCCTCCCCCTCAAGGTACCCTCTTCTCACTCCCCCCCCTTTTTTTTTTTTAATCTTTCTTCTATGTGTTGTCTTTCCTGATTCCATCGTAAGCTCCTAGAGGGCAAGGGCTATCTTTGTAGATGACTATCATAGGAGATATTTTACTGAGAAGAAGAAGAATATAAGGGAGAGGAAAAATTAAAGAAGTTACATATGACTGTTGAGGTGTTAGGAAAATGAAAAAGGGCTAGTGAGATGAGAGGAGTTTTTTAGAGAAATTAGCCAGAGGAGCTATTAGAAAGAAAGTCTAAGGATTCATTCCCAGCAAGTATAGATACCTGGAACCAATTAATGATACTTATCTTTCTTCTATATCCAAATGAGTCTTTTCTGTGGTCATGGTGCTCCCTAAAAACAAACAAAAATAGAAGTGCATGAATATGAAAAAAATAATGAAAAAGACCTAAAGAGTTAGAGGAAAATCTTGACCTATGTAAAGAGATGGAAGGAAGAATCTGACAGAGAAAAGTGAGAAAGACCACTGAACACTTTAGCATAAATAATGCAGGGCCTCATTTAGAAGAAAAGATAATTTGAGAGGGAACTGTTGCTTATGATGTGCTTTCATAGATTCCATTAGGTGGAAGATTACCCAGTAATGGTTAGCAGAAGAAGAAATGAAGATTACCCAGTTATAGTCAGTTGAAGGAGAGATGAGCAGTGGTACTTGATGAACCTCTGTGAAGCAGCTATTTGTTGATTTGACAATAATAGTAGAAAGATCAGTCATCTTCCCAGGGCATGTATCCAGGGTGTGATGGAGAATCTCCAAAGACTTGTCAAACCTGATGACTACTACACACTTCTGGTGATGCATGTTGGTGCAGATGATGCTGCCAGAAATGATCTAGAAAGCATAGATAAGGATTATGAAGTCCAAAGCAAGAAAGGTCCAACCCTGTCAGTTTTGGGCTCAGAAAAATTTAGCAACTCCATGTTGTCTCTAGGATAAAATGCAAATTAGGTAGCCTGACATAGAAAGGCCTTCACAGTTTAAATTTAACCAGCTTTTCTAGACATTTTAGAGTATTCTCTTCCATTTTGCCTTGCAGGTAAATTGACCTACTTTGCTTTTTCCTGAAATTGACTTTTCCCTCTACCATCTCCAACCCTTTATATAGGATGTCTCCCATGCTAAGAATTCACTCGCTCCTTGAATCTGCTTTTTAGAATCCTTAGCTTCCTTTAAGGTTCAACTAAGATGGGAAGCATCAGGGCTAAACTCCAGTCCGTGGTTATTAGTGTTCTCTCTCCTCAAATTGTTGTCTATTTACTTATTTATTCCCCCAATAGAATGTAAGCTTCCTAAGAGCAAAGACTGTTTCATTTTTGTCTTCATGTCTCCATGACACAGTATAGTTGCTTAATAAATGTTTGTTGAATTGGAAGTAGATTTTCCACAATAATAACAAAAAATACTTTTTTAGAAAATTTATTTATTTCATTAAATATTCACAATTATATGTAAAAATTTTAAAAGTCATTAAAAAAATTGAGTTCCAAATTTACTCCCTCTCTCCTTGAGAAGGCAAGTAATTTAATACCAGTTATGCTTGTGAAGTCAGGCAAAACGTTTCCACATTAGCCATGTTGAAAAAGAAAACACAAACAAACTAAAATAAAGTTAAAAAAAAGTATGCTTTAAGCTGCATTCAGAGTTCATCAGTTTTCTCTCTGAAGGTGGATAGCATTTTTCAACATGATTCTTTTGGAATGGTCTTGGATTCATTGTATCAATTAGAATAGCTAAGTCATTCACAGTTATTTTCCTTACAATATTGCTGTTACTATGAATAATGTTCTTCTAGTTCTGCTCCCTTAACTTTGCGTGAATACATTTAAGTCTTCCCAGGTTTTTCTGAAATCCACCTGATATCATTTCTCATAGACCAATAGTATTCCATTACATTCTTATATCATAACTTGTTTAGCCATTCCTCAGTTGATAGGCATCCCCTCAGTTTCCAATTCTTTGCCATCACAAAAAGATCTGTTATAAATATTTTTTTAATGTTTTAAAGAATTTATTTATTTACTTTTAGTTTACAACATTCAGTCCCACAATCCCTTGAGTTCCAAATTCTCTTCCCGTTCTTCTTCCTTCCCCCCCTCCCATGGTGGCATGCAATCCAATATAAGTTCTACAAATACCTTTGCATTAAACATTACTCAAGTTGTAAAGAAGAATTATAACCAATGGAGTGAACAACGAGAAAGAAGAAATGAAACAAAACAAAACACGAAAGAGATAGAGCAAATAGTTTATTTCAATCTGCATTCAGACTCTGCAGTTCTTTTCTGTGGATGTGGATATCTCTTTCCATCATGAGTCTTTTGGAGTTGTCTTATAACCTTGCATTTCTGAGCCCAGTCTATCAAAGTTAGTCATCACAGATATGATGTGTCTGTAATTGTGTATTTTTCAAGATAACTCACTGCACTTCAAGTTTGATATGTTCTTTAAAAACTGAAAGTGGGAATTTGGTATTTAAAAATGATCTGTAGTGACAGAGAAAAGACCTGACCTATGTCCTGACATTGGACAGTGAAACAATGTCACGCCAAGGAGGAAAAGCTTTACTCTCCAAGGGGTAAAACCAGTTGAACTTATTACCTAAAGAGTGGGAATTGGATGATCTGAACAGAAGCACCTGTTTATCTTCCAAGGAAGAAGTTTACCAACTCTCAACAGTAAGTAAGTAGACTTACAGGTGCTGTCTGTCAGATGAAAGATATAGTATGAACACTGAGAGCAAGAGAAGACTGGTAGTGGTAGTTGCTGACTTCCAAAGCAACTCTTTGTCTACCTAATAATAACAATAGAGATGTCTTGTTGCCCTGGGGGAACGCATCTAAGCCATAACAGAAAATCTCCCATTACCAAGCTTGACATTCACCTAGCTAAGCTTGACCAGAACACTGAGAGGACTAAACCATCCTGCATTTGAAGAGAAGTTAATGGACCCAGGGAGGTTTAACTTACAGAAGACTTAAGAAAAGCCTAATAGTTATCCTTCAGTATCTGAATATCTGTCATGTGGAAGAAAGACTAGCTTTATGCCTACCCCAGTATATAGAACAGGGAAGAAGGAGTTTAAGTTACAGAGGGAGATTTAAAGTTAATGTAAAGAAAACTTCCTGACAGTTAGAAGTGTCTAAAGGTGGGGCTGTAGATGATACAGTGGACTGAGTGATGACCCTGGAATCAGTAGGAGGAATCAAATCTGGTCTCAGACACTTCCCTGGGTAAGTCACTTAAGCCTTTTTGTTTCAGTTTGTCATCTGTAAAATGAGCTGGAGAAGGAAATGGCAAACCACTCCAGTATCTTTGCCAAGATAACCCCATATGGGGTTATGGGGAGTCAGACATGATTGAACCAAAACAAGAGGTAGAATAGGCTTCCTTGGGAGGCAATAGGTTCCCCATCACCAGGTATCCTTGTTAGAATGAAGGCCGTATAATCATTTGTTATGGTTGTTTTAGATGGAGTTAATGTTTTGGTGAATACTAGAACAGATGACATCTGAGGACTTTACCAACTCTCAACTGTCTATTATTTTTTGAAGTGCTTATTGAACTATAGAACAGAAATGAGATGAAGGAACCTAATTCAGAGACTATAAAACCATGGTCAGTTCAAGTCAATAAATGTCTGTTAGGTGAATAGCACATGAAAGCCACTGTGCTTGATGGTAGGGACATAAAGATGAGAAGAACGTTTTTCCCAATCCTAACAAGAAAAGAAAGCAATCACCAATTATCACTAAAACTCTCCTAGCAACTTCTCTCCATCCCTTCCTCCCTGTTCTCCTTTTCTCTGATATATAGAATTAATTCACTTTATCCTTTGTCCTTTAGAAAATTTACAGCAGTTCTTTCCCTTATGTTGCCTTTAAATCATCTTCATTTTTATTGATTCAGACTGGCCCTATAGCTCTTTTTTGCTACTTAATTTCCTAAAATGAAATATAGAAAGATATTGCTTTTAAGAATTACCACCGTGACTAGAAATGGATAATATAATGGGGGTGATAAAATAAATAAATATAGTCTTTTAAATTATTCAGGATAATAAAAAAAATTCAGGCAGCCTGGTAAGTGAATCAAATGTTGGATGGGAACGCCTGGGTTCAAATATTGATTTTTTTTTTTATCCTTACCACTAAGGATACACGACTATGCGAGTATGGACATCACACATCACTTTGAGCATTAGCTTTCTCATCTGTGAAATGGACACAATACTATTTGTAGTACCAACTGGAGCTCTAATGATGTTACTCTTGTTGGTGGGTAGTAGAGTTGAATTTCTTCCTAAACAGGTGGGAGTTGGATGACCTAAAGAGGAAGTACCTGTTATCCTTCAAGGAAGGAAGAAGTAGATTCACAGGTGTTGTTAGATGAAAGATATAGTATAAAAGGTCAGAAGAACAGAAAACTAGCAGTCTCCTACTATTACTGCATAATAGCTCCTTGAGGATTATGATTGTTTTATTTTTGTCCCTGTAGCGTCCGCACGTAGGAAAGTGTCTGCTCATTGTAGGCACTTAATAAATGGATGTTGATTAATGATAACCCATTTACAAAATCCCAGAGAAACATCAAAGAGACAAATTATGGTAATTAATAGCTTCGGTAAAGTTGTTGTTCAGTCATTCAGTTGTATGTGACTCTTCATGACCCCATGGTAAGCAAGGCCCTTCTATCCTACACTATCTCTCAAAGTCTGTCCATGTTCATGATCGTTGTTTCAATGATGCTATCTATCTTATCTTCTGCCATCCCCCTTTCCTTTTGCCTTCAGTAAAGTAGCAGAATTGAAAACTGAATTCACAAACACCCCAACATTTCTGTATTGTAGAACCATAATAGCAACAGGAAATAAGATTGTGAAATCGCATTTGAAATAACTACACAATGTGTAAAATGTCTATGATTCATTCTAATAAAGTGTATTTGATATTTATGTAAATATAATTACAAAATGCCCCTTAAAGAAATGAAAAACAACTTAAATGGTATATGAGATAGTCATTGCTTGTGACTGACTACAGAGTTAGCCAAATAATACCATTTATTTGTTAAGAACAAAAGGTCTAGAATCTCAATCAATAAGCTTTCATAATGTATGAGGTACTATCCTCAGAGCTGGGGAGACAAAAAGCCCCCAAAAGGTCCTTACCTTCAATGAGTTTACATTTTCAGAGGGGAGACAACATGTACATAAAAAGTAGAATAAGTATATACTGGATACAAAGAGAATAGCTGGAAGGTTATCTTTGAGGAAACAGCCACTAGCAGCTGGGAGAAGTAGGGTAAAAATCTGTTACAGAAGGCAGTATTTGAGGACTCACATGTACAAAAATATTTATAGCGGCTCTTTTTGTGGTGGCAAAGAATTGAAAATTGAGTGGATGCCCATCAAGTGGGGAATGACTGAACAAGTTGTGGTCTATGAATGTAATGTAATACTATTGTGCTATAAGAAATGATGAGCAGAAAAACCTGAAAGATATATATGAACTGATGCTGAGTGAAGTGAGCACAACTAGGAGAACATTGTGCACAGTGACAGCCACATTGTGTGATGACTGATTTTGATAGACTTAGTTCTTCTCAACAATGCAAGGATCTGAGACAACTCCAAAGACTCATGATGGAAAATGCTATCCACATCCAGAGAAAGAATTTTGGAGTCTGAATGCAGAAGGAAGTATGCTATTTGCTCTCCTTTTCTTTTGTTGTTTTGTTTTGTTTCTTGTTTCTCATGGTTCCTCCCATTAGTTCTAATTCTTCTTTACATCATGACTAATGTGGAAATATGTTTAGTAGTAATGTATAAATAGAGCCTATATCTAATTGTGTGCCATCTTCGGGAGGGGGGAAAGAGGGAAAAGGATAAGATTTAAAACTCAAAATCTTATGGAAGTTAATGGTAAAAACTAAAAATAAATAAATTAATTATATATTAAAGAAAAGAAATTTAAAAAGAAGAGTAAAAGGTAAAGGAAACATAAAAAGAAGGTGGTATTGGAACTGATTCAAAGTAAGACAGAGATTCTGAGAGGTGGATGGAGAATGTTCCACACATGGGGGACATTTAGTTCAAAGGCATGGATAGAGGAGAGTGAACAACAGCAAGTATGACTGGACCAGAAAGTGTAGGGAAAGAAGTCAGGCATAAGATGACTGGAAAGACAGGAAGGGGCAAGATTGTGAAAAGCTTTAAGTGCCAAACAGAGGGAAATCTCAAAAGGGAAATGTTGAAAACAAAGAGTAATGAAGGAGGAATAGCACTTCCAGACCTCAGTTTATATTATAAAGTAGAAATCATTGAAACTATTTTGTATTGGTTAAAAAGTAGAAGAGTAGATCAATGGAACAGACTAGATGAGGAAGAATTGGCAACAATGAAATTCAATAATTCAGTGTTTGATAGATTACTTGGGGAAAGGATTCCCTATTTGACAAGAATTGCAGGGAAAGCGGGAAAGTAGTTTAGCAAAAATTAAATTTAGATAAAGATCTTATACCATAAAACCTAGTAAGCTCAAAATGGATACATGGCCTGAATATTAAAGTATAAAAAAACTGAAGAGATCTAGAGCAGACAGCTTTTATAGGTGTGGCTAAGGGGAGAGTTCTTAATCAAATAAGAGATAGATGGTCTCACAAAAGATGATAATTAATTGTGATTATATTAAAGAGAAAAATTTTGTAAGAACAAAATCAATACACTTAGTATGTAAGTTGGAGAAAATATCTAATAATGATCTGATATCATGTTTATACACACAGACATGCATACACATACACACACACACATACACACAAACACAACCAACAGATATATAAACCCCAGAGCCTTATTCCCTTACAGATAAGTTGTCAAAGGATAGGAACAAACAGTTCTCAAAAGAATAACAAACTATTAACAAGTACATGAAATATTGATTCAAATCACTAGTAATAAGAGACATACAAATCAGAACAACTCTGAGATTTCACCTCATATCCAGAAAATTGATAAAGATAGCAAATCATAAGAATAATCAACATAGGCATGTTAATATAGTAAGTATGTGAGTTGACCCAACCCACTGGAATTGTACATTGGAATTATACTAAAAAAGTGACCAAAATGTCCAAATCTTTTGCCCCAGAGATTCCAATTCTGGGAGTAGAATCTAGATACAACAACAGAAAGATCCTGTGATGAATTAGATTATGACATATAAAAAATGCTTATATCATTGATCTGTTTACTGAATGATGGATAGCAGGGAGAATGACACAATGGAAAGACCACAGGATTTGGAGTAAGAGGACCTGGGTTCAAATTCTACCTTTCACACTTATTTCATATGTAACTTTGGGAAAGTCATATAACCTCTCTGTGTATCAGTTTCCTCATTTGTGAAATAAAAGTTTGAACTAGGTAGCCTCTAAAGACTCTTCTAGCTTTAAGTCTACAATCTTAAGACATGGTACAAACTTTCTCATTAGATTTAAATTGAAGTTGCAGCCCAAGCCTTCCACAGATTTGGCTATCCTAATTGGATATCTTGTTAACAAAGTGAGGTATATTAAACTGATTTATCATGACAAAAATGCAATGTGTTTCCAAATTTTGATAGGCTTCTGGAAGAATGCCTCCCTCCTTGCAGCAAACTTACTCATCGTGCCTACTTTTTATTTAGGGAAAATGCATTTATGAAAATTTTGCATAATGTAACATGAAGTTCCAGAGGACTCAAAGATATATATTCTCATATTATGCTTCCTTTAATTTGCTTTGGACACTCTCATATTCTGTCTTCTGTAATTTGCTTTGGGACTCTCTAACCTAGATTGTGTGTTATTATAAGGAAATGGCCATTTTGTTTCCCAAAATGTGATTGTATGTTATGCTTCAAATTGTGGCTATTTTTCTATGATTTCCACCTCTGGCTCAATTCTACCTCCGCAAATTAGGCTCAACTATTGAAAAATCTACTTGGTTATAGGTTTAAATATTTTTTTCAGTAACTAATACTAGTATTAGTTAGGAATGGAAAGAGAGAACTCTGACAACACTGAAGGAATTCTGTTGGAATTTTAGCTTTAATAAGGGATGTGTGAAGAGGTAGATGACTGAAGAGAGAGTTAGATCAGAATTCTTTTGGTTTTACCAGCTCTATCTTCATTACATGGAGTTCAAGCTTCTTGATAGGTAAACGATTTCAGACTTAGCTAAGTGGACTAGGTAACCCCATGATGTAGCAGATTACCCCTTGGGATTTTTAAGCTAAGGCTAGATGACCATTTGTCAAGTATTCTGTAGAGGCGATCACTTTTCAAGTATGAGCTGAGCTAGAAGAACTAGAAGGATCCTTCCATCTCTGAAATTTTGTGATTCTGTGACACAGCTGCTATATTCTGACCTAGTTGAAACCAGGAGCAAGTTAAGTAGCAGAGGTTTGTCCAAGAGTCTGAGTTTAGCACCGCTGATGGAATAATACTCTCAAAAGATCAAAATGAAATGATTCTACCTTTTATTGGAGCTTCAATAGGGTTATTTGCTTGCTTTCTCAACCCATCTCCAAACATTGAATTAAAATGAATTTTATGCAGGGTTCATAGATCAAACCTTCATTTTAAGCTAAAGGAATGTGAGGCCTAGAGAGAGCATGACCTCACCAAGGTCAAAATGGAACAGGTCAAAATTCCTGTGTAAATAGATCAGGTTCATGGGTGGTTATTGTGCTGCCAGCCTGGGAGAGATGGGGAGACTCAGTTTCAAGAAGGAAGAAAAGAGGAAATAAAGAAAGAAGGAAGGAAGGAAGGAAAAAATGTAGGAAGGAAGAGAAAGGAAAAAAGAAATTAATTTCATCTCTGTAAGACATCCTGGCATCTCATAAAGCTTCAGTTGGAAATCACTAGTTTAGAGATTGCAACTTGATTGGACATTTTGTTAGCAAAATGTGAAGATTGGATGGAATGAAGAGCTACTGGCTGATGGAGTCCATCTATGTGTGTATGTATTTGTATGCGTATGTATGTGTATATATGTGCACACACATAATATCTATAGTTTTATCTATTTTTCCTTTTAAATTCTATATGGTATCTGATGATTTGGATTGAGGTATGGTGAGGTTTTGGGGAGAAAAAGTTTCCGTCTTTTAGGTGAGCTTGCACAAGTAGATCTCTATTAGTTTGAAAATCTCTTATTTGTGGTTACACTCTCTCCTCCTCCCCAGTATAATTGCACATCAATTTATTTGCCTTCCAGCTGTAGCTATAAATTGCCTTATTTCAAACACTGAATTCACAGGAGATTTGTGGGAAATGATGTTCCCACTGCCTATTTATTGTTCTTCATTCAAGGTGATCTAGTATCTTTTGGGAAATTTACAAAGGGAGATATCTTTATATTTTAAGGACTTAAATATATACATACTTATAAAAATCCATGATTGATTAGGGAAGAGATGGGAGATATTTTTTCTTTCTTCTGAAATCCACTGATCCAGGGGAAAATATTAATAAGATAAAGACCAATATAAACTATTATTTTTCTTCCAAGTAATATAATCCATTCAAATCATCTATACATAAGATCAGAGGAACATAGTTCTAGAGCTAGAGGGAACCTCGAGAGTTTTCTAATCTTACCCCCTCATTTTATAGATAAAGAAACAGGCTCAGGTAAGTGACTTTTCTGAAACCGCACGTATACTTTATAGCTGTTATTGTTTATGAAGAGTAACAACATTGAACATTATTTGCCTTTTATTTAATGAGTATTAAAAGGGACTTAAAAGTGTGCTTCGGTTCCATAGTATGGCCAGTTTACTGTGACCTTCATCTAAGACTTATTAAGTCTCTCTCTCTTTCTTTGTGAAATTATCTTCCTATTCTGTCCTTCTGAATTTCTCCCTTGCAGCAGAGGTGTGTAGGGAAAATGGGGAGGGGCAGTAGGGAGACATAGATTGATGGAAGAGGAGGGGAAAAAAAGGAGAATGAAGAAGACACATATGGAGAAATAGGAGTAGAGACAGAAAATAAAGTGGCAGAGAGAAAAAAGAAACAGGGGTGGAGGGAGAGAGAGAGGAAGGGGAGCAAGTGATAAAGAAAGAAAAAGACAGAAAGTGAGTCGCTAACAGTAAACAAGACAGACAATGAGAGACAGACTGAAAGAAGGTGTCGGTGAGACTGAATGACCTTTACCAATTAGTGTTTGATGGCTATACCACTTGGTCTGTGGTTTTTAAGGTATTATCATCCATTACATATTATCCTTAGTCACTATTCAGAGATCTTCAACTGCTCTAATCCTTAATTTTTTGCTCTATGTATTTTGTTTTTTGCTTTAAAAATATTTTAGGTCCACATTTTCTCCCTTTCATCTCCCCTCACCCCAAAATTGAGAAAGCAAGAAAACAAAAACCCACTTACTTATGTATAGTCAAGAGAAACAAATTCCCTCATTGATCATATTAAAAATGAAAAAAACAAAAAAACCCAACAACAACTCAATCCACACTCTGAGTCCATCATCTCCCTCTCTCAGGAGATGGATATATCGCATGTCCACTCTACTTTCAGTGGAGTTACCAGGGGGCAGCCCATCATGGTAGAAATTTTTCTCTGCATTACAACAACAAGAGCCAGATCATTTCCCCCTAGGCATGAGATACAACAAAGCAAGGACAGGCCTCTGGGCTCAAGATTGCAGAGTTATGAAATGAAGAATTTGACTTTCCTTTAAAAATGGATTGTTTTGTAGCTACTATATGTATAGAATCAATATGTATAGAATCTAAAAATTGGGGGAAACTCTCAAATAGGGATCATAGTAGGATAAACTTAAAGAAAATTATAGTGAGATGATACCTGCAAAGAAATTTGCAATGAGTAATTAAGTAATCAGTGAAAGGTATTAATATTGGTAAGGGAGTATGAATGCTTCCCTCCCTTCCTTGCTCTTCTCCTTTCAATTAGTCTATGCATATATAAGTATGTACCCAAAACATACTAGGTTGTTTTTTGTTTTTCTGAGGGGGTCATATTGGAACTAGCAGCTGTTATGGGAATCTGAAGATCTTCCCTGCCCCTAGGCCCTTTGCTAAAGTGGCTACGTGACTCTGAGGACCCTTGGATATTTGAAAGTATACTCTGTTCCCTAATAGGCTGAATGTGGTCATGTGGAGCTTGTGGCGCCAGGCTTGTTTTCCAGGAATGCCCCC
>CM053582.1:216504746-216526897 GCA_028627135.1 Pseudochirops cupreus | reverse complement strand
TATATATATATATATATATATATGCATATACATATATATACAATTATTATTATTATTATTAACTACATCCAACTGGGAATTAAGATACACAGGCACTGTGGTAGGGAGATCCATCCTGCCCTACCAGAAAGTCAGAGGAGCGAGGGGGAGGACATAGGAGAGAGCAGATTGGGGGAGGGGTCATACAGTGTTTTGAGATGTTGGGTAGGGGAAAGATGGGGAGAAAATTTGTAACTCAAAATCTCGTGGAAATGAGTGATGTAAACAAGAAAATAAATTAATTAATTTATCTTTTGAGAAAAAAAACTCATAGAATAGTTTTTGTCTTTTTTTGGAGGGAGAAAGGATGGCAATTGGGATTAAATGACTTGCCCAAGGTCACACAGCTAGCAAATGTTAAATGTCTGAGGCCAGATTTGAACTCAGGTCCTCCTGACTCCAAGGCTGGAGCTGTATCCATTGCACCACCTAGCTGCCCCAGACTTATAGAACACTGCAGTTGTTCCTTGAAAATATGAGCAATCTCAGAAGCAGATCAACATTTTTAAGACAGCTCAAAAACTTCTAGACCTCCCCAAGATTGGAGTATAATATTGAATAGGCTAGAGAATCTAGGTGGCAGAGTGGATAAAATGCTGGGTCTGGGATCAGGAAGATTCATCTTTCTGAGTTCAAATCTGGCCTCAGATACTTACTAGCTCTATGACCTTGGGCAAGTCACTTAAGCCTGTTTGCCTTAGTTCCCTCACCTATGAAATGAGCTGGAGAAGGAAATGGCAAACCACTCCAGTGTCTTTGCCAAGAAAACCCCTAAGGGGTCCTTTGCTAAAAAAAAAAAAAAACCTAATTGATGTCTAGTGGCTGATTGAAATGGGAAATACACTGGTGCAGGTTTATGAGCAACAATACTAGAAATTCAGCTCCTCAGGATTACTCCTATAATCTTAAGTAACAGTAGTCAACTCAGTTTCTTGGCGCCTCCAAATCACAAGTTGGAGTATGGGTTGGGATAGTATCTCAGAAGAAGAGCTACATTAGTAAGAATAGATGACATGCTCTGTCCGCTGGCAACCACACATTTACTCTTTTTTTTTTTGCTTTTGGGAGGGGGAAACATGGCAATTAGGGTTAAGGGATTTGCCCAAAGTCACATGGCTAGTAAGTGTGTTAAGTGCCTGAGGTTATATTTGAACGCAGGTCCTCCTGACTCCATGGTCGGTGCTCTATTCATTGCACCGCCTAGCCGCCCCCACACATTTACTCTTAAAGCCCTTGCATTCCATCATCTATTATGACAAATCTATTGAAAGTCCCCTAAAAGGTCAACAACAACTTCCTTATTAATAACTCAGTGGACTCTTTTTTTTAATCCTTATTTGACTGGAATTCGAGTGACATTTGACGCTGTCAACCACCACTTTTCTGGGTTTGTTTTCCACTCCTTTGTATTCGGTGAAAATCTCCTCTCTTGATTTTCCTCCTTTTCTCTCTAACTGCCTCGTCCCGGTGATCACTAGTTTATCATTATTCTCCTGACACCTAACTGTGGGAGTCACACAAAGCTCTATCAGAGGCCCTTTTCTCTTTTCTCTCTTTATTCCCTCCCTTGGCACTCTCCGCTACACCCCCTTGCTTGTATTATTGTGAATCTGCCCCATAAATCCATACATCCAGCCCTGACATCTCGCCTGAGTACCAGTCCCACATTTTTAACTGACTGCTGTTGAAGCTGAAATCATATGGTGCTGCCAGCAACAGAACCAGAGATGTTGAAAGGAAGTAGGTTGAAGAGAGAACATGGTGAATGTAGCATTAGATATTTCTGGGTGTCCTGCAAACATCTCAAACTTAATGTCTAAAACTGAACCCATCATCTTCCCCTAAAATTGTTCTTCCTCCTAACTTTTCTATTTCCACTGATAGCACCATCATCATCCAAGTTGCTGGAACTCCACACAACAGGCATCATTAACTCTTAGTTCTCTCTCAACCTCCCACAACAGTTGGAATCTTATTGATTTTACCTGTAACAAATCTTACATCTATCCCTTCCTCTCTAATCACAATAACACTAACCCTGATTTAGGCTTTAAAGTTTCACACCTAGGTGGTCTTCCTGCCTTCACTGTTTCCCTTATTCAATCTATCTTTCACATTAATACCAAAATAACTTTCTTAAGGAACCAATCAGATCATGTCAATGGAATCCTAATAAAGCTGCCCACCAGTCTCAATATTCTAACTTCCTCCTATGGGTCCCACTAAACAGCAGTCGTGTCCTGATTCAAACACACAATCTGATTTGACCACACCACAGGTCCCCAAACTCAATACAGCCACTGCCCCTAGCTAGTCACTGCCCCCAGATCCAACTCATGCATTTGAACAGGTGTGTTCTTCTACTCAACCTCAATCACATCATCCATTTAGCCTAAGACAGGACCACAATATTTAACTATCCATCTTGACCAGAAAGGACTACAGTAGCTAGCTGGTCAGAGGACAGTATGACCAGGATATTTAATCACCAAACAATAGAAGGGACCCCTCCCCTCTTACCCAATCCTTTGACAAACCCCTCCTGCCTTTTTAGTATTCATAATTTTGGTTGTGCATCATTACACTATAAATTTGCCTGTGTTGTCTTACTAAGTTGCTGGTTCCTCTTGGCACCTAGCCTACTTCTGAGGGGCATCAATCTTCAGTAAATGTCTAGACTTGGATTAGAGCTGGTCTGGCAGAATTCTTTGAGACAGAGCTACCACAACACACCATGAAACTGCAGCAATGTTATACTGCTCTCTCACTACGCCAGTTAAAAATCTTCAGTAAGAATAACAACCACCACCTTCAGTGGCTTCCTATGTCCTTGTAGGGTATATGTGAGCTCCTTAGTCTGGCATTTGAGGTGCTCCACAAAGTGACCCCAATCTATCTTCCCAGCCTTCTTTCACATTACTTCCTGTTTATAACTCTAGGTTGTGAGGAATCAATCATATAGCGCTCCAATAACTAAGAACTTGGGCAGCTTGGTGGTACAACAGATAGAGTACTGGGCCTGGAATCAGGAAGACTCCTCTTCCTGAGTTCAAACCCAGCTTCAAATATTTACTACCTGTGTGACCCTGGACAAGTTTGTGTCAGTTTCCTCATCTGTAAAATGAGCTGGAGAAAAAAAAATGGCAAACTATTCCAGTATCCTTGCCAAGAAAACCTCAAATGGGGTCACAAACAGTCAGATTCAACTGAAAATATTATGAAAAGACATCAAAAAGCTAGGGATTTAATTCTATCTGAAGAAAGTAGCAAGATTATTGCAAAGGAGGGAGATTAGCCTCACTAGTTTTATTTTAAGAATCTGTAAGTATAAGCATGTTCAGTACTCAAAAAAGAAATGAAGCATTATATTCACCGCTGAATCTTAAACAGAACATGTCAGGTTATAGGGTTAATGCCAGGGCTTGTTAGTTCAGGATCAATGTTGGGGTGAAATAAGGCACTTGCCAGTCATTCAACAATGAACAGAAGATTTACTTTGCAACTAGATATGCAGCAAGGATGTAGTGGCACTTAGTTTCTCTGAACATGGTCTCTCTTACCTCCATATGGGCAGAGTATGGTGACTCACTTGCATGGACTTCAGATATCCACCAAGTTTCAGGGACTCCAACAATGTGTGAGTGGTATTTTCTGTGCTCTCAGATGACCAGGAAGTCACTTCAAATGAGGAAGGGATCAATGAAGTCCTTGGGACAATTTTATTGACTATTAGGGAAAACTCTTCCCTTTCTTGAATAAAGAGGAGTCTTAGTCCTATAGCAGACTATGCTAATGCAATTATGATGAGCATAAACAACAAAGGTGTTTAAGGAATTATTCTAATTCCTGAATTAGAAAGCCTGTATTCAACTGGGGAATTGGAACTGGAACTATGAATTCATAGCAAACCCAATCTAGATTTGGGGTCAAAGAACTTTGGTTTAAATCCCAGGTTTCCTCCCTGCATCATCCCAGGAGAGCTATTTCATCTCTCTGGGCTTTTATTCCCTCATATGGGAAATGAAGAAGGTGCTCATGATCACTGCTTCTTAAATTGTGAATCGCAACCCTATATGGGGTTGTAAAAAATTTGGCAACAGCAAAAGGTTTCTGAACACACAACCACTAAAAATTAATTCAGAATCAAACACATGATGAATCAAAGGTGCTTCTGGCAGCACTTGCCTGTATTGCATCACACAACTTCACTGCAACACACAACACTCACACTTTGCACCATGCATCCCATCACATCATGCAATGCCAACAAATGCTATGGAAACACGAAAAAGGTTGAGCAAAAAAAAGTTTAAGAAGCCCTGGTCTAGAATGAAGTACCTTGAAAAGACACAATGAATGCAAAGTCAGAGAGAACATACAGCATATGTGAAAGTGCTTTGTAATTGTTCTTTAGGATTCAACAAGTGTCAGCTCTTATGATTATTACTAATATTGCTATTAGTTATAAGTATAGCTCATTTCACATTGTTGACATCACTAATGATTGTCTAATGCAATGATCAGCTGATGTTTAAGCTGCTCCTCTTTTCCAGAACATACCACTAGCCTCCCCACAGTGGAGGGCAGATGACTTGATAGATTATAGCCACTCAATAATTACTTGATTTTTCTTAAATGAAATGAATTGGAGGGGGTGTTATGTCGGTGATAACCACATTTATACTGAAATACAAGCTTTCTGCTTCCCACACATTTCCCACCCCTCTTTCCCCAGGAATTTTCTTTCTCTTCTCCATCCTCTCCCCTCCCAACTCTCTTGCCCCACTTAGTTCTTAATAAAACTGGGTCTTTTCATATAGACCACAGCCTATCAGAGGCATGTTGTTCCTGTCTGCTGAAATGCTACAGTGATAAGCACTATATGAATAATTAGGATGGTAGGCCATGTGTGTAGGGTGTCATCAATATGCTAATGAAACTTAACTTCTACCTTTTCTTAGCATTCTGACAAATTGTCATCTTTTTCCTTTCCTAAAGCTTTGGTAAGGAAGTAGATGAAAACTAACTCTCAGATTTAATCCTCATAAAACAGAATTCTTTAGAGTGACTGCACCAAAAGACATCTGGTTGGATCATTTCCATTCAGTTCTGTGATCTAATTCAGCAAACATCGATTAAATGCTTATTGTGTGTAGAACATTGTTATTAGCACTGGGGAAGATATTATTGAGAGTACAGATGATACCTTCAATAGATAGGCAGCTATGGTATATATACAAATCACTCTACTACAAAATGAGTGCCACTTGAGGACAAGGAGGCAAAGGTAATTAGTGACAAAGAAGGAGAGGTGAAAACAAGAGAAGGTTTCATAGAAGAGGTGGGATTTGAATTTAGCTTTAAAGGATGGGTAGGAGTCAAAAATGCGCACCTAGGTGGTACAGTGGGCAGAGCACCAAGACTGGAATTTGGGTTCAAATCCAGTCTCAGAGACTTGTGTGACCCTGGACAAGTTATTTGACCCTGTTTGCTTCAGTTTTCTCATCTGTAAAATGACTTAGAGAAGTAAATGGAAAACCACTCCAATATCTTTGCCAAGAAAACCCCAGATGGACTCACAAAGTGTCAAACACAACTGAACAACAAAAACAGGAGTCCAGAGAGAGAAAGGAGTAACTCAATTCAGTTAAAGCATTTGGGATTCTCAAAGACAAGAATTCACAGAACAAGTATAAAAGACCATGAGTTTTGCTGGAATATACACTTTGGAAGGGGAAAGTATGAGTAAAGGCAAGTGGCACCAAATCGCAGTGAGCCCTACCTAAACACCAGGCAAAAGAATTTTAACTTTACTTGTAAGTAGTACAGAGTCATTCAAAGCTTTTGAGCAGAGCAGAAAATGACCAAATCTGGAAATAAAGAAGCAATGTCTGGTGGGGGTAAGAATGGTTTGGAGAGAGAAGAGAGAAAAGTGGGAAATTCTTCTTAGTCTATAATTCAGAGAAATGGTAAGGAGTACCTGTGCTAGAGTCATGGCAGCTAGCTCAAAGGAGTATTTTCTTGCCCACCTCTGTGAGATATTGGAACAAAAAAACTCTATATAATATGTCTATTTAACATGGGGTCAGGAAAACCTTGGTTTGAATCCAACCACTGGTATTTACGGCCTATGGAACCCTTGGCAAATTGCCCTCAAAGCCTCATTTTCTTTATCTATACAATGGGGAAAAATAATAATTGAAGTACTTATTTTGCGGGGTTGCTGTGAAGTTCAAACCAAATTATGTAAGTAAAGCATTTTTCTAACTTTAAAGTCTATCATAATTATTTACTTTCTTAGGGATAGATACTATAGCAGCTTAAATATCAGAAACAGAAAATTATTTGTCCGTGGGTCATTCATCTTCCCAAAATGGAGGAGTTGGTTGAATGGAGTCAGAACCTTGGTAGGGAGAGGAATAGCTGTGCAGAATTAGGAGTGAAGGAAGACCTGAATAGCACTAGTGTAATATGGGACTGTCTCTGCCCGCCTCCCCCCCCCCCCAGTTCCTATGTAAGAGACCCAAGGACATACAGAATTTTATGTCTGTATTTTATCAGTCAGACCCACGTTTCACCAAGCACAGAAAGGAGACAACATGGAAAAAAACACTCAACTGGTAGTCAAGACATCTGGGTTCCACTGCTGACCCAACATTAACCTGCTGTGTGACACTGAACAATTCATTCTACCTCTGTGGAGCTCCATTCCTAGTCTTTAAAATGGAAGAACTAGACTTAATGGTCTTTAAGGTTTCCTCCTTATTGGTTGAGTACAGAGCCATCCAAAGGTAAATTCTGAAAAGGATTAGCCTGTCTTTAGCCTTCTGCTCCTTCTCTTTTTGACACATTCTCTTCCACGTCAGTCTCAGTCGAAATACTGGCCTAAATCCCCCCACGTAATAGCATCCCTCAAAAAATGGCACATGGCCCAAAATGGCTTTTTGCTATGCCAAAGTGTCATTTAGTTGGCTGACTTCTCTTAGGGGCTGGGAAGAAAGAATTCTGCCTTCCACTTATGAACTGGTGATAGATAGCCTTCTTACCTTCCTTGTGTTTTCATTTTTAAAAAGAGGATTCCTGTTAACTCAAATGTCTCTCTCATGAAAACAACGTAAGACAATATTTTTAGTATATGGCATAGGGTAAAGAAGCTATCACAAGTCAGAGTCCAACATCAGTTTCCCTAAGCCGTTTTTATTCTTCATAATATATTTCCTCACTATTTTTCTCACCCCATAGATTCTCAAAAACCTCCTGTTTTTCTTTCATCTCAGTTCTCCTGGGAACAGCAAATGAGGAAGAGAGGGGAAGCAAATGGAAGCCTATTCAGGACTATGGGGTAGAAGAACAGAACCTATTTTGTCTATATGGGTCATCTGTAAACAGGGTGCACACAAGAAACAGACTGCCAATGTGAGCCAGGTTTCCTTTCACACACCAAGCTAAACAAAGTCTCTTAAAGGCAGGTACCATGAAAGCACTCCCAGACAGGGCAGCCCAGAGCTGTTTCCTCTTCTGCAGAAAAAAAAATTCTTAGTACAAAGGACACAAAGCAAATAACCATTTGTCTCTTCAAGTAGTCCATGCCAGAAATATAGAAGTTCCCACATCATGCAAATTTTAAATAAATTTTGAAGTAATTAGATAAATGGGAAAAAAGGAAAGTATCTTAAATATATTACCAGTCTTAAGTATGTCTTTCTCAATTGCATTTTTTCCATTACTTTATTCATGAGGTGGCATGTTTTTATCACTCTAGGCTCAGTACTAATGTCCTTGCTATCTCTACCCTAAAAAATTTCCATTCTCTTTATAATATATGATAATTCTCTTTTTAATTTATAGGCTGCCATGTATTATTCATTGATGAGCCTTGGCACATGCTACAGATTCCATATAATTTTCCACGTGTCATAAATGGCCATTTAAATTGAAATAAAAATAAGATTCAACTGGTTCAAATTCACCATATCTGGTGAGTTATTCTCTCATTTCAAAATAATTTTCTGACCACTTAACATTATCATTTATGAAAAAAAATTATTTCTTCGGGACACTTCTAAGTAGCAAGTACACATGACAGTATTTCCTCCAAAAACACCCTCTTGGGAGGCTGAAAGATTGGTGATGATAAGGATCAGGAAGAGTTTTGAAGCAAAATGTAAGGTTCATGTTATTCACAAAATAGTTTATTAAATAATATATACAGCATATAGTAAGGAAGCATACATTCTGTCCTCTTTTCTTTTCAGTCCCAAACTCTTTGTTAAAATGATGAACAGGCTAAACTTTCCATTCAAAATGTAATTCATCTTCCATTAATCTAGCTTTTCCAGAAATTCTCTTTTGATTTTTCTTTTTCATGGATACCCACTTCATCTGTATAACAGATTCCACACTAAATTCTCTGACCTTTCCAGGGAACTTTCCTCCTTTAGAAGCAAACACATACCTCCCACCGAGGGCAGTGAGATCTGAATGTCAATGATGAAGGCATCATTTAGCCTGAGAGTAGCTTGGGGGCATTTAAAGACAGATTTCATCTACAGGAGGGTGATTGCTCTCTGGAAGAAGACAGGTAAGCATCAATTTACCCAACCCCAAATTCAGAAGCATAACAATTTAGCAAACACTAGAGGGTGCTTTCAAATTCTGTAACCATGCCACTGACCCTTTGGGGAAGTATAGAGGGGGAAAGCATATTATTCTATAAAGTAATTTTGCTGCATTTTACTTGTGTTGCTTATTGGTGGTGGTATTCAATCATTTTAGTCATGTCTGACTCTTCATGACCCCATTTGGGTTTTCTTGGCACAGATATTAGAGTGGTTTGCTATTTCCTTCTCCAGTTCATTTTACAGATGAGGAAACTGAGTCAAGTAGCATGAAGCAACTATCCCAGGACCACACAGCTAGTAACTGTCTGAGTCTGATTTGAACTCAGGTCATCCTGATTCTAGGCCCACCACTCTATCTACTACTCCATCTACCTGCCCACTTGTGTTGCTATTAGCTTATAAATGAAACAAACATATAAACATTTGTGTATAAATATACTTTTGTGTTCAAATGATGTGAGAAAGTTAATCTCCTGTTAGACTAATTGGGGAAGGTATTCCTGCCACCACCCCTATTCCCAGTTCAACACTTAGTCCAACCTCTGCTCCCTCAAACCTACCCCCAGTTGGAAGCTACTGAGGACAAAGAGAATCCAATTTCAACCCTTCTGCCACCACTAAAAGTTCTCATCAATTTTCTGACGCATTAAATCACAGCACAGATTTTGCCTATAAAAAGCCAACTGCTGTCTTGTTTCTAGGCCACCTCTTTTTTCCTGGAAAAACATTCTCTTTCAGTAATTTATTTTTTTAGCGATCATCCTCATGACTCTCGTCAATTGTTGTGACAGCACAGTGGTCACATAGCGGAAGGAGCAAAAGATGAAGAATCAGAGACCTGGGTTCTGGTCTTTCCCTCAAACTGGCTGTGTGACTTTGGGCAAGTCATTTAAAGGATAGGCCTTAGTATCTCCATGACAGCTTATCTCAAAATAAAGCAAACTGCAAACAAAAAAGATAATGATTCTCCTCCACATATGAAGGCACCCATTTCCGTCAAGATTTAAGGTTTTCGTAATCAATTCCCTCCCACCTCATGGTAACCATACAATATTTGGTTGAAGGATCTAATTAGTTAGGAGGACAGAAGGCATAAAAATGTATATAACAATTTTATTCAATTACTTGAAGATCTATTATGTGTAACAGAGATTAGATTTGTTTAGCTTGGGTCTAGGAGACAGTATTTGTAATAATGGACAGAAGATACAGAGAGGAAGAATGTAGTCCAACGTAATTGTAACACAGACACATTATTATGTCATCCTTCCCAGAAGATTTCTGACTTGTTTCAGTGTCAATGATGACTGACGCAAATGAACTACTGTTAGAATCCTGTGAGGCTTGTACTTGGAAGCAGGCATGGCATCAGGGCATATGACTTTGAAAAGATGTTAGAAGTAAATAGTGAAGGAAGTTTATGGAAATAGGAGTTCTATGGCATTCCAAAGCTACCATGGACAGAGAACTACATTAGACCATTCTGATACTGCTGGGTGTGATGACCCTGCCTGTAGTCCTAGCTACTGGAAGCTTGAGTACAAGGGTTCTGAGCTACAGCAGGCTAAAATGATTGGGTGCCTGCTCTAAGTCTGGTCCAAGTCTGGTCCCAATTTGTTGAGCCCCAGAAACAACAGGGTTACCAGACTTGCTTCCAAGGGATGAATCAGTCCCAGCAAGAAATGGCTCCACTGCCAATTAGTAGTGGTATTGGACCCATGACTGGTCTTAGCATACCCATCCTAGATGAGATAGAAGACCTGGTCTCAAGAAACAAACCAACAAAAATATTCTGATATAACAGAATGCAGTCTATAGAGTAGCTCATCCTGATACAACAGTCTATACTTGTAGAATGGAAATTGAAGAGATGTAGTCCACACTGGGGGAGATGGCAGTCTTAAATCAAACATTAAGCCTTAAGGAGCTACAACTGATATCTTCTGAGAGCCCTGCACTAATAATTGATAACTTGCAGAGAGGAAATAGGAAAATGACTGAAAGTTTCTATATTTTATCCATGCACATTCTGAGGGATAGTTTTCCTACTTCTAAATTTTATAAATTTTCTCTATGAGACTTTTTCCATATCTATCATCTTAGGAAGCATAGTAGAGCATATCTATTCATATATGGGGACAGAAAATAACTCCATTGCTATATTACATGTTTTCACTTGTATTGTTTTTTGTCTCAGTTAAATACTTAGTTATAGAACCCATGGGCAACTAGGAGGCACAGAGGATAGAGTATTAGGTCTAGAGTCAGGAAGACTTGAGTTCAATTCTAGTCTCATATACTTACTAGCTATGTGACCCTGGGCAAGTCACTTAACCCCATTTGCCTCAGTTCCCTCATCTGTAAAATGAACTGGAGAAGAAAATAGCAAACCACTCCAGTATCTTTGCCAAGAAAATCTCATATGGGATCATGATTAACACTTGGACACAACCAAAATGACTAAGCAACATCAACCAAGTGGCATTGGTTGGGACTTGAACCATGATATACATCTATGTTTACTGAAAATAACCACAAGAAAATTTGGAACCATAACAAGGTGCTCCAGAGTCAGAATTCTCAAAGGATTTCAGGGATACAGCTGTCACATATTTTAAAAATCCCAATAATTAGAACTCTTTAAAAAATAAATTGGACTGTCTCAATGTGTAGTGTATCAGTTGAGGTCTTCAATAAGAGGCCAGATGATCATTTATTGGTTATGTTGTAGAAAAAAAAATTTCCACTTCAGATGTGAGTTGGACGGGATGCCTCTAAGGTCCTTTCCAAAGGTATTTATTCAACATTATTGGCTATTAACTCCTCTTCACATATTCTACATTCTAGCCAAACTAAAGTGTTCTCCAAGTCTTTGTTTTAATCTTGCCTTCTCTCTCATTTCAGAGCCCTTACTCACACTATCCCCCATGCCTAAAATGGACCTTCCCATCTTGGCTCATTGAAATCCTCTACCTTCAAAGCCCTGTTTCCTTGTCACTGCTTCCATGAAATCTTCCCTGAGCACCTACCCATGGCTTTATGGAGGAAGAAAAGAAAGGAGGTCTCACTCTTCACATAGCACTTTGCCTAGAGCTCATCTATGGACTTATTTTCACTCTCCAATGAATCATTGTTAGTTATGTACTTATTCTCTCCTTCCAAAATGCAATCTGTATGGTATCCATCTTTGTGTCTTCTTTATATATTTGACTTCTCAACAGCCCTCTTCACCTGAGTTGGCATATATTTTTAAAAATTAATGCAAATTAAAATTAACTTAGTAAAGACTGAGAATTTTCTGATACTCCTTGAGAAAATTGAAAACACAATAGTATGTCCCAGAACCATGACTCACTACACTACACCATGATATATATGCATTATCATATAAAATACCTCATTCATATATATTATCATATATTATATATCATTGTCATACATCTATCATTATCCTATGTTACATAACATCATATTTTATTAACATATTTATTATATGTTATTTAGCAATAGTTTTTGTAAGAAGCAGGAGTACTTACAATAACCAAATGAGATAACTATATAAATTATGAAGCAAAAGAAGCTTCGGGCAAGTTATGAGAATGATAGTCTGTGTGGTTTGTAGGAGCTCAGAGGTAAAGGAGGGACTTATAATTACAAGTCTAGGCCATCCCCTGATGTAAAACATGCATTTTATCTTAAGTCTGTATGTTCAAGCATCTGGAGTTACAAGAAGCAAAATGGAGAAGGCCCAACAGAATATTTTCCCTGAAAATTGCCTCTTGACCTGGCATCATGGTTTTATTTTTCTCCATCTGGCTTTATAATTTAATCCTGTGTTGTTATGGAAAGAACCCTGAATTGGGGATCAGAAAACTATTCTAACTTTTTTATTTATTTCCTTGGTGACCTTGCACAAGTCATCTCTCTTCTTTAGAACTCAGTTTCCTAATTTATAAAACAAGGAGATGGGACTAGATGATCTCTAAATTCCTCTCCAGTTCTAATTATTATTATCTAAAGATTCTATTTGTCCTTTAACATGCTGATGTCTATGCATACATCCTAACAACCTTTACTTTATTTTTAAACTATGAACATTTTAAAGTAGCAAGCAAATTAAGACTTCTGAGAAGAGATCTATTAGGTCAGACAGGCTGTTTATAGAGACTAATTACAAAGAACTTTCCAGCATCTTGAACAAATAAGTAAATAGTCCAATGTCCCCTCCAAGTAAGATGTTTTCTTACAGGTGGATATGGTATAAATGATGCCATGGAATTAGTTGAAAGTTCTATAACACAGATTAGCATTAACCATGGAATTCAGAGTCAATATGAAAAAATGTCATGGTGAAGGTTAGGCTGATATTATCCTTTGAATACAGAATAATGTTTTTAAAGCACTCTGGCACTCACTGAGTGGTCCCAGTCCAAGTCTCACTTGGTCATTGTTTGGGTTCTGATGGTTCAGAGTGAGCATAAACAGCATTTGTTTCTGTTTTGGCCAGAAACCCTCATGGTCTTCCCTGCCCAAATTGATTTTTTTTACTAGGTAAAAGAGGCCATTCTTTGCCTCATTTCTTATCTAGCCTTAATCACTGAGACCTGGGAAAGACTTTAATTTAAAAGGCCAGGTTCTCTGACTGCATCCAGGGTCATCTCCAGTCATCCTGATCTATACCTTGCCAATGAATCCAGATGTCTCTGGAGGAAAGAGTGAGGCTGGTGATTTTGCACAGCCCTGCCTCACTTAAATAAAATTGACTTGCACCTTCCTGATGTCATTGGTCCTCTTCAAGAACAAAGGACAAATAACAACAATGTTTTAGTGTCTATATAATAGATATTCACAAAGAACAAGTTAGAGTTAAAGGTATATCAGGTTGTAGTCAACCATGGGTGTACTGGAGCCAGGTAGTACTAGTTCCTGAGAGCCAGTTGTTAAGTTTTCAATGTATTTTATACCTCAGATATTAGCAAATATTACAAATCGGGACTTGATTTACTGCTTTCTTGACTGTCTGGACTTGATAAAGTGATATAGAAAAATGTTGATAATGCCAAGTAAAATTTAAAAGTATGTTTTGTATGCATTTTTTGTAGAGAGCTAGTTATTAAGCATTTGCCAATACATCCCTACCACCAACAGGTTCAAAGTGTTAGCTCTTCACAATAGCACAGAGACAGAGATGGTATTTTTACTTCTGCTGTGTATATGTGTGTATACATATACACATATACATGTGTGTTTGTGTATGTGTACAGAGATATCTATTTATATATACACTCACACAAATATACACATACATATATGTTTATGTATGTGTGTGCATACTTTCAGTGTTACAAATATTACCTTATCTTTTAACTTTGGCATTCCCTGACCTTTTTCATTTGTTTTGTTTGTTTAAACTTATTGGCACATTTTGTTCTTAAACAACAAATAATTCCAAACAAACTCCCAAATCCCTCTTACAAAGTACATTCTCTGAATAATAGTTAGACTATTGATTTTTCACAGAAAGAAGGGATGTGTCCTTTGTCTTTAACGTTGATATTGTAGTCAACCAGAATTTTATTATCTCTTCTTGTTAACATCATTTTAATTATTGCAGACACTATGTATGTTGGGGGATGGGGGAAGGGATTAGAGGGGGGTGTTGGCTCTGTTTCCTTCATTCAATGTCATTTCATAGATCTTTCTGTGTGGTGTTTTTTTTTCCCTGAATTCTTCACATTTGTCTTTCCTTATGGCACAAGGATATTCTATTATATTCACATACCATAATTTCTCAACTATTCTGTAATTATTCTGTGCATTTTAATTCCAGCTTTTTGTTATCACATTTTTAAAGGGGTTTCTAATTTCATTGGTATAGATAAGCTCCAAGTGAGGAACTTTCTCTTCCTACCTAGGTAAACAACTGTTTTGCAACTTAGTCTCAGAGAGTTGCCTGAGGTACTCAGAAGATAAGTGACTTTCTCAAAGTCACCTAGCCAGTATGTGACAGAGGTGAAGCCCACTATGCCATGCTATCACAAATAATTCTACTATGAATATTTTTGTTCATTTTCTTAGTATCAATAACATGCTTTGGGAGTGGGTCCAAGGCCATCAACAATCAGTAATTTTTTTTGCATAATTTCAAACTATTTTATGAAATGGTTGAACATATTTGTAAGTCAAGCAGTAACAAATTAACATGGCTGAGCTCCCAAAATCCCTATAATATTGCATTTTTCTAACATTTTAGTATCATCTTTGATAGCCTGATGAACACGAGGTGCTTCTGATTTGATTTTCTATGATCATTAAGGATTTTGAATATTTTTCAGGTTGTGATTCATTGTATTTTTTTAAACTGTTTTTTTTTTCTTTCTTTCCTTTTAGCCATCTGTCTAGAGGAGATAGGTCCAATTTGCTTCAATACAATAAACTGAGTTGATCCATCCATCAACTACCATTTATTGAGCACCTATGATGCATGAGGCTCTGTGCTAAGTGTTGGTAATATATGGAAAAACCAAAAACTACCTGGTTCCCAAGGATCTCATAGCATAATAGGAAAAACAACATGCAATATGAAGTCTTTACCTGAATGCTGGCAAGATTCCCTCTTTAACATTAAATCTCTTGAAAATTGTCCATTACATTTATGAATAGGTAAAAATTTGCACTGGTGCAGCTAGGTGACACAGTGGATAGACTGCCAGGTCTGGAGTCAGGAAGATCTGAGTTCAAATCCAGCCTGACATTTACTACCTGTGTGCCCCTGGGCAAGTCACCTAACCCTGTTTGTCGTAGTTTTGTCATCTGTAAAATGAGCCGCAGAAAGAAATGGCAAACCACTCCAATATATATCTTTTCCAAGAAAAACCCAGATGGGCTCGTGAAGAGTCAAAATAGCTGAAAAACAATTCAACAACAGCAATAACAAAAGTGGGACGTCTCTGTGAGAGTATGTTATGGAGACTTTCACTCTACCCAAAAATAGAAATTTTATTTATAAAAGGTTCTGTCTGATTTTCTTGTATGGTTTCCAGAAAAAAATGGTGTTCAGGTTTTGTTTCATTGTATTTTCCTCTAGGTCTGGTGATTTTAGATTGCCCATGCGAGCCCTACCTTCAGTGTTAACATCAGGTCCTGTGCTAAACGCTGGGGGGGGGAGGCAAATACAAGTGGAAAAAGAGAGCACCCCAACCCCGACCCCTTCTCAAGGAGCTTCCATTCTTTGGGGTAAGACAACCTTAACGGGGAGTTGAAAAGTGTGGAGGAGGAAACAGGCATCAGGAATGCATCCATGCAAAGAAGGAAGGAGGAATATTGGTGAAGTCTCAAGTCAGAAGCAGAGCCAGGAGAAAAACGAATAGCGACCACACATTTAGTCATTGTATTGGAGCTTTTCTTTCAACTACTCATTGCTCCAGTCTCTCTACAGGTTTTTCTGTGAGATTTTTCTAAATTCTTTCTTTTATTCTCTTCTTTGTTGTTATTATTTAACTTTGTTTGGTACATATTTTGAATATCGAAGAGGAATGGAAATTAGGCAAAATCAATCACTCTGCCATCTTTCCCTCTTCTTCCTTTTAGTCTCAGTCTTAAAACCAAAATAATTTTTTTTAATTACATGGGAAATCTCTACAGAAAGGCAGCATTTTCAAGTTCCATTTAATCTACAATCCACTTATATTAGACAACAGAAAAACAAAGTTATAGAATCTGAAAAAATTGACAGGCCAGTGGAGTTTATTTTTACAGAATTTGACTTCTTGTACGATCTGAACTATCTTCTGCTCCATTGTTTGGGCTTTATGTATTCGTGCCGTTATTTGTTCAAATCTCTTCTACTACAGTCTTATGAAACAAGGAATGTCTTCAATATATATAAAGTCCCCACTAAGCTGTTGTGTAAAAACATGTAATGATATTAACATTTTCAAGTAAAAAAAGCCAAATTAACGAATCCAACTAAAAGAAAAATGAGTACAAATTGATGAATTAGTATGGTCCAGTGAAAAGAGCTCCAGGTTTAGAATCCAAGGACCCAAGTTTGACTCCCAGCTCCGCCATTTATCACCTGTGTGATCTTGGAGAAGTTGGTTAATTTCTCTTGGCCTCAGTTAAATCCTCTACAAAATGAGCAGATTAGACTATATCACTTATATGATTCTTTCCAGCCCTGGATGTATGATTCTATGACTTGTCCTTACCTAGAAACTAAGACCATAATACTACATTTTGATGCGAAACAATTGAATAATAGGGAAGTCATTTAATTTGTGGCTGTTTAATTTAATTGTACCACTTTCACATGTTCAAAGGGTAGATCACAGAACAGTCAAATATTTTCTTCAATGGCGTATAATAACTCCTATAATACCACAGCAGTACATCAAAAATCTCTTCATAAATCTATTTCTTTTTTATTTCCCTTTTAATATATGGAATAAAAATGCTACTCCTTTCAAATATACAACCACAATTATCAAGTAATTTTTTCTCTTTTTTTTCCTTCCACCCTCCCCCCTTGCCCTAGAGATGGTTACCATTAGACACAAATAGGTATATACATATATATGTAAAATTATTCTACACATACATCTATTTATCAATTCTTTCTCTGGATACATATAGTGCCTTTCCTCATATGTCCTTTATAGTTCATTTGAACATTTGTAATAGACAAAATAACTTATTCGTTCAAAGTCATTTTTAAAACAGTATTACTGTTATTGTATACAATGCTCTCTTGGTTCTGTTGATTTTGCTCTTCATTATTTCATGCAAACCCATTATTTTCAAGTGCGGACCATGTGAATTTAACTGAGGAATTTCATATTTTTACAGTTTCAAATAACAATATAACAACAATAGAGTTTGAATTTATATTCTAGGAAAGATTTGTCTTTTTTTCTCATACTTAGCCCAGAACTAAAGCCAATTCAACTCAACCAGCATGCGAATAATACACAGAATTCATTAAAAATCAATGGTGAATTTCTGATTGAACTAAATAATCTGGGGGCTCAACAAATTTTAGGAATAGCTTCATTGATTGAACAGCATTGAATAAATCTGCTAAACTGTTATGGTACCAAATTTTATATTGCAGTCCTGTTTTGTACATTAATATTTTTGATAAATGAATTTTGTGAAAATTATTTGAAAGAACTTATAATATAGGAAGGAAGAAGGAAGAAGGAAGAAATATTTCTTCTTTGGAAAGTGCAATACTTGGAGGGAAAAGATGAAAGAAGAATATTCTTTTTCTTAGGAGAACAAAAAGTTGAGGATGATACCTGCATTCAACAGTAAATGCTGCATGTGTCAATCAAAAAACATCTTCAAACAGGATGATGAGCTGTTCTGATTGCTGAGAGTTGAGTCATAGATTCTCCGGTCAGACATAGCAATGACCATCTGTGCTTACTAAGATTTGGGAACATCTTATATATCTCCCAAAAGTAGCCATGTGGATCAGCCTGGATTTACACTGAAAGTCCCATGAATAAAGCATAAACAAAATCAAAAGAGAGAGATGGTGAAAGGGGGTAGGTGAGATTGGTGACAATGATCTTTAAATTTCTGTTTATTCCATTCACCAGACAAAGTTTTCTCAGACTCATGCTCCCTGTCATAGCCTCCTTCAACCCCAACACACAATTTTAAGTCTTGTTTTGGTGATGGATGGGAAAATAATAGACTTTAATTTCTTAATATGGGCACACTGTGTGAAAACAATTTGGCATCATTTTCAAGACAGTCAGGAAGCCAGGGTGACCAGCTTTGGGGAGACAGCATGGGGCAATATAGCACTTTGAACTTGGTGTCAGTAAGAAATAGGTTCAAGTCAAACTGTGTGACCCTGGGCATTTAACCTCTCTCAGCCTTAGTTTATTCCTCTGTAAAATGAGGGTAATAATAATAATAAGACCTACCTGACAGGTTTGTTTTTGGGACCAAAAATGAAAATATATGTAAAGCACTTTGAAAACTTTAAAGCACTTTGTAAATGTTAACTATTAATATTATTGTTGTGGTCACTGGTTTTTTGTTGTTGTTGTTGTTGTTGTCCTTGAAGTAAGACCAGAGGACACAAATGGAGACTTAAGACTGATTTCAGGTCAAACAATTTCCGGAAAAGCCAGGAAACAAAGGAAATCACAGCATAATCATAAGAAGGTAAACTGATACCAAAGACTGTCTCCAGAAGGATGACATGTTCAAACAATGCCTTTGCCATTAGGAAGTACGTGTGATAGTTTGCAGCTTTGCCAATGGATGAAGGCGATTGCCATTTGGTGACTATTTTCCTAGGCATTTGATCCAGGTTCCTTTTACTGTTTCAAGTAAGTAAGAACTTATAATGAGTCATTATTTAAATAGAGTATAAATTGTGAAGTGCTAAGCCACCTCACAGAAAGACTTTTTGTAAATGTTTATAAAAATGAAGTTTTATATGTTTTTTTTAATTTGTACTTTCCCATTACGGATCTAAGAAAATGTATCATGCCAAGGCTGCAAGCATTGTGATCATTCACGGGCCCAAGCTGAATACTGATCATCCTGGAGGCCATAACCTGCTCCATTTTTTCAACTTGGACTAGTTTGCCTCCACGTAGGCAGCCCACTGGGCCCCCACTCCCCAAGGCTCTTAGCACTGGGGCCAGATTGAGTGTGAATAATTTATGTGTTGCAGGCCTATCACAGCTCCCAAATTCAAATGATCCACAAGTCTCAGATTCCCCTGTATGAAGGACTACAGACATGTGCCACAAAGCCTGAATAACAGAATTTAAGAAAAGAATCAGAGACTCATAGAATCACAGAATAGAAAGGAATTTCAATTGCATCAAACCCAACTACCTGCAACAACCTATACAAGAAGCTATGAAGGGGGAGGTTAAGGAGAAGGAAGGAAGGAGGGAAGGAAGGAAGGAAGGAAGGAAGGAAGGAAGGAAGGAAAGAAAAAAAAAGAAAGAAAGAAAGAAAGAAAGAGAAAAGGAAAGAAAAGAAAGAAAGAAAGGCTGATTCATAAAATTCTCAGAGAAGAGGTTCTTTTATTTCCTATAAGTAAAATCTTCTATCCAGAAAGCCATTTGAGCCATAGGACATTCATAGGAAAAGATAAATCCACCAAGTTTGACAAAATTCCTAGCTCTGGCAGTTTCTTGTGTTGCCTTTGAACAGATCAGATCAATTTGGAGGAGCAGATGGAGGGAATCACCAGAACAAGTAACGATTATCAAAAGAAATATGAGGAAGCAGGACAAATCCAAAACAACCTCCTAACTATAACCTGCCTACCCCCAAACTCCCAGTCAGAAACCAACACAAAAGGATGTGCTACAAAAACAATTAAATGAGAAACCTCTAAAACATTCTGCATGGTCTTTGAGCTAGATTTTGGTCACTCTAACTGATGAGCAAACTTGAGACAATTTCCAGAAGGATCAATCCAAAAGATGCGCCCACTCACAGGAAAAGCTTGCCCATGGAGTAAAAGATATTACTCAGCTAAGAAAATGCTATCCCTGGCAATAGAATGAATTCTTCCAACTTATTTTCATGGGTTAGTGGATTTTTGGTAAATGTAATTGATAACTTTTGAGAAATTAAGATTTACGCAGACCATTTCAGTCAGTCTACTACCTTTACCACAGAATTCTATTAAATCAAAAAGCATATTTGTATTACTTGGGTAAGGTTATATATCTTTTATACTAGGCTGTTAAATCTCTTTCCAAATCTCTCCTCCATAACTCTCATTTATTTTCCAATTCTTTCATCTATTTCTCCCATAATGAATGAGACAACAATAGCAGAACAAGATATAAGATAATTATATATGGATGAATGGATAAGATAGTTGAGAACAATACAAGGCCACAACAGTCCCACCAAAAGTGCACAAAGCCTAGCCCTAACAAAAGAGCTCAATCTGGGACATAATGAATGAGGAAACAAACAATCAAACAAACAAACAAAAAAAAAAGATTAAAAAGTCACTAGGATTTCAGGAATGCCCAAAAGGGAGAATAACTTCAAAATATCTACAAAGCCCCAAAGAAAAACACAGCTTGGCCACAAAAGCAAATTGAAATCCTAGAAGAAGTAAAGCAAGAATTTTTTAAAGAGTTCATTATAAATGAAATGGGAGAAATAGATGAAAAAATTGGAAAAGAAATGAGAGTTATGGAGGAGAGATTTGGAAAGAGATTTAACAGCCTTGTATAAAAGATATATAACCTTACCCAAGTAACAGACTTTCTGAAAATTAGAATGGACCAAAGAGAAATCAATGTCTCAATTAAACAAGACATATTAAAACAAAGTAAAAGGATCTAAAAATAGAAGGAAATGTAAGGTATCTTATGTCAAAAAAAACTAATATGAAACATAAATCAAAGAGAGATCATTTAAAATTCATGGGACTACATCAAAGTCATGACCAAAAACAGAGCCAAGATATCACATCACAAGAAATCACTAAATAAAAACTGCTCAGACATATTAGAAGCAGAGGAAAAAGTGAAAATAGAATAAATAAATCTACCAGGGATCATGAAGAGGGGTAATAAAGATGGAGTAAGGGAAAAAAAGGGGGAAAGAATGAAAATAGATCAGAGAGAATAGAAAATTCAAAACATAACTGAATATTAATGGGATAATCTTACCTAAAAAATTAAAGACGATAGCTGAATGGATCAGAAAGTAATATCCAAAAATATGTCATTAACAACGAAACACTCTCGAGACACAAAATTCCACTAAAGAGTGGAATAAAATCTGCTTGACCTCAGATGAACTGAAAAACAATGCAGAGATAATATTTTCAGACAAGGAAACAACAAAAATAAACTTAATCAAGAATAGATGGACAGGGAAAATACATTTTGCTTAAATGTACCCTAGGTAATGAGGTTATTTCAATACTATAGCATATATAAATATATCATTATTTATTATATATAATATATTAGTGTGTATATGTATGTATATGTGCATGTATATACACATATATGTGTGTGTGCATATACATATATGTGCGTGTATAGCATAGTATCTCAATGCTTAAAGGAAAAGGCAAAATATTTTCAGGGAGAAATATACAGTAATACTGTAATTATGGGGAACGTTAATGTACTCCATTTAGTGCCAGACAAATCTTTTATCTAGAATAAACAAGAAAGAACTGAGGGACCTGAATAGAATTTTAGAAAAGTTACCTATTGTAGATTTCTGGTTGTTATTAAAATAAAAAGGACTATACATATACATACATAAATGTACATATGTACATATATGCATGTATGTATATATGTAAATATATCAGCTATGTGTAATACTTTTTTTTGCAAAAATTGAGCATGTATCTCTTTGTGGTTGCAAAAAACTGGAAATATAGGGGATGCCCATCAATTGGGGAATGGCTGAACAAGCTATGGTATATGAATGTAATGGAATACTATTGTGCTATAAGAAATGGGA
>CM053582.1:216476065-216504246 GCA_028627135.1 Pseudochirops cupreus | reverse complement strand
AGCAGTATAGATGTTGAGCAGTTGCCATGAGTGAGGAGAGGATGATCTTTGTCTGAAGTAGACTGTTCTGTTTTGAAGGCTTGAGAATGTGGGTGTTTACGGCATTAAGTACGTATGCCAACTCCATAGCAACTGTGATAGCTTTGACTTTCTGGTTCAGGGACTCAGTTTTCTGGTATTTGAATAAATGTTCTAGCTTTGTCCCACCATGTAGAAAGCCTGTTATATTTTGTGATTAATAACCATGTCAGCTTATTTATAGTTACCATAGACATTGTGAATACTGCCTTGTTGATACAAGCCTGACAGAGGCAGTGTGTTGCAACAAGAAAACTATTAGTCTGAGTTGGAAGACCTGAGTTCTAGTGCCAATTCTGCCCTTAACTAATGTTATGACTTTGGGCAAGTCATTTGACCTTCTGGATCTTGTTTTCTTCATTTGTGAAATGAGGGGATTGAAATAAAAGACTTCTAATGTTCCTTTGTTCTCCATATGGTCCTATGAGTCCAAATTAGAGAACCAGGTTCTCTAATATATTATAGTCTTAGATCTTATCAAAGAAATGAATCAAGGTTAAGATACTTATCTGGAAAAATGGAAACTCTTCATATTGGCTGTTATATATTAATGCAATTATGTTGTTATTTCTGTAGGGTATGTCTCTCTAGTGTGTTGATTATGCTATATTTTGATTAAATATTAACAAATATTTCAAGAAATGTGAGATGTTTCCTTAGGCAAACATCCTTAGTAAAAGTAGCATTTGGTAAAAAAAAAAAAAAACTTTAATATAAGGAACTGAGGGGAGCCTTTGAAAATCAAGTTCCCTAACTTGGTAATGGTTACATTATTTTTCCCACTTCAGAGCATTACTTAAGCCCCTCTACCCTGGAGTGAATATGACCCAAGAGAATGAAATCTATCCTTAGTTCCTTGTTCAGAGAGAATAAAAGGGAGAGAGGGAGAAAATTAATGGTTTTCAGTACATACCAAAGCTAGATACAAGCTAGGAAAGTAAATATCCTTCTCCTTGTGCCTCCAGAACACATTTGTGCATGGCAGTTAAAGACCTCACACTAAAGAATGATTTTTAAGTAAACAAATCTTCTTTCCTTTTAACTTTGTGAGTATTTTAAATGATATAAGAGCATTAGAGAATGAGATTTTAAAAAAGACTTGTGCTAGTCTATTTCTAAATTTATTAAAACAACTGTTGATTCATCATAAATTCCTCTTATTCCCTATGTTAAGTTCTTAAATTAACAATTCTATATTTGTTCAGTTCTTTAATGTTGTTATTATCAGGTCTTCTTCACAACATATGTGTAAAACATAGGTGGCATCATGATAGCTGTTCCAGAAAGAAATAAGCCTTCAGTGTAACACAAGATAGATATGGCTATATTAGCAACTATAGTGATATCAAACATGCAGAAAAAATGACAAACATTTGAATAAGCTCATAGTTTGCTCAAGTTTCTCTGGTTTATAACATTGCTCAGAATTACACACCCAGGTAATGTTATTCTAACATAATGTAATTTTAACAAAACCAATCTACTTTTCTTCCATAATTTTAAATTGTTTTCCAGAAAATTTGCACCAATTTGCAACTCTACCAAGAGTGCCTTAGTGTTCTTGTCTTCACATGGCTTCTCCATCAATTACATTTTTAAATTATCATTACATTTGCCAATATATTAAGTATGAGTTAAAACTTTAGAGCTATTTTAACTTGCATTTCTTTTATTAGCAGTAATATAGAACATTCATTAATATAGTTGTTGGTAGGTGACATGCCTTTTTTTGAAAATCACCTGGTTATTTGGCCATTCTATCTTTGAGGAGTGGTTCTTGTTCTTGTTTAAAACAGTCCACTACATATCTTGGCTCTCAGACTTTCATCAGAGAAATTTTTGGGAATAATTTTTTTCCCAACCAAGAGCTTCTCTTCTCATTCTAGCTTCATTGATTGTATTCATGCAAAAGCATTCAATTTTACCTTATGGAAATTATCTATTTTGTATTTTATAATAACAACTATCCCTTGAAAACAGTCTTCCATAGCCACAATTGTGAAAGGGACATCCTCCTATTATCCTCTTTGTTATTGGGGTTTTTTTCCCCAAGAATCAATGGGAGCATGTTGTAGTTTTTTGTGTAAAATGTTGGTCTAAATTTAACTTCTTCCAGAGTTCTTTCAGTTTCCTAACATTTTTAAAATCAAATTGGGAATTCTTGCTCCAGTAGTTTGTTTTCTTAGGTATCCTGAACTCTTGGGTACTGTGTATGACTACTTCTGGCTATTGTTTATTTAACTGATTGCACTGATCAACTTTTCTAATGTTTAACTAGTAACAAGTACTTTTAATAATTACAAAATAGAGGCTAATCTATTCATGCCTACTTTTTCATTATTTCCCTTGAGATTCTTGTCTTTTTATTCATTCAGATAAATTTTGCTATTATTTTGTCTAGTTAAATTAAGTAATCCATTTGTAGTTTAATTTATATACCACTACACATGTAATTAAATTTAGCTACTATTGGGGGCAGAGCCAAGATGGTAGAATAAAAGCAGGAACTTGCTTGAGCTCCTGCTCTAACCACCTCAAATACCTATAAAAAAAAATGACTCTAAACAAATTTTAGAGCTTTGGAACCCACAAAGTGACAGAGAGAAACAAATCTCCCACTAAACACAGCCTGGCAAGCCAACAAGAAGGATCTATCACACTGAGCTAGGAGCTGAGTGCAATCCTGCATGAGCTGTGCTGGCCCAGACCTGGCCATCCCAGACCTGAGGCACAGACTGGCCAGAGCAGACTTCAGGAGACAACAGGAGCAGTGGCAGTTTCCAGACTTCTCAACCCATAAATGCCAAAGAGAAAGTAAAAGGTTGGTAGGGAACTCTGCTGGAATTGGGTGAGAGAAGAGCACTAGCTAGACCCTGCCCATGGGGTGACAGAGGTGGCTGCAGCTGCTGCCACCTGGCTATCTCAGGAACTTCTGGCCTGCAGGTCATAGGGGGACCAAGCAACCATTCAGATGATAATTGCTCTTGCTTTGACCTGCTTGGATCTGGATGGCAGTCTTGGGTGCTGGTACTGGGTGAAGAACGCTAGCATGCCAGAGCTCATGGTGGTTGAGAGAGGATGCCCTCCTCAAAGCTCTGACAACAGCTGTGAAAACCTCAGAAATTTAGGACACAGCTCTCTTCTCTCTGGAAGCAGAGTTCTACCATGGCAAAGAGCTCAAAAATCAAGTAATTGGTTGGCAGCAAACAGAGGAAGCACAATCAGAGTATAGAATCTTTTGGGGGCGACAGAGAGGATCAAAACATAGAACCAGAAGAAGACAACAAAATCAAACTCCTGCATCAAAAGCCTCCAAGAAAAATACGAATTGGTCACGGGCCATGGAGGAGCTCAAGAAGGGTTTTGAAAATCAAGTAAGAGAAGTGGAAGAAAAATGAGAATGATGCAAGGAAATCACAAAAAGTGAGTCAACAGCCTGCTAAAGGAAACTCAAAAAATCACTGAAAAAAATAACACCTTAAAAAATAGATTAACTCAAATGGCAAAAGAGGCCCAATAAGCCAATGAGGAGAAGAATGCCTTAAAAAGTCGAATTTGCCAGATGGAAAAGGACTTTCAAAAACTCACTGAAGAGAATAATTCCTTCAAAATTAGACTGGAACAAATTGAACTTAATGACTTTACAAGAAATCAAGATACTATAAAACAGATCCAAGCAAATGAAAAAATAGAAGGCAATGGGAAATATCTCATTGGAAAAACCACTGACCTGGAAAATAGATCCAGGAGAGATTATTTTAAAATTATTGGACTACCTGAAAGCCATGATCAAAAAAAGAGCCTAGAAATAATCCTTTAAGAAATTCCCAAGGAAAACTGCCCTGATATTCGAGAACCAGAGGGCAAAATAGAAATTGAAAGAATTCACTGATTGCCTCTTGAAAAAGATCCCAAAAAGAAAACACCTAGGAATATTATAGTCAAATTCCAGAGTTCCCAGGTCAAGGAGAAAATATTACAAGCATTCAGGAGGAAAGAATTTGAGTATTGTGGAAACATGTTCAGGATAACACAAGATCTAGCAGCTTCTACATTAAGGGATCTAAGGGCTTGTAAAATGATATTCCAGAGGTCAAAGGAGCTAGGATTAAAACCAAAAATCACCTACCCACAAAACTAAGTATAATACTTCAGGGGAAAATATGGTCGACCATTCAAAGAAATAGAGGACTTTCAAGCATTCTTGATGAAAAAACCAGAACTGAACAGAACATTTGACTTTCAAACACAAGAAGCAAGAGAAGCATGAGAAGGTAAACAGGAAAAAGAAATCATAAAGAACTTATTAAAGTTGAACTATTTACATTCCAACGTGGAAAAAGGATCATTGTAACTTGTGAGACTTTTCTCAGTATAAGAATAACTGTAGGGAATGTGTGTGTGTGTGTGTGTGTGTGTGTGTGTGTATGCATATGTGTGTATGTATAGGAGGGTGTATGTGTGTATAAATATATGTGAGTGTGTGTATATGTGTATACATGTATACATAGACAGAGGGCACAGGATGAGTTGAATATGAAGGGATGATATCTAAAAAATAAAATTAAGAGGTGAGAGAGGAATATTTTGGGAGAAGGAGAAAGGGAGAGATAGAATAGGATAAATTATCTCATATAAAAGAGACAAGAGAAAACTGTTACAATGGAGAGGAAGAGCAGGAAGGTGAAATGGAATGGATTACTCTCATTGAATTTGGCTTAAGGTGGGAATAACATACACACTCATTTGGGTATCTTACCCTACCAGAAAGTAGAGGAGAAGGGGATAAGAAGGGGAATGATAGAAGGGAGGGTAGATAGGGGGAGAAGGTAGTTAGAAGCACATATTTTTGAAAAGGGACAGGGTCAAAGGAGAAAAAAGAATAAGTGGGGGGCGAGATAGTATGGAGGGAAATATAGTTAGTCTTTCACAATATAACTACTATGGAAATGTTTTGCATAACTACACATGTACAACCTATATTAAATTGCTTGTCTTCACAGTGGGGGTAGGTGAGGAGGAAAGAAGGGAAAGAATCTGGAAATCAAAGTTTTAAAAACAAATGTTTAAAAAATTGTCTTTTACATGCAATTGGGAAATAAGATATACAGGCACTGGGGTATAGAAATCCATCTTGCCCTACTAGAAAGTTGGGAGAAATGCGGGGTGGATATAAGACAGAACAGATTGGGGGAAGGGGTATTCAATAGGCTCGCTCTGCTGGGGTTGGGGTAGGGGAGAGATGGGGAGAAAATTTGTAACTCAAAATCTTGTGGAAATGAATGTTGAAAACTAAAAACAAATAAATTTATTTTTAAAAAAGAAAAAAATAGATATTATTGTAATTTTTATCATATTGGCACAGCCTAACCAAGAATTCAAATTAAAAGGTATGATAATTATAATAATGATTTAGCCCAGTGAATCAAATTCCTTTCTATAGATAGTGAGATTTAAAAATATGTTCTAGTTTCTTTCACTCATCATTCCTGTTTTTAAAAAATTAGATGACTTCTATATTTTAATATCACAGTCATGTGCTGATATGTCCTCTCCCATTAACCATTTCTTCTAACAAAGAACAGTTAAACAAACCAAACAACAGAGCAATCATGCCCAACGATATCGACCACATTCTGCACCCATAGTCTACTAAGAGCAATGGTGTGTTTTTCATCCTCTCCTCCAGGATCAAAACTGTTTATTCCAATTAATACCAGATGAATGTGTTTTACTGTTTTTATTTAAATCATCATAGTCATATTGTTGTTCTCTCTCTTCTGCTTTCTTCATTCTTTATTACTTTTCACATAGTCATAAATTTCTGATTGAAAGGGACCTCAGACTCTATTGAATCCAACCTCCTCCTTTCACCGATGAGGAAAACAGGAACAGGTAATATTAAGTATCATATCTAGGTGACATAGTTATTATATGTCTGAGGTAGGATTTGAACTTAGTTCTTTCCAACGACAAGTCTAGATCTTTCCTCACTGCATCATCTGTTGTTGTTGTTGTTGTTCAGTCATGGCTGACTCTTTGTGACCTCGTTTGGGGTTTCCTTGGCTAAGATACTGGAGTGGTTTGCCATTTCCTTCTCCAGCTCATTTTATAGATGAGGAAACTGAGACAAGCAAGGTTAAGTAACTTGCCCAGGGTCACATAGTTGGTAAATGCCTGACGACAGATTTGAACTCGGGAAGATGAGTCTTCCTGACTCCAGGTTTGGCACTCTAACTACTGTGCTACCTATTTGCCCTAAAAAGAATAATAATAGTAAGATAGTAATAATGAATAGTAATATTTTTTTTGTTTGCTTGTTTTTTGGAGGGGGAGGTAGAGCAATTGGGGTTAAGTGACTTGCCCAAGGTCACATGGCTAGTTTGTGTGTGTCTGTGTCTGTGTGTCTGTGTGTGTTAAGTGTCTGAGGCCGGATTTGAACTAAGGTCCTCCTGACTCCAGGGCCAGTGCTCTATTCACTGCACCACCTAGCCCCCAGTAGTAATGGTTTTAATTATAATTACAATAGTAGTGATGAACACAGGATTTTTGTTTCTAGTAGCAAAAATCTTAGAAAAGTAAAAACCTATTCTCCTTGTCAGCTTCTCCCAATAGTCATACATATTCCTATCCCCACATTCAGACAAGCATGTAAGCATATATGTGTATAGTTTTATAGAAAGACACCTGGTGCAAAGTGTGAGGGTTATGCAGGCTTCAGGGGGTAATGTTTGAGGGACAGGGTGTGTCTGAGGCCCTGGAATTAGCTGGGTCACGTAGAGGTCAGAGCATACTGCAACCCATTGCTCAAGATTCTCTTATGTGGGGTTACCTGATGTTCCAGATAAGTGTCTCCACACCCTGGGATTTTCATGCCCTTGTGACTGTACATCCCCTCTCCCGTTTTTGTTTCATCCTGTTTTAGGCAGCTGGGCTCTGTTGTTTGTCATTTATGGTATGTGGGTCTGGGCTAGATAAGACTCAAACTGGTGAGGCAGATTTGGAATCTGTCTTAAGATCTGGCTGTAAGGCTTCCCCATGGAGAGGACTCAATAAACTTTCTCTGCTTGCACCTTCGAGCCTCGACTCTTCTGTTCTTGAGGATGCACTGGCACTTTCTCGATTGAGGTAAGTAACCAGCTGCCCCTGCAGTTAAGTTGGGGTACGCTGACAGACAACCCTGACAGCAAAGTTCATAGGATATGTGCTAAACCAGCACATAGTGGATCTGGGGCTCATGAATGAGCATGACATAAAATTCTTATAGTCCCAAGCAAACACTTCTGCACCCACCTAGCTCCAGTTTCCTTGAGTTATATTTGCAACAAGGGAACTGCTTTTGTGGGCAACTAGAGGGACCACAGACCTGAGGGAAAGAAGAGTTGCTCAGGTTTTCCCACATAGAAAGACAAATAGCTTGACTGTCAGAACTAGCTTTACTCTGATGTTGTAGGTGGTTGCCTAGATGACATATATGTTCCAAGGGATAGGAACAGTCTAGAAAGGAGCCCTGAGACCAAAAATATTTTTACCCCCACATTGGCACAGTAACTAAATTCCCAAAGCTGAATGGAGGGGCTGGTCATAGAATAAAGTTTTGAGTGCAAGGCCCTATTCCTTTTATATACTGTATGCCCTGCTCCAGTGTCACGCTCCCAAATCTTTATCTTTCTTCAATTCCCCTTTCCCTCAGCAAAACTCACCTGTCCTCTTGTCTGTAAGAGGCAAGAGTCCAGAAGGACTCTCATGGTTAAATGAAATCTAGCTAACACAACAAACTGAACTTCACTATGCAAGGACCAAAGAAAGTATATATTTTAATAGTAGCCTTTTAGAGGCGACATTTTACCTCAAAATACAAATAAAAGTATTATTATGCAGCAGTGGGTTTCCTGTTGAGGTTAGATAGCATAAATTCGTAGTAGACCAAGTGAGCACAATTCCATGACTTCCTTCACCAACACTGTACTGCTTAGATAATAGAAGTAAAGTGGTGGAAGGTTATTTAAGGTATGAAACTAGAAAGGCAAGTGTAGGAGGTACCCAAGGGAGTTAGGAGTTCAGAGGTAGGAGGGACTAATAATAAATTAATAACTGGCCATTTTATTGGGTCAAGACTGTAAAGAGAGAGACAGAAAGTCAGAAGAGGGTTGATATGTAAGAACGGAAAGGGATGGAGGGCCTAGATGTCACAGGGAGGGCAAAGAGGAGAATAATAGGAGAATGATCTGGGGGAAGAATATCACTGGCTAATATTATATAGGGTGAGGGATTCTAAGTGATGATGAGTTTGAGACTTTAGGAGAGAAAGGACATGGGAATTGAACAAGTGGCTTTGTAGTACAATATTTCACCTCTATCCTTCAGTTTCTTCATCTGTAAAATGGGAGAGTTGGAGTAAATGACCTCCAGGATGCCTTCCACCTCTGTATCTGTGATCCTATTGTAATCCTAGAGAGAGTCAAAGAACCAGGTTTGACTTTCTAAACTACAATTTACAATATCAGAATTATGGGTTAGTAATTGAGGACATCTCAAGGAGTGGTAAATAAGTGTATCTGGCCAGAGATTGTTGCACTATATATGGCTGAAGATTTGCCGATTAATTCTTCTTCCAATACATTTTTAAGGCTCTATAATTTTAACAATGTATGTAATCTCACCACCAATTCAGATTACAACTCTTCTATAATCTATCATATTATCATTAACAGCTACTGTAACTAAAAAATTCATCATGCCGTGACCTATTTGGCAACGAGGCTTTCTGAACTCAGCTAGGCTGATCACTGGACAATAGACAAGTAGGGCATCATGGGTTGCATACTCAAAACCCTTCTAGATTGATTGAACCTGACAGAGCTTTTGCTTTTCTGTCAGTCTTCAAGAAATGAAGGCCCCCTCTATACCAAGATAATGCATTAGAGTAGGACTGTACCAGCGGGATCAGATAGAGTTTTAAAATGGAAATGAAGCAGGGGGAGGAAAATGCCCAGATAAAATTGTATATGTGGATATTATGAAGGACGCTAAGTACAACAAGAAAGAATAAAAGTAGAAGAAATATCCATTAAGACTCAGAAGGAAATAGCTTGGGATGAGGTCAGTAGTTCTACCTACTAGCTCAGCTGAATTATAGACCAATTGAACTCATTATGAGTATAAACAAAGTGAACTTGAGGTTTTAACACAAGTAAATATGACCTCTTGGGAATCACTAAGACTTGTAGCAATAGAACTCATGACTAGAATATGGCAATAGAAGGTTATGTGCCTTGCTCAGAAAGAAATAGCTATAATAGAAAGTGTTACAGAATAGTACTCTATGTCAAGAAGATGTACAGTTGTTTGGAAAGCCACAGATCTGAGTGGGAAATCAATTGTAGAGTTCAATTGGGTGAAAATAGAAAAAGAAAATACAGAATTGCTAGAATCATGGGAAAATAATATGGACTGTCTGACCAGATGCAGGAAAATAAGGAAAGTTTATAGGAGGCATTCTGGTATAGTGAAAACAGCATTGGATTAGAAGTCAGGAAACTTGTTATCCTATATCTGGCTCTTCTACCAAACTACTTTGGACCTAAAAAAGGGATAGTTTTGGGGGAGTAAGAGGAATTAGGAAGCCCTCAAAAACACATTCCTACCTTTCTAACATCTCAGTTTCTTTTGATGGATCCTCTGCGAGATCATGCCTTCTAACCATATGTAACCCTCAGAGTTCTGTCCCAGGTCCTCTTCTCTTCTTCCTCTCTACTATTTTGCTTGGTGATCTCATCATCTTCCCTGGATTTAAAGTGATTGTCAAATCTAACTATCCTGCCCTAACCTCTCTGCTGACCTCAAAACTTGCATCTCCAAATGCCTTTTAGACACATCAGACTGGATGGACAGTACACATCTTATACTCAATATGTCCAAAACAGAACTCATCATCTTTCTGCCTAAACCCTCCCCTCCTCCTACCTTCCCTATTACTGCAGAGGACAACATTATCTTCTGAGTCTTTCAGGCTTACAACCTGAGAATTATTCTGTGCTTCTCTCCCTCCCTCCCTCCCTCTCTCTCTCTCTCTCTCTCTCTCTCTCTCTCTCTCTCTCCCTCTCTCTCTTTCTCTGTCTCACATCTCTCTCACACATCTCTCTCAGCCCCTACATCCAAGCTGTTGCCAAAGCCTGTTGATTTCACCTTTGCATCATCTCTCAAATATATCCCCTTCTCTCCTTTGACATTGCCATCACTCTAGTGCAGGCCTCCATCGTTTCATATCTTGATTAACTGCAATAGCCTGATGGTGAGTATGCCTGCCTCTTGTCCAGGACTGGGGAACCTGCAGCCTCAAGGCCACATGTGGCCCTCTAGGTCCTCAAATGTAGCCCTTTGACTGAATCCAAACCTCACAGAACAAATCCCCTTAATAAAACGATTTGTTCTATATAACTTGGACTCAGTCAAAAGGCCGCACCCAAGGACCTAGAAGGCCGCAGGTACCCCATCCCTGAGTCTAGTCTCTTCCAACTCCAATTCCTTCTCCATTCAGCTACTAAAGTGATTTTCCTAAAATGCAAGTCTGATCACATTACCCCCCCTCCCCCACCACACACACACACACACACACACACACACACACACACACACACACACACACTCACTAAATTCCAGTGGCTTCCTATTGCCTCTAGTATCAAATACAAATTGTCATTCAAAGCCCTTCATAACCTTGGCCCCTCCTATGTTTCCACCTTCTTATGCTTTACTCCCCCACACATACTCCTTGCCACTGGCCTCCCAGCTATTCCATGAACAAGACATTCCATTGCTTCACTCTGGGCACTTTTTTCTAACTGGAAATGCTGCCTGGAATGCTCTCCCTCTTGAACTCTAACAAGTGACCTTCCTGGCTTCCTTCATGTCTCAGCTAAAATGCCATCTTTTGCTAGAAGCCTCAAACTCTCGATTCTCGTGCTTTCCCTCTGTTAATTATTTCCAATTTATCCTGTATATAGCTTCCCTTGTGTATATTTGTACTCTTCCCTTTTAGATTATAAGCTCCTTGCAGGCAGGAACTTTCTCCTCTTTTTTTATATCCTTAAGCACTTAATGCATGGCCTTGTTCATAACAGGCACTTAATAAATGTTTATGGGTTGGTTGATTCATAGTGCAAGTGGTATACTATTAAATGGATGAAGACAGAAAAAAAAGAGTTACTAAAATTACTCAAGTTCTTTTCCCCTCTTTCTTTCATCTTCATTGGCAAGGAAAATGATCTTCCTGATGAATGAACAGAAAAAAGGAAAAAAAAAAACAGAATAAGAGGCAATTGAAGCCAACCACAGGTAAGCAGTTGTAACAAAATTCAGTAGTAGCTTTAAATGACTTCAGATTGGGCCTGGATATTTTTGTCAGGTATTTTATCTTCTATTAAGAACAGTCTTAAAGTCAGAGTGACCCGGGTTCATAGCCCTATCTTTGATAAATGCTGATTGGGTAACCCTGCACAAGTTATTTTCTAAGTGGGCCAAACCATTCTCTAATACAAGTGAAAAAGCAGCATTGATAAAGAGAATTCCTTCATTGAGAGCTCCACAAAGCAATGAAATCACATATCTGGTCCAAAAAAAAGGTTCCACTCAGCATCCCCAACCCCAAACCCATTCAGTTCACTAGGTAGAGTCAGCAGAAGCAGAAGGCTTGTGCTTCAGGAGGCCAAGAAGAAACATCCTGAACCTCACGCACCTCATAAGTGTTAGTACATACTAATTCTATAAAAGACAAGAAGATGAACTTGGTAGAGAGGGAGAGAGTGGAAGTTGTAGGAAGAACTGAGGCAGAGTTTCCTAGAAAAGAAAGAGTTTCTGAGAGTGAGAGAAAGGGAACTTTCCTGCCTGAACTAGGCCACTCTCTCCCCACAGTTTACTTTAGGTGAAAACATCAGCCAAGACTCTATACCCCACAAAATGAAACGCAGAAAACACCCAATCTCAGGGGATCTAAACATCAATGAAAAAGAAAGGGGCCAACGAATGAAGAAGGAAACTAGAAATGAAAATTCAAAAACAAGTCCGAAAGACCAAAACTTCACTAAAGAGAATCCTAAGTAAAAACCTAGCTTACAAACAGATAACACAACAAAGAAGCTTATAAACTCTACAGGAAACTTGAATTAAAATGCAAAATGAGGCCACAGCACAAAGAACAAGTATCATAATGTGAAAGAAAATTAACCAAATTTCCCTGATTAAAAAAGAGAAGTCTTTAGACTCCAGAAGAGTTTCTGCAAAAAACTCAGGAGTGGTTCAAAGAGAAACAAAACTTTTTCTTTCTTTTTAAGATATTAAAAAAGGAATTGGGCAGCTAAGTGGCACAGTGGATAGAGTACTGGGCCTGGAGTCAGAGAGACTCATCTCCTTGAGTTCAGATCTGGCCTCAGATACTTACTAGCTGTGTGACCCTGGGCAAATCTGTTTGCCTCAGTTTTCTCATCTGTAAAATGAGCTGGAGAAGGAAATGGCAAACTATCTTTTTCAAGAAAACCCCAAATGGGGTTGCAAAGAGTCGGACACAACTAAAACAACTGAACAACAACAACAAAAAGAAATTGAGCCAGAAATCAGAACTTAACAACACGGCATTGATAGACAAAAACATTTGGCTAGAGAAAAAAATAGCAAAAATGATGGAGGATTTCCTCAAAGAAGTAAAGGCTCAAGAGAAAAAAGTATATTTGGAATAAAAAAATGCAGAAGTAGAAGAAAACTTAACAGATGGAAGTAAAGGGAAATAATCTGAAAAATATTTATATTATTGTGCCATAAGAAATGATGGAATGGACAGGTCAAGAGAAAACCGAGAAGACCTCTGTGGGCTTTTGTAAGAGTCAAATGAGCACAACTAGGAGAACAGTTTATTCAAGGACAACAATATGATAGATAAAAACAACTTGGAGAGGCTTTAAAACTCTGACCAACACCATGATAAACCAGGATTCCAGGAGACTGGAGATAAAACACATCATTCATCTCCTGCCAGAGAGATGATAATATATAGAAAGACACACACATTTGGGGGTCTGGCCAATGTGGAAATTTATTTTGCTGGACTAAGCATATTTATAATGAGGGTTGTCTTTTTCAGAAGGTTTTTTGGTTGCTACTGTTTAATTGGGGAGAGTGAGAAGATTATAAATTCAGATAAAGATGAATAAATAAATTTATATTTAAAAATTCACAAATTCTGAACAAGGCAAAATGGCTGATCTTAAAGATGATATACATAAATTTAATGATCACAGATCTCTCAAGGATGGAGACTCTGCAGCCTCAAGGCCACATGTAGGTATATGTGTATGCATGTGTTGTGTGATATGTGTGTGTGTGTGTGTGTGTGTGTATAACCTGAAAATAATATCAGGGAAAATAAAAGTAAATTGCAAAGAACTTTTGAATAAAGACAACAAAATATGGGTTAACTGAATCCATAGATCACCCCAAAACACACACACACACACACACACACACTTAAAACTACATATCATGCAGTGGTTACTTTTCTAGAAGTGATCTACAGATTCAGACAATAATTCACCATAACCGTAACACCAATTCGCATAACACAGAATTACTCTGAAGTTAAGAGAAATCAGAAAAGAGATGAAATAAAATATTCCAAAAACCAAAAGTAGCTCAACTACAAATATATGCTGTATATATTCCTCTGTGTGTATGTATATGTATATGTGTATCTATAAACACATATACTATATACATATGCACAAGTATGTATATGTGATATATACACGTGTGTATATTTATGTGTATGTGTGTGTGTGTAAATATATATATATATATATATATATATATATATATATATATATATATATATATATACAGGGCAGCTATGTGACACAGTAAATACAGTGCTAGACCTGGAGTCAGGAAGTTGGTCTCACACACCTATTAGTGTGATCCTGGACAGGTCACTTAACCCTATCTGCCTCAGTTTCTACATCTGTAAAATAAGCTGGAAAAGGAAATGGCAAACCGTTCCAATATCCTTACCAAGAAAGCCCCTGGACATGACTGAAAAACAACAGAACAACAATAGGGAAAGTAGAATGGCCTCTCCAAGAAGGAGGTCTCTACCATTTCCCATATGGATGCCTACATCTTAGGTGATCTGGGCATTTGCCAAACCCAGGTTACCCTATAGTACCCACAAGATTTGTTGAAAAGATCACAAAATATTCTAGATTCAACCTATAATAAGAATAGAAGAATAAAGTGCTACTTAAATTTAAGAAAAAAATCTGACGCAAGTGAATCAAGAGAGTTTCTTCTATTCAAGATTGTGTCTTGGATAAAATAAAAGTTCCTGAGTGTGACATAGAAAACCCTTTAAATCAATAAATAAACATTTTTAATTGCCTCCCAGACACCGTACTAAGTGCTAGGGATACAAAAAGGGGCAAAAGAGAATCCCTGCCTTCAAGGAGTTTCCAATCTAATGGGGGAGACAACATGCAAACAAATATAGAAAAAACAAACCATATACAGGATAAATAAGAAATAATTAGCAGAGAGAAGGCAGTAGAATTACAAGGGATTGGATGAAGGTCGCTACAGAAGGTGGGATTTTAGTTGGGACTTAAAGAAGTCGAAGATGTCCGTGGTTGGCATGGAGGAGGAGGAGTATTCCAGGTACAGGGGATAGCCAGTGAGAATGTCCAGAGCGGAGAGATAGAGCGTCTTATTCATGGAACAGTCAAAATCACTGAATGGAAGGATACCTATTTTGGAGTAAGGTGTAAGAAGACTTAAAAAAAGTAGGAGGGGGCTAGATTATGAAGGGCTTTGAATGCCAGACAGAGCATTTTTTTTTTAATCTGGTCCTAGAGTCAATAGGAAACTGTTGGAGTTTATTAAGTGCAGAGGGCCCACAAGGGTTCGGGGCAGGGGGGGAGGGAAGGGACAGTGAGGAACCTAGAATGGCTCCCAGGTTGTGACCTGAAGAACTGGGAGGATAATATCATCCTCTATAACAGTGGGGAAGGTTTAGGGGAAAAGTTAATAAGTTCTGTTTTGGATATTGAGTATAGGTTATCTACTGGACATTCAGTTCAAGATGTCTGGAAGGCAATTGGAGCTGTGAGATTGGAGGTCAGCAGAAAGACCGAGGCAAGAAAGGTAGATTTGAGAATCATCAGCATAGAGACGATAATTAAACCCTGATAAGATGACCAAGTAAAAGAGTGTAGAAGGAGAGGAGAAGAGGGACCAGCGCAGGACACAGAGTGACACCTATGCTTAGACGGCAGGCCCTGGAAAAGGATTCAGCAAAGGAGACAGAGAAAGAGCTGTCAGAAAGGCAGAAGGAAAACCAGGAGAGAGTGATATCCTAAAAACCTAGAGAGAAGAGAGTTTCAGGGAAGAGAGACTGGTCAACAGTATCATAAGCTGCAGAGAGGTCAAGGAGAATGAGAATTGACTTAAGGCCACCCTTCTAGGTTTGCTGCACATTACTACCCTTCAGTGACTATATCCCAACCAAACCTGCCCACTTGGGTTCATAGGATCATGGATTTAAAGCTAGATGGGAACTTAGAGATCATTTAATCCATCTCCTTCATCTTACAGATGAGCAAAATAGAGAAGAGAGAGGTGAGGTGACTTGACCAGGGCCAATCCTCCTTCCTGAACTCAGAATTTTTTCTCCAGCCTCTGTACTTTTGCTAAGACTTCCCCACACCCAGAATGCCCTCCTTCCTCCTGTACACCTTCAAAGTTCAGTGTGTGTGTTTTTATCAAGAAGTCTGTCCTGATTCCCCTTGTTGTCAGTCTCTCTTCCTCCTCAAATTCTCTTGTCTATATTTATCTGTTTCCTTCATTGGAATGTAATCTCCATGAGGCCAAGGACTATTTACCATTTTGTTTTGGATGCCTAGAGCTTGGTACATAGCTGGCATTTCATAAATGTTTGTCAGAATAGCTAGATCTCCTTGAGGGATTCTGGTTCTTCTCTTTGTGTTTCCATTTTCTAGCATTCTCTGCAGCATCCTTTGATTGAAGAAGTAGTCCAGAGGATGCCTTGTGCTATGTGCAATTCTGAAGGCAGTGGCTGCCGAAGTAGCCTTTGACTCAAGTGTCTAGGCCTACAGAAGCAAGCAGAGCAGCCCTGGGGGTAAGCAGACACCAGGGAAATCATCTTGTAACATGCTCAAAGATTCAGTTGCCAGCTGTGCATCTGCTATTCTCAAACAAGGCCTTCCCCTCCTCTATCCAACCCAGAGGCTTTGACTTTTCGACAAACTGACAGATCAGGGAATGCTGTGCACATAGTGTATCATTTCAACGAAGCATTTGACAAAGTTTCTCACTATATTCATGTGTACAAGATGGAAAAATATGGCCAGGATGATAGGTAGATTGATATTTCCCTCCCTATAACTTCAGAACTAGAATTATTGTGAAACCAGTAGTAGCTATCAAAATATGCAAGGGTTTTACCCAAATTAAAGTCTTGAATAGATTGAGGTTTTCTCAGTCCTCAAATCAGACGTCCTGTTTGGCTCCAATATGAGGGAATAGTGCAAAGAAAGCACAAAGTAGATGATGGCAAGATAGAATTACAGGTCCCCTGCAGAAAAGTACCACACCAATTCATGAAGTGCTCTTCCTTTTTGCTCTTAACTACTACTATCCAACAGTGTTCCTTAACTCATTAATGTGCATTATGTCTTACCTCCCTAACTAGATTTCAAGCTCCTAGAGTATAGGAATGCAAGTCTTATATATGCAATGACAATACCTTCGTATTAATAGCTGACATAGATACAGAGCTGCCAAAGCAATTTTCCTTAAGAACGGATCTTACCATGTCATTCTCCTACTCAATAAACTCTGTGGCTCTTCATATTTTCTCTAGAATAAAGTATGTATTCCTCTGTTTGAATTTGAAAGCACTTCACAACCTGGCTCTAACCTATCTTTCAAGAATCATTATCAATTAATCCTCCTCCCACACTCTATAATCCACCCAAACCAGCCTCTTCACTATTTTTCATATACAGCATTGTATCTTCCATCCCTGTGCTTTTTATTTTTTTTATTTTTTTTTTATTGTTAGTAACTTTTGTTTATTTTTAGTTTATGTCATTCATTTCCACCAGATTTTTGGTTACAAATTTTCTCCCCATTCTTCCCCTACCCCCACCCCAAAACAGTGATCCCACTGTATACCCCTCCCCCAATCTGCTCTCTCCCGTTTCCTCCCCCGTCACCCCTCTGACTTTCTGGTAGGGCAAGATGGATCTCCCTACCCCGGTGCCTGTATATCCTATTACCCAGCTGCATGTAAATAAGAATGATAATAATTTTATTACATATATATTTTAACATTTGATTTTAGAACTTTAAGTTCCAGATTCCTTCCCTTCCTCCCTCGTCATCCACCCCCACTGGAAAGACAAGCAACTGAATACAGGCCATACATGTTTAATTATGCAGAACATTTCAACAATGGAAATATTGTGAAAGATGTCCCTCCCTCCTATTCTGCCCCCTACTTGCTCCATTCTCACTTTGTCCCTGTCCCTTTATAGAAGGGTGTGCATCTAGCAATCCTCCCCCCAACCTGCCCTCCCTTCCATCATCCCCCCTCTTATTCCCCTCCCCCTACTCTCCTGTAGGCCAAGATACTCAATTTAAAGTGTATGTCATTCCTTCCCTAAGCCAAATTTAATGAGAGTAAGGTTGGCCCATTCCCTTTTGCCTTCCTGCTCTTCTCCTCCATTGCAACAGTTATCCTTTGCCACTTCTATATGAGATGACCAACCCCATTCTCTCTCTCCCTGTCTTCTCTCATTCTATTCCTCTCCCACCTCTCAATTTCACCTTTTGAAATATCAACTGATCCTGTGCCCTCTGTCTGTGTACATAGATATACAGACACTCACACATGTATTCCTACACATATATATCTCCTATATAGACATATGTGTATGTATACGTATATATACATTTATACTCCCTTCACCTATCCTCATACTGAGAGAAGTTTCATAAATCACAATTATCGTTTTTCCATGTTGGCATATAACTAGTTCAACTTTGATAAGTTCCTTGTGAATTCTTTTCCATGTTTACCTTCTCATGCTTGAATGTCAAATTTTCTATTCAGTTCAGGCTTTTTCATCAAGAAAGCTTGAAAGTCCTCCACCTCATTGAATGACCATATTTTCCCCTGAAACATTATACTCAATTTTGCTGGGTTTTAATTCTAGCTCCCTTGATCTCCAGAATATCATATTCCAGGCCCTTTGATCGCTTAATGTAGAAACTGCTAGATCCTGGGTTATCTTGATTGTGTTTCCACAGTATTCAAATTGTTTCTCTTGGCTGCTTGTAATATTTTCTCCTTGATCTGGGAACTTTGGAAGCTGGCTATAATATTCCTAGGAGTTTTCTTTTGGGGATCTTTTTCAAAAGGTGATCAGTGAATTCTTTCAAGTTCTATTTTGCCCTCTGGTTCTAAAAATATCAGGGCAATTTTCCTTGAGAATTTCTTGAAGGATGATTTCTAGGTTCTTTTTCTGATCATGGCTTTCAAGGTAGTCCAATAATTTTTAAATTGTCTCTCCTGGATCTATTTTCCAGGTCAGTGGTTTTGTCAAGGAGATATTTCCCATTGCCTTCTATTTTTTTCATTTGTTTGGATCTGTTTAATAATATCTTGACTTCTCATAAAGTCTTTTGCTTCCATTTGCTCCACTCTAATTCTGAAGGAATTATTCTCTTCAGTGAGCTTTTGAGATTGTTCTTCCATCTGGCAAATTCAACTTTTTAAGGCATTCTTCCCTTCATTGGCTTTTTGGGTCTCTTTTGCCATTTCAGTTAATCAATGTTTTAAGGTGTTATTTTCTCCAGGCAGGTTGTTGACTCTCTTTTCTTCATTTTTTGCATCATTCTCATTTCTCTTCCCAATTTTTCCTCCACTTCTCTTATGTGGTTTTCCAAATCCTTCTTAAGCTCCTCTATGGCTTGTAAGAAGTTTACATTTTTCTTGGAGTTCTGACTGTGTTGTCTTCCTCCTGTTCCATGCTTTGATCCTTTTTGTCCCTAAAAAAGGAATCTAAAGTTGGATTGCTGTTCTTACTTTGCTTCCTTTGCCTGCTGATGTTGCCAGTCTATTACTTGACTTTGGGTCTCTGTAGAACTCTCCTTTCAGAGGGGTGAGATTTGCCCCAAATCGCTGGGTTTTTCACAGCTGCCAGAGCTATTGGGGAGCCACTGTCTCTGCAGCCCCCACCAGCTTTGGCTCACTGGTCACACACCTCAGGAACACCCTCCAAGACCATAATCCTGATCCAGGCATGTTAAAGCAAGAGCACTTAGGCTCTGAACGATCACTTGGCCCCCCTACAATCTGCTGGCCAGGAGCTCTGAGAAAGCCATGAGGAGGTGGCTGCAGGGCCACCACTTCTGCTGCTTCTTGCCCTAGGGACACTTGGCCAGACCCACTCCTTTCTCCCAAATCTGGCCAAGTTCCACTGACCTTTCACTTTGTCCTTGATTCTTATGGGTTGATAATTCTGGAAACTGCCACAGCTGCCAGTGATCCACTCTCCCAAGTGCTCCAGCCTGGCTTGTCCTGGCCACCCTGGGGCTAACCAGTTTCAGGCCAGGTTGGGCTCAACTCCCTGAGCTCTGTGATGAGCCCTTCCCATCCATCTGCCAGGCTGCCTTCAGCAGGAGCTTTGTTTCCCTGGCATTTTGTGGGTGCTGGAGCTCTAAAATTTGTTTAGAGTCATATTTTATAGGTATTAAAGGTGGTAAGGGGGAAGCTCATGGAGTTCTTCTGCTTCTACTCCACCATCTTGAGTCTGCCCCTCTGTGCTTTTTCACTGACTGAACCCCATTCCTGAAAGATCCTCCCTCCTAATGTCAGCTTAATATGATCACTCTCTTCCTTCAAGAGTAAGCTCAAATTCTATCTCCATGAAACCTTCCTGAACCTCCCAATTGCTAATACCCCCCTTCCCTTAGATTTAAGTATCTTCTACTTATTTTGCATAATTTCATTATGTATATATTCATATATGTCCATGATTTCTTGAATTATTACACTTTTTGTATTTATACCCCCAAAGTCTAGCATAGCACATAACACATATTAGTAGCTTAATAAAAGCATGTTGGTTGAACATGCTTTAAGTTTTGCAAAGCACATTATATACATTCAATTTTCACAACTCCTCTCTCTTTTCACAGCAAATTTTTGTTAAGTGAATTAATGAATTGCCACAAGAAGAGGGGAATGTCACAAGAATAATCCAGGAATTCAATGATTTGTCTCAACTTCTCAATTGATATACCACATTTCTAGTTTTAAGTTCATGATTAATGTAAACTAATGTAGGATATGTGGTACCCACATAGTAATTACATGTATTCACCTAGATTGGTCTAAATGCAGATTAGGGGAGTCATGAATAAATAAATCTAGCTGTTCCTCTATCCACCCCTCTCCAAGAGAGTCTTCCTACCAAGAGCAGAGCATATTAGTGCCTTAAAACTGCCTGCTCTACCTCCCCTGAAAGGGAACATAATATCTATCTATATAATATAGATACCTATATCAATATAATATCTATAGCTAGAATAATATCTATCCACCCCTTAAATATTTTTCATTAATAGCCAATAATTTCAGGTTCAAACCACTTTCCTAATTGTTCTCCCTTTAATATGGAAGGAGTGCTTAAAGCCATTACCAGAAAACATGACTCCCTTCCCATCAAATGCAAGTGACACAAAAAACCATTACAGATAGTGAATAGCAAGTAAACCTATTCATTCAAGCAGATAATAAATATAAATCAGAAAAGGCATACAGATTAGATATAAAGACAAGGAGCTCTCCTACTAGAAAATAGCCCAGTTCAGAGTCTCTAGTCTCACCCAAGGGGAAATTCCTCAAAATCTCTAATGTAACAAGCTGGGTATGGGGACATGATCAAGGTAGCATGTTCTCTATGTTTTGACATTTTCCTGGAGTCTTTCTCTACCCTAGGCACCTCTCCATGAAGAGAACCATGTATGTCCATTCCTGAAGCCATAAGTGCTGAGAACTCTCCTTTCCCAAGTTCTTATCAGCTCTAATCAGTGAACATTTTCCACCAACGCAGAGAGTCTTTTACAAATGGACTTGAGCCCCAGCTTATACTAACAAGCCATAACTAAAGAAAAACAATCTAAATTCATTAAATAATTTCCAATCCTCCAGTAAATGTGGTGCTATAGCCTGACCAGAAAAAATATAAAATATTATAATTGTTGTCATAAATGTTAAAAATATCTCTGTTCAAAAAAGAAAAAAAGAATGACTGACAACCACAGACCAGAGTTTGACTTTCTGGTTCTAATTTATAGAAAAATTCTAGAATGTATTATTAAATTCCTTTTTTTTTTTTTAGTACTGGGAAAATGAAGCAAAAAACTATGAGCCAATGAGCCTTCAAGAAAGGAAGAAAAGAAGCACTTATTAAGTGCCAAGCACTGGTCTGAATGCTTTACAAATAATATTTAATCCTCACAAAATCCCTTATTATTCCCATTTTACAGTTAAGGAAATTGAGGCAGACAGAGGATAAATGACTTGCCCAGGGTCATACAAGCAGGACATAGGATTTGAAATGAGGTCTTCCTGCGCTAAGCCCAGCTCTCTATCCACTGAGCCACCTAACTGCCTCAAGAACAGGTCATGCCAGACAAATTATATGTATATACATATACATACATATATACATATATAGATATAGATATAGATATATGTATATATATATATATATATATATATATATATGTTTGACTTGGTTGCTAGACTGAAGAGAAAAATGCCATAGACTTACCTGGATTACAATTAGATAGTCAACAAAATCTTCCATCCTACCCTTTTTGAAGAAGATAAAGAACTGTGGCTTAGACAATGCAGGAGAATTCAAAACTTGTTTAATGAAGTTATACAAACAGTAGTCATTAATGGGTTGTGGTCAACTTTCAAGGAGACCGCTCACAGAGTGCCCCCAAGAACATGCTCTCAGTCCTTTGCTATTCAATAATTATGTCAATGACTTGGATGAAATCATAGATGGCATGCTTAGCAAATTTGCTCCTGGCATGAAGCTAGTAGGGGTAGCTATGATATTGGATGAGTAACTTTTTCAGTTACACATATAAAAGATCCCAAAGGTCTCTCTTCACAGAGAATTGCTGCAGGACTGGATGCAAAACCCAGTCTGAAGTATAGCCTTAAATCTTCATCTCCAGTTTCCTTCACCTAAAATGAAAGAAGAAATTCTGAAGCAAAGAACTAAGACCCATATTCACAGGTCAAATATTGGTCTCAGATGGTGAAGGCCTGAGGCTTCTTTCTTTATATTACTATCTCACTTCTTTCACCAAAATGCTTCCAGAAAAGGAGTCAGACTGACCAAGAGAAGGATACTGTGACTCACTTAAACCTTGTAAGTGCACCCCATCCCCCAATTCTGGCAACACTATCAATCCAAAAGCTTTCTCAGATGACTAGCAGACTAGAACCAATTACTGATGGTCTGCACATTTTCCAAAGACTCTATCAGCAAAATACTCTGCACATGCCCATAGACTGAGACTGCAGACATAGAGACTGGTCAATCCCCCATTATATAAGGAAAATTTAACAGTTATTCCTAACCAGAAGTATAATGGCTTACTATGAAGGCAGTAGATTTCTACTCTGTAGAGATCTTTAAAGAGAGTCTGAATGATAAGACCACTTTTCCACAGTGTTGCAGAGGGGACCACTGTAGATGACCTCTGAGATTCCTTCCAAGTATGGTCAGCATTTCCCAGTTCCTGAATCCTTAAGAGCTACCCTCTTTAAGTTGCAAAAAATAATGCATACATGGCATACACATCCTAAATCACTGATAAAATGAAACCATGCCAAGGCATGAACCATTACATTTTCTCTTTTCCCACATCAGCCCAGATTTTGAACCCTCATTCTGAGCTCCTAGGTTGGTTCTCTACTTTTTTTTGTCTACATGTCTGGTTACTCTGTCATATCTCACCAGTCAGTCAGTGCATTGGTATCTGTTCCTTCTTCTTTCAGGTTTTGATCATTGCTTCCTCCTCTCTTCATTTACCACGGGCTTCATGAGTCTAGCAATAGGTATGCAGGCCCCAAATCTGCCCTAGCTATCAATGAATATAATATACCTGTTTACTGTTGCTTTCTTAATAAATTAGCTGCAGTTGCATCTAAAGGATTGTTTTCTGAGTTCCTTCTCCCAGATAGATTGCCTTCCCATGCTACTGAGTTCAATTTGCCTTGATTTTCAGAATTACTTTCTCTTGGAAAAAGTTTCATTGAGGCAGGCAGCATGGGAAAATGGAAAGAGCACTGGACTTGGGATCAAAATAAATACCTGAGTTTGCAGTTCCAGCTTTCCTCTTACTACATGTTTGGCCCTGGGCAAACTTCTCTGTGACTTCTCTGTAGGAACTTCATTTTTTCATCTGTGAAATCAAGAGGCTGGATTGCAATCTCAAATTGATGAAATAGAGACCAGGGGAAATTATATGACTTGCCCAAGGTCACATTGGTAGCAAATGAAAGCCAGAATTTGAATCTGGGTCATCTGACTCCAAAGCCAATACTATTCCCATTGTATCACATGATCCTCTTTTGCCTTATCTTTCTGATAGAACTCTCTAAGTTCATTTTTTGCTATTCATTTTTTTTCTGCATCTAGGAAAATCTATGTGGACTCGTTTTTTAATGGTATAATACAAGAAACATCTACTAAATGAGAGATTTCCCTGGTTTTATAGAATAGTCAACAAATATAGTCTAAGTTAATGAATTTATAGAAATTAGTATTTAAATATTGACTTAAGCTATACACATAGAAAATCAGAACTGGTTAGAATTTTAAAAGTTCTGTCAATCCAGTGACTGTTTTGTCTTTGTAATATCAAATAATTGATTGACTGTTACTAGGGCTTTTTTTTTTCAAATGAATTGATTGAATTGACTGGTAGTTTTGGCATCATGAAGACATAGCCTTTTTTCTTTTATGAGCACCCAGAGACTAAGTCATAAAAATAAAAGTTTTTTTTTTCACTACCAAGGACTATTAATAATGAAATATCACTGTGGTAAAAATGTTTCACTAGGAAAGCATAGCTTAATAATATTATTTAATAGTCCTTCCTGGGGGACTCTGTCACCAGCTTATTTCACCTTTATCTTTCTTTAAGAGAGCTCATTACTACTGCTCAGGTTGCCCTAATGCTTCATAGAAATGAAAGTATTATCACCCTAGGTGAGGCAAAACTACACTTTATTGTACTGATAATGAAAAGGGAGGTGGTAACTAATAAAAACATGGAATAGACTACTTCAAGAGGTTATAGGTTCACCCTCTTTGAAGGTCTTCAAGCAGAAAACTGGGCAAGTATTTGTCAGGTAAGTTAGAGTGGCTATTTCTTTCATATATAAGTTAGACTAAATGGATAACTCTCATATTCTCTGAAAATACTTCTTCCACCTCATTTTCTCTTTGCTTCTCAGTCAAAGAAAGTTGAGGATTAGAGGTTAGAAATAAAGATACCAGATTAAACTAAACTAAACTAAACTGTTGTTGTTTGTCCTTCATTTTTGAAGAGGATCAATGACATCACAGGGTGATATCTTAACTCATGCATGAATTAAGAGAGGTAGAGTTGCACAAAGTCTTCAGGCTCACTCTCTCTTCCAGAGTATCAAAGTCCAGTGGCAGGACAACAATGAAAAGGACTGGTGATGGCTTGGGATGTAGCAGATGACCTTGGTGTCTTCAATGTCTGACCAACCTCCAGGGACTCCATAGCACCTGCTTCAGCCGCCTTTGTGACTGTTGTAACAAGTTGTTCTCGTCTTCCCATTCCACTGGAAGAAGTCTTCACATGCTTTGGGTAGACACTCCACTAACTCACTGATGGGTTTGAGACCCCTAAGTTACCCGTAACCTGGTTTAGTCAGTATGGTCAGATGGTTAACTGAAGTATGACCACTACACATGCTGTAACTTCTTGGAGTCACATGTGAGAGTTGAGTGCCAGAGAGATGCCAAAGGTAGATGAACAGCCCTGAAAAAGACTCTCCCCCTCCCAGAGGAGCTAGTCCTCCTTTAATACCCCAAACACTCCCCAAAATAGACTAGACTTGCTGGGGAATACTGACATTTGCAGCCTTCCTAACTTATTCTGTATCTTCAATCAAACACTGGCATACTAGCAGCCAACATGTCACTAAGAAAAATCTCAAAGTAGATAAAGTTCATCTTTGCCATCTTCTTTTACCTCTCTTTATGAATTTTTTCTTGGATTTTACAATTCCATACCACCCTCCCCTACCCCAGTGAGTGATAGATTAAAATGCTTGTAATCACCATTCATTTTCTCTCACTTTTGAAAGTCCATTGAGGTCAATAAAAATAAGGTATCTTTGACATGAAAGAGAATCTGAGTGACCATAGAAAATATCAAACCTATAAATCAGACATTTCAAAGTAGAAGGATCTCTTGCATCTACCTACCAAAAATGTAACCTGGCATAGGGGATAGAATACTATCAAGACAAATCTTGGGTTCAAACTCTACTTCTAACACTTGCTAACTGTGTGACCATGGATAAATCACTTAACCCTTGGAGCTCTTTTGCCTCAACTGAAAATTGGGATCATAACAATACTAATAATTACTTTACAGGTGCTAAAATTAAATAATGTATAAAGCACTTTACAAACTTTAAAGCACTATATAAAAGCCAGCTAATATAATATTATCTAACCTAATAGATTTGATCAGCTCCATACATATTCCAGAAAATTTAAATGACTTTTCATTGGAAACTTCTGTGAAATTTGTGTCAAGGAGTATTAAAATTTACCATAAGTTGTGAAGGATAGAACCAAGGGTATGCTGGTAAATTTTTAACAACCAGTTCTAGGGGAGAGGGGCAGGGGAATATGTATACATGATTCATTTTTAAGTTTAATCTTCATTATTAACATTTACTCCATCACTTTCTTAACTCCTAGCAATCAACAGAATCATGCATTGGGTCCTAATTTTGTAGCATTTGCCCATTTCTGAGGAGTAAAGGCTCACATTAAAAATCTGACAATTGACTCTGGGGAGCTAGGTGAAGTTATATCATACCCCTAGATATAAGATTTGAAAAACTCAGAAAGAGACTATACATGCCATATTCATCACATTTCTTTGAAAACTACAGCTAATACGCAACACATTAAAAAAATTTAATTCCATCCCATTATAAAAACTCAAGCGGTTCCAAATGAAGAAGCACCAGCTGGACAGGCTATCAGCAAAGGTTGTGTAGCAGGTATAAGAAAAGAAAAGAAATAGAGATGTTTAAAATGCACTGCCAACTTTCAATCACCTGGGGTAACAGAAAACAGAGATAACATGGATTATTTAATCAAAAACATATCTTGAAGAATAGTTTCAATCTTTCTTTCCTACCTCCACCCAGCCAGACAGGAAACTTTTATGTGTAATCTTCACTCAACACTTCACAAAATACATTCTCCCCTTTCTATTTCCATAGCTGTAGTGAGATATTGCACCTCTTCCTCTGAGTCATAGGTGCCTATGCTAGAAGAAACCATTCATTAGACACCATCCCCAAGGCTCCTTTTCTTCTTCTGGAGAACTTGATCAGGAATAATTTAAGTAGTATCATCCAGCCTCCCCAAAGGAAATTGGTAACTGAAAAGGAGAATGGTTAAATGAAGAGGTAGAGCAAAGTTGGCACAAAAAAAAAAAACACACAGGAGGAAGTGATGAGACTATCATGAAAGAAACAAGTGGTTTAGACACAGTATTCAACACAGACTACACCAGAGTGGAAAATAGAGACTTCCAACTGAATGATTCAAGAAATAGGCATTCTCACAACCAACTGTTTGAGGTATGAGACTGTGGGGAACCAAACATAAAGCAACCACAGATTTAAATAAGGTCAAGTCATTTTGGCCCTCAGAGGTGTAAAAGAGCTATCCAGGACAGTTAGTTGATGCTCCGATGCAACTGGCCAGCTGTTGCTTCTCTTCCCTAGAGAAGCGATAATGAGCACCATGCACTAGGAGAGATATGAAGAAAAGGAAAGGAGAGCTAAGGAGAGCAACAGGAGTGGAAACAAAGTAGAATCACAGTGGAGCATCAACAGAGAACAGAAATAAGAAGAAAGTTACCATCAAAACACACGGTGTTAGGGCACTGACAGGAGAGAGGCAACAGTCACCTCTCCCCTACCTTGCTGGAGGCTGATCTAAGGAATTCCTGTCACTATGTCACTATGACTGTAGGGGTATCCAAAAAAGGGTGACCCCATGGAGACTTCCTGTAATGATGTCACGTGGCATACATATTTGCATGTTTTTGCAACACTCTGTGAGCTTGGATGTGGTTATTTTGTTTCCCTTACTATGTAAATAAAAATATTCAATATTTTGAAATGTAGAGACCTTTTGTGCTCATAAAGAGAGCTGGTGGCTACCCTTCAGAAGAACCAGATACTGAAATTCCCTCACCCCATGTAGGAATGGGAGCAATGAGCTAGAAAAACAGATCTCCAAAGTGAACCAGATTGGTCATGCATGAGGTTTAGGAAAAATATGCAGGCTGCAGGCAGTTATGTTTGGGATTAAACCAGAGACATCTTTAGTTGAGAGAAGAGAAATTTTAGTATGAGCTCAGACTGAGCATAATTTTAAGAAGGTATAGAAGTTTGGAAGTAGATGCACATCTATTAGAGTAATGATTTGTAGGCCCGATGGGAGATTTGATTTTCTTTATGAACAAGAATAAATATAAGAATGAATGTAGGTTAGGTCAGGCTCACTTCAGAGATGTTCCTTAACCAATGTGAAATTATAATCATATCTTAAGCTGATTGTTGGCACTTGTTATTTAAAATTTGATGGGACTGTTAACTGACTGTTTCTTTGAGTTCAACTCCAGATAGGAGTGTTAAAAGAGGCTGCCCAAGC
>CM053582.1:216448691-216470699 GCA_028627135.1 Pseudochirops cupreus | reverse complement strand
GAATATAATTAGAGTATAGACAAGCTTTGTGAAACAAGGATGTATGTCTACTATTCAGTTGTGAGTTTAAGTCAGGAACTTCTTTTGTTTAAGACAGTACAGTTATGTTAGTGAAGAATAATATCTTATGAGGTACCTAATCTATGTAGCATGTAGAAATATAAAAGGACAGTTAAATAGTTTGAGTAATGGATTATACTAGCCCATACTCACTCTACTTCTGGTCATTTTTTCTACTTTATTTTGGCTCTTGTTTGTTTAATCTCTTTGCTAGATTTGTCTCTTCTAGGCTCAGCAACCCTCCACTTGCAGATGACGGCTCAGGCTACATACCAACTACTGCCCGAAGTCACTACCCAACACCCTTTGGATCTGGTGTCTGCCAAATTCTGGACATTGGCCCCTTGACACAGGATGGACCCCTGTGAGGCAGGGACAGCTCTACAACCTTTCTCAGCATGAAGCAGTTCGGGAAGCTGAGACCTTCGTCACTTGCCCCCAAATGAATTTGGGTCACTGGGGCTGGGATGCTTTTGTCTATAACCTCAGTTTGTAAAATCTCACTTGTGTTTGGGTACCTATACATGTAACATCAGTTTGTAACAAGACTGTGCAATTAAGTTGTAAAAGTCACACGTTCCTCCAGCCATAAAGACATAACTCATGTTATAGGCCTCACTTACAACCGTATGAGCCAGGCTATAGTGGAATGTGCTAACAGCACACTGAAGGTGATTCTCACTAAACAAAAGAGGGGCAGGGACCCAGTCAGGCAGAAGCATATTGATCTGGCACTATATACATTTAATTACCTGATTTTCACAAAAAATTCGGAAATGACACCGGCTATGACCGGCAGACCTCTATTTGTGTCACTCCCACCCATTATGATGCCACTGGATTGCAGTGGGAAGCCATTAAGCACCATCTGCATGGCCTTGTAGAAGGGGGTAATTTGTCAGCTGACATGATGGACTTGGATAAATTGAAATGGGACATGAATCATGCCAACCATGAGGGCTTGTCCCCACAGGATATTATGGCTGACTTGTTAAATAGATTGAAGAATATGTCATGGTGGACCTGGGATTGGAAATTGATTATTGGTCTTGGATTGCTAGCCTTTTGCTTTCTTGCTTTGTTATTCTGTATTCTCATGGGTATTAGATTTGCCGTTAGCATGTTGCAAAACTCTTTGACTCTGCTCAAAGCCCAGATCACACTGAAGCATGAGCGCTATGTGCAAAACAAATAAGGGGCCTTGTGAGGGTTAGGAAAAATATGCAGGCTGCAGGTGGTTATGATTGAGGCACAGGGTGTATCTGAGGCCCTGGAATTAGCTGGATCATGTAGAATTCAGAGCATACTACACTTCCCCTGCTCATGACTGCACCTTCCCTCTCCCATTTTTGTTTCATCCTGTTCTAGGCAGCTGGGCTCTGTTGTTTGTCACTTATGGTATGCGGGTCTGGGCTAGATAAGACTCAAACTGGGGAGGCAGGATTGAAGCCTGACTTAAGATCTGGCTGTAAGGCTTCCCTATGGAGAGGAATCAATAAACTTTCTCTGGTTGCACCTCCAAGCCATGACTCTTCTGTTCTTGAAAACATGCTAGTACCTTCTCGAGTGAGGTAAGTAACCAGCTGCCCCTGCAGTCAAGTTAGAATAAATCTTGACAGTATGTCAGGGAAAAGTCTCTGATATAAGAGTCATATAACATTAATAAACACAGTACATCACTAGAGACTATAATTTCATATGAGGTAGACTTCCTCCAAGAGGATTTAATGTCTAAAGAAATCTAAGTACCCCACAGATGCTGAAGCCAGCACACATTTTTATAGAAAGAATATAGTATTTTTTTTCTTTTTCTTTCCCACCCTAGTCTTTTTCTTCTACTCTTTTTGCTACCATTTTCTTTCTGGTGACTTTCCCCAGACACCAAAAACCATCATCTGCAGAGAATTTAGGTATTTTATCCATCTTTAGTATGGTAGAGATAAGAAAACCCTGTCTAGAAGTCTATTGGAAAAAGGAATATAGAAGTACCCACAATAAAGATGGAGCAGGAAAGGAAGGGGACACCAAAGAAAGGAACAGTGATAGCAAAAGTTCCATGTTGGCACATAAGTTCCAGCTATGTTGGCACACTTCTCCTCCTAGTTTCTCTCTTTCCTTATGCCTTTCCTTCTCTCTACCCCACTCCACTGCCTTAACAAAATTCTGTAAGTCACAGTATAAAGTATGAGTCTGTGGTTGATGTTGATCTCAGTGGCTTGTTGATTGCACAAAACTGCTTAAAGCAAATAGTAAAGCTGTGAATAAACCATAGACTTAACCACCCAAGAGCATGTTGTGTCCCTAGGAAGAGTTTATCAATAAAAATATATATCTCTATTTGATGGAATGAGTGAGAGAGATTTTTAGACAGGAAATCTCCAGATCATCCATGCCTATTCTAGGCAGCTGTCTAAAAATCTCTTCCCTCTTTCTAAAATATTATTCCCAGAACAAAATATGAATTTTCATTTATCAGTAGCTTTCAGCCACACGGCAGTTATTTCCCCACAGTCACGGATGACCACAAACTAATAATAATAATATACTGAACTTATACTGCATGTTTTTACCAAGCACTTAATGTGCAATTAACTCCAGTTACCCTGATCCAGGATATTCATTTTTTAAAAAGAGATTATGCTATTCTAGTGACATATAGGATCTATGTGTCTATAATGCAATGCAGCACACACACAAATCTGCAAACACACACACACACACACACAAACACAAACAAATACACATGATATGCTCTGAATACAATCTTATTTTTATTAAAAGCTAAAGCATTCATTTACCACCAGGTACAACTCTGGACTTCTCCATCATGACCTAAAAATCTCTTCATCTTCAAGATCACTTCAGCCCTGGAACTCATACCTCATCAGTAACTCTATTGGAAGACAGAAAATGCCTTTCAGAACTTCCATTTAAGGCCACACTAGCCAACTCTTCATTTTCCCTGTGGCTACACTCTTCTGGATCTTCCCAATCTATCCCTGAGAGGGTAACTTACCTCCCCCTCTCCCCTTCACCACACTGTATTGTCTTCCCAAATTAGAACATGAGCTCCTACAGGGCAGGAGCTGGGCTTTACTTTTCTTTGTATCACCAGCACTTAGGACAATGCCTGGCATATAGTGGGCACTTAAATGGTACTTTTAGATATTAATTGCTTGACTGACTAATTAATGGGCCCAATGTGCTCTGGTGAAGTCATATCATATCTGGAGTATTGTGTTCCATTCTGAGGTCCAGATTTTAAGAAGGACATTGACAAACTGGGATGTGCCCAGAGCAGGGCAACTAGGACAATAAAAGACTTGAGTCCACAGCAAAATATAGATCAGTAGGAGGAATCTGGAATATGTAGCCAAGAGAGAAGAAAATTTAGGGGATATGATCTCTGTCCTCACACATTGGCATGACTGTCATGTGGAAGAGAGACTAGAACTGTGTTCTTAGAGTAACCAAGTAGGGCAGTGGATAGAAAGAGCTCTGGATCCGAAGTCAGAACAACCTAAGTTTAAATCTTCCCTTAGACATGTACAAATTCTGTGACTCTGAGCAAGTCACTTAAACCCTCTCTACCTCAATTTGTTCATCTGAAAAATGGAGATAATGATAGCACCTACCTACCAGACTTGTTGTGAGGATCAGATGAGATATTTGTAAAGGGTTTTGTGAACCTTAAAGCTTTATACACATGTGAGCTATGGTTGTTATTATCGTTGTTGTTTTTGTTATTATTACTATAAAGAAAGGAAAGAAAGACCACTGAGCTTAAAGTAAGAAGATCCTCCAGCTTTGCCACTTACTGGCTTTCCAACCTTGAGAAAGTCACTTCCCCTTTGAGTCTCAGTTTCAACTAAAGGGAGTCAGACTAAACAGTCTCTAAGTTCCCTTTCAGGTCTAATTAGTCCGTGAGGCAACAAATATTTATCAAGCGATTACTGTGTGCAGGCACCATACTAAATGCGGGACATACAAAGAAAGGTTAAAAGAAAAAAAAGGTCCCTGCTCTTGAGAAGCTTATGGTCTAATGGGGAAGCAACATGCCAACAATTATTCACAAACAAGTTATAAAAAGGACTAGCAAACTGAAATAATCAGATAAGAAAACGGAGACATAATGTATATGCTCACATTCTTACAATAATCAAGGACAGAATCAGGATTAGAACCCAACTTTTCTGACTCCTACTCCAAGATTTGGGTGGAATGTTGGGTTGTCCTTGGTTAGTTTAAGTAATCCAGAAGTTAATGGGATTCAGCTGAGGCTATATCCTTCTACCTTTATAAAAACAAATCTTCCCTTGTCAGGAATAATCCCATTTACAATATCCAAAAGTTTCTTACTGAAAAAACTTAAATTTTTTTAAATTTACATGGGGATTGGGGGTTAGGTGCTCTAACCAGATTAGGCATAGAAATACCAAGTCCTATGTTTTGTCTGCAAAGGATTCATAGATTTTTCTATGCCCTCATCCTCTCCCAGCATCATGCTGCTATATTTCCAATATTTGTAAATATATATGTCATATTCATCCATGTGATACAATTCACTAGAAGGAAATCATCTACCAAGAGAAAAAGAATGCCTTGTATAACTGTAGTTTTTTAAAAGTCACAGCACAAAGTGCACAGTTCTCAAAGAAGGGATGAAGTACTTTGTTCTCAGAATATGCTCTGAAGTACATTTTTTCCCCTTATATATATGAACATCAAAGACAGGCTGCCCTTCAAACTCTATGTCTTCAGAACATGCTCCCTATCCTCACCCCACTCCCCACCACCCTCTTCTTTCCCCAGAGTTTCATATATAAGATAATGGATCTTGTGGTAATCACTGCTTTTGTTCATTTTACACAAGATTCTGCAGATGAAAAGAATGGTAGGAGCATTCCCACAACTACATGATGACTCTTTTTATAAAATAAAGGACTAGTGAGCCACTGGCAAAGGGAAACATTTCAGTCCTGATGGAGAAAGTCAGATTCTACCTATATCTTTTGATATAGATTTTTAGGCATTTCAGCAGTTTTCCATTTTAACATTTGACTGTTTGAGGTGTGGGTTGGGTTTTGTTTTGGTTTGTTTGGGGTTTTTTTTTTTTGGTAGGATCCAGACTATCAGTAAAGAGGTTTCTTTATGTGTAAAATGGGGAGATTGGGCTAGAACAAGGACAGAAAACCCTTTGTGGGCCAAAATAACATTTTTATAGCCAATAGAACTGAAACTAAATATGGCAATTTCAAAAATTATCCAAGTAATCCATTTTTTGCATTGTTTTTTCATTAAAGTTTAAGTCTTTTGATTTTTTTTTTAATCTTGCTTGTGGAGCTTCTTAATTCAATTTTAGTGAGATAGATGGATGATATAGATTAGATAGGCAGACAGACAGACAGAGACAGACAGACAGGTAGATAGATAGATAGATAGATAGATAGATAGATAGATAGATAGATAGACAGATAGAATATTTATTAAACCCTTAGCACATGTGAGCTACTATGCTAAGTATTAGTGCTACAAATATAAGCAAGTAAGTTAGTCTCTGTCTTCAAAGAGCTTACATTTTAGGGGAAGACAACATATAAAGAGGTGGTAGAAATGAAGGAGGAGAAATAAATGGCACAGAGGCCAAGGCCTCATCAAGAAAAGGCAATTTGTTCAGCAATCAGAACTGAAAAATCCAAAAATATGGTCCAAAGTTTTAGTAGGAGGGCTATGAGGATGATGTCTCAAAAAGCACATCAGATGGCATCAAGATGGTCAGAAAGTGGCTTCCCTAAACTTTAGGGTTATCCAATTATAGTGCCATATCTCTTCTGCCTTTTTTGATGAAATTCCTTGAGAACACCATTTATAATAATTACCTCCACTCCTTTCTTAATTTGCTACACTCTGGCTTTCTAACCTCATCATTAAAATGAAAGTGACTTCTGCAAATTTACCAATGATCTCTTCATTGCAAAATAGTGGCCTTTTCTCAATATTCATCTTTCTTGATCTCTCTGTAACCTTTGACACTATCCATCATTTTTTTCTCCTCTTCTCCCTAGGTTTTTGACAGCATCACTCTCTTTTGGTTATCTTCCTACCTGACTGACCACTCCTCAGTTTCCTAGCCGTCTTCATCCAAGTCATGCCCACTAAGCATGGATGTCCCTTAGGACTCCGTTCTGGGCCCTCTTCTCTTCTCCTACACTACTTCACTTGGTAATCACATCAGGTCCCATGGATTTAATTATAATCTCTGTATTGATGACTATAAAATATCTACTTATTCTTTCCACAATTTCTCTGCTGATTTTCAATCTCACATCTCCATCTGCCTTTCAGACATTTTAAATTGGATGTCCAGCAAACATCTTAAACTCAACATGTCCAAAATTGGATTCATCTTTCCTCCTAAAGCCTTTCTCCTTCCAAATATCCCTATTAATGTTGAGGATACCACCATCCTCTCAGTCTCCCAGGCTTGCAACCTACATGGTATCCTCTACTCTTCTAACTCAAAACCCCTTTAATCCAATATGTTGTCAACGTCAGACAATTTCATTTTTGCAGATGTTCTCCTTTCTTTCCTCTGACATTGTCACCATCCTTATACAGGCCTTCTTCTCCTCATGGCTGAATTATTACAATAGCTTTCTAGTTAGTCACTCTGCCACAAGTCTCTCTCTACTCCAGTTTACTCAGTTGCCAAAGTCATCTTCCCAAAGCATAAATCTGATAATGTCACCCCCTCCAATTTAATAAACTCCAATGGCTCCCTAACACCACCAGGATCAAATACAAAATCCCTTATTTGGTATTCAAACCCTCCATAACCTAGCTCTCCCCCAACCTTTCCAATCTTCTTATACATTATAACCCCTTTCTCCCATCACATACTCTTCTACCCAGCAACACCACCCTCTTTATCCAAACAATATACTCTACTACAAGGTTTGGGATGTTTTCACTGGCTGTCCCCCATTCCTGGAATGTTCTCCTCTTTATCTCTACCTCTTAGCTTCTCTGGCTTCCTGTAAGTCACATATAAAATCCTACTTTCTACAGGAAGCCTTTCCCAATCCCTCTTAATTCTGCTTGTTTATACATAATTATCTGCATGTTGTCTCTCTCATTACATTGTGAACTCCTCAAGAGCAGGGACTGCCCTTTACCTTACTTTATACTTGCAATACTTATTACAGTGCCCACCTCATAGTCAACACTTAATAAATGTTAATTGATTTACTAACTGACTAAAGCACAATGATATAAAACAAGATGTCCTTTTAGGCTTTAGTCCAATGTTTCTCACTGTAGTGACAAGAGCTATCTTTTGTGAATTTTAGAGTGATCTGTGTGTAAAGTTGAATTCAGATATTTTTGCAGTGTTGGAGGAAACTTCACATAAGAATTATTTCTAAATCATCTAGTTTAAAGAGACTTGGGATAAGAAACTTTAGCTGAGCATTAAATTGGAAAGCTTAGGTGTCACTCGCTCTAAAGCAGCAGGCTTATTTTACGTGCATTTATAGTTACCTTATGTTTCTATATCATTTCTGAACATACATATCTTCTTTTCTCTAGAATAGGTAGATAAAGAACAGAGCTCCAGAAAAGGACAACAAGATTCAGTGTCTATGCTCGAAGGAGAAAAAGTGGTTTGAACTTGGTTGCAGCAGATCTGAAGAGTCCATGAGGCTCATTCAGAATTCGGTCATGAAAGAAGTTTAGAAAGCATTAAAAGGTCAGAGTCCTGGGGGCTGAAGTCCAAGTTCCCCAGACTAATTCCTGGAGGAAGATCCGGTTCCCCAGAAAGCTGAGTGTAAAACCACAAAATCTGAGGCCTGAGGCCTGCATACTTTGCATGTGTGTGTGAGATGATAGCTTGAAAGTATGTATTCTAATCTGGCCCTCTCTTTTAGTTTACCCAACATCACACATGGGGAGAAAAAAAAAAGCAGAACAGCTAAAATTCAAAATCAGGTCAACTCAATCCAAACCTGCAGTGCTTCCTACTGCACCAAAATGGCTCCCATTGAGGAACAAGAAATAATTTGTACATATTTAAACCTCATGGTTTGGGACATTGAGAAAGTGGTCTGGTTTTCTTTTTCTGCACGGCTGATGAATGAAGAAAATATGCTGTAAGCCTCTGCATGGGTAGAAAATCCTCACAATTTAACCTCACCCCAACTAAGTTTAAATGTGGCCCATAAATACAGATTTCTTTTCCTTGTCTCTTTGTGTTCAATCTTCTTTGCTCGTAAATGAAAAAGTATCAGACTAGGCTGTGACCTTCTAAGTTTTCAGAAGGTCAGGAAAACAAACTGCCAGAGGTATAAGAGCTGGAGTCCATTCCAGATTTTTCAGACAACCAAACCCAGTGAAGAACAGAGTCCTGAAGATCTGACCAAGTCTGCATAATTGTAAATCAAAGGCCACCAAAAAGGATAGATATCAACTCATCCATTGGCTATCGGCAATTGGGGTTAAGTGACTTGTCCAAGGTCACACAGCTAGTAAATGTTAAGTGTCTGAGGCTGGATTTTAACTCAGGTCCTCTTGACTCCAGGGGCAGTGCTCTATTCACTGCTCCACCTAGCTGCCCCAGCTATACATATTTGAAAGTGAACGTAGCAACTTCTTTGTGTTTAAGCCCAACTTCTCCATGGACCAAGATGATATTCCTGGAGAGTGGATGCCCAGGTTTGTGGTGCAACGCTTTTTAACTTCTATTTTTGCTCTGTCTTCTTGGTGAATATTCTTTATAAAAGCAAAAATAAATATGAAAGTTTTGTTGTGACGTCTTACCTGTTTTACAGAAGAGTTGAGTACCTCTGAATTAAATTACATAAAAGTATCTTTTAATTATAAAAATTCCCTGATTTTATGATTAGGTGTTGTATAGGAAAGGCTATTTGCAGAACACATCTATTTTGGGTGCTAAAAATGACTAGCATAAAAACCTCACTAATTTAATCCAGTTTGAATCTATAAAAAGCCTGAATTATAAAATATATTTTTAAAAATACAGTTCTATTACTTTTAAGTACATATAGTAATTCAAAATACTGCTTACAAAAGGATTTTAAATAGAAGTCCCACTGAGCCTGTTCTAATGAATAGGTAAGATTCATTTATAATTAGTAGCATCATTTGCATACACACAATGTGATTAGTATCCTTAATTTTTTCTCTTAATTTGGGAAGTAAACTCTGAGAGTAAAGGTAGCCTTTATCCCTACTCCTGTCTGAACCACCACAATTTCTGAATTAGTGAAATTAAAATCAAAGAGTTACTGAGATTTTAATGTATTCATTCTCTCTTATTTCCTAGTCTTTGAAATCATTTTTTAACATGGCAACACTTGCACATTTATATATGTCATGTCTCAAGCACAATATTCAGTCAGAAGACCTGAATTCTACCAATACCACCATAAGCAACATCACCACCACCATTATTGTAAGAATACTGTGATGGTATCTACTATATGTATAGAACAGTGCTGGGAGGTAATTCATATTTAAAATGTTTAAAAATTCATATTTAAAATATTTAAAATTTAAAATTCAATTTAAAATACAATCAAAAGGCTTATTTTATGTACTCATATGGTATAGAGATGCCTCTAGGTTTTCAATGGTATACTAGGCCCAGAGTTAAGAAGACCTGAATTAAAATCCAGTTCCATTTACTACAAATAATTTTAAATTTCTGTTTGCCTCAGTTTCCTCAAATGTAAAATGGGGATAATATCACTTCCCTCCCAGAGTTCTTGTGAGAATCAAATGTGAAAATATTTAAAAGCATTTAACACAGTACCTGGCACATAGTAGATGTTTAATAAATGCTTGTTTGTGGTTCCTTCCTTTTATTTCTTATGTGGTGGAACCCAAGCTCTGATAAATGCTATCAAAAAGTAAGGGCTTCAAATATATGCCCAGAGATGTATTGTAGAATTGTCATCAAGAGGTCAGACAAGCTAAATTAGGAAAGGATTATCACTGGGTAGGATTCAGGGTGATAAAGCTTTTGGTTATAGCAGCTTTCAAAGATTATGTAATAAAAACTTGGATGTTTGAAATATTTAAGAAGCTCTGAAGATGTGTAAAGTTCTACCTATACTGTATGTGACATATAAAGGTCATCTAGACCATAGTCCCTACTCTAAGAGACTTTACTCATGAATGAAGAGATAAAATTAACACATATAAAATAATCTGAACACAAATACAAAATTAGATTACACAATTTCAATGGAAAAAAGAGATTAATTGTGCCTATTGCAATCAGTCAAGGTTGTATTAAAAAGCTGGGACTTAATCTGGGGTTTAAAGGATGGGTAAAATTTAGAATGATAGAGAGTAGAGGAGTCCATTCTAGCCTCATCCCGGGGTAGAGAGAAACTTGGTTCCAATCTTGAACTGAGCCTGGCTCTCCTTCCTGGTTTAACCTCAGGCTTCTTGATAAAGGGAGCAGGGAAAACCTCTTCTGGGATCCCAATCCCCCAGAAAGGCTAGCAGTTTCCTTCTCTGGGAAAGTTCAGAAGCACTGGATTGACTATAAAGCCACCAGTATTGACTTATGGGAAATAACTGTCTCTAATCATGACAGACAGTAGAGGAGATAGTAGAGCAAAGCTATAGATGGTCTCTGGTTCCCAGTTTCCAATTTGTTCTCTTCCTAAAAGCACAACAGTACCCATGGCCAACACAATCCAGTTTTCCATTAGAAGTAGGTCATTGGGGCAGCTAGTGAATAAAGCACCAGCGCTGGAGTCAGGAGGACCTGGGTTCAAGTCCAGCCTTGCCCCCTCAAAAAAAAAAAGTGGTCATTGGTAGGCTCTTTGTCATGTGACTTTTGTTCATCATATGAGGAAGACCCAGCTCGTGTAGTTCTGGTTTCTTCCAGGTTGTTTACTTTTAGCACTTTGGTTTAGTTGTCAAATTAACTCATCTATACAATTTTGTAGGCATCTTTCAATGTCCCATCTTTCTCAACCTAGCTTCTGCTTAGTTTCTACCTCAGTCTAATTCCTTAAATTTGCCTTTCTTAGTCTTTTTACCCATCATTTGATCTTCTGTTACCAATACTATGGAAACTAATTTCCCAGTAAGATTTCTCCCAACCTCAGACCACAATTGACCTTTAAATCCTCATCAACAAAACTTTGACAGACTTAGCACCTATCTTTACCTACAGAAACTAAGTGAGGAGAAGAAATATCTAGATGGTGTCATTTCAGAGGCACCAAGATGTCTTTCTCCAAAAAAAATCTCTTAACAATACTCAAAATTTCACCATAAATTCCTTTTTAAATGCTAATAACCCTAAAATGGTAAAGGATGCCATTAAAGGTTACCTTGTGAATAGATGATTTAATAGGAGGGAATAGGAGGGAAGAGAAATTTTAATTAACATGTGTTAGTCAAAGATAAAGAGGTAATTTTAAAACAAGGTATACTTCAAGAGAGAATAGGTCAAAAGGTATGGAAGAGGGGCACAGAAAGAGGGATGGAAAGACAACAAAAACAAACTTTAACTTCTTTGCAATTTTGCCTAAATCTGCTAGTGGACATTGGACATTAGAATAACAGCTGTCAAGAAATCCTTAAAAAATTGAAAAAATAAAGTATTGGTACAATGTTAAAAGAAAAAAGCTGGGCCCCAATATTGTACATATTGATCCACAAAAATTCCAAGAAAATCCCTTTATTTGTGATAGAATATCTCAGAAGTTACCTGTAGTAGATGAGAGAGAAAGACAGAGAGCTACAGAGATATCTCTCTATAGGGAGAAATCTATATCTATATCTGTCTATCTATATGTATATATATCTATAGCAATAGCTATAGATATAGATATATACATATATATAAACAATAAGGTAAGGAGCAGACCCTAGGAAGTAGATAGGATTTCAAAGGGAAAGTCCTTAGCCCATAATATAGATTGGATTTCAAGGGTAAATCCCAACACTTTGCAGCAGATAGGGTTATAAATCACTGGGGATTATGGGATGCTGGTGGATAGTAGCCCATGTGATATAATCAGGTATAACATAATGATGTCTTTGGTTTATGCATAATGGAAGGTTGTCCACTGGTGCCATGATCTGTGGCATCTCCCAATACCAAAAAAATCCCCCAGTAAAATACAGTCCAGTCTCCTCAGATCTGGCTGCATTTTGTCACCACTCAAACATCCAATTCTATGAAGGAAACGAGAGATGAGGAAGTTCTTGGTGCTCAATTCACCTGAACTGAACCAAACCAGAAACAGAAACTGAATCATTGCTACCGACATGTGTCTTGCCAAGCAGACTTACAAGCTAACTAAACCTATTCTTTTCTAGTTCCCTTCCTTATGTTATAGATCAGTCATTTATAGCATCCTGATACCTGAAGTTAGGATGGGTGCCAAAAGCCTACCTACAAAATCACCTTAAAGAACTCTTGATTAGTTGCATCATCATAAATTTCAGCAGTTATGTGGTGGAGTGGATAGAGCACCAGGCCTGAATCCAGGAAGACCTGAGTTCAAATCTAGCCTCAGGAACTTACTAGCCATGTGACCATTGACAAGTTATTGAACCTTGTTTGCCTCAGTTTCCTCACTATAAAATGAGCTGCAGAAGGACATGGCAAACCATGCCAATAGCTTTGCCAAGAAAACCCCAAATGGGGTCACAGAGTCAGACATGACTGAAATGATTGAACAACAAAATTCTAGCAGTCCATATACCTCACCTATAGTTGTGGTAGAAAAGAAAAATGAGAAGATACAAATGTATATGGCCTATCTAACCTTGAACAAACATATTAAATGGGCCAGTATACAATAACAAAAATTCAAGGTGTTTTGGATTGTATGTTAAGTAGCCAGTGGTTTTCAGTGTTGAATTTAAACATTGGTAATATACACATTAATGATAATTATTATAATAATAATAATAATAATTAATAATTAACATGTATATAGTGCTTACTATGTGCTAGGCACTGTGTTACACATTTTACAGTTATTACCTCTTTGATCCTCACAACTCAGAGAGGCAGGTGCTATTATTATCCCTATTGTACAGATGAGGCAACTGAGGCAAATAAAAGCTACATTACCTGCCCAGGGTCACAACTAGTAAGTTTCTGAGGACAGATTTAGACTCAAGTCTTCTTGACTTCACTCCCAGTGCTCTATCCACTGTGCCACCTAACTGTCTTATAGCAGAAAAAAGATAAGGAGTAGATAACTTTAATCTGCCTGGCTGCATTTTCTGAGTTTGAAAATATGCCTCAAGATATCTTGGGGGTACTCGCCACTTTCTAAATGAATTAATGGAGAAAGGAGTTCAAGATACTAATTGTTCAAAAGTGTTTTCATATCTTGATGGCATTGTTTTTGTAAAAATACTTAGAGTGTGAAAAGATACTTCTGAAATTATTAGGTTGACTAGAAAAGACTAGTCTGTTGATTAGTTAGACTAGTTGATTAGTTGACTAGTTGATTAAAAAGTACCAGTTTTACAGAGCCTCCATTAAGGATGTGGTATACCAGCAAGGAGTGAGAACTGACACTTCCCCCAAAAAATAAAAATAAAAGCATTACTTAAGTGGCAAATCCCCAAATCCCTGAGATTTAAGAACTTTTCTAGGTGTTTATAAAGAATTATATTGTTAAACCACAGAATTATCTTAGATAATTACTTACTTGATAATTACTTGATACTTACACATGAATACTTACTTGAGAGAATCAAAAACAGAAGGACAGGGAAGACCAATGTACTCTGTTTTTTTGAAGTCGTTTGTACAGTGATTGCTATACAGATAAAAAAGAACAAGCTTTTCAAAATGTGATCATTTGCCTCACACATGCTCCAGTGTTGGTTTACTCAATTCCAGAGAAGCCTTTTGTTCTGCATACAAACCCAACTTGGAAAAATTAGAAACAGTATTGTATGAAGAGAATGATGGTCATAAGAAACCATGTCTTTTCCAGATTAGGACTTGCTGACAGTGAGACTTGTTATCCTGAACAAAACTTGGAGTTCTTAGCTCTGAAGTATGCTAAGACTATGTTTATAGAGCTAAATTTCACACGTAAGCTGACAATCCACTGACATCTTTTACCTATTGCCAACTTATATGCTCTTTTCCAGAGCGAAGTAGCAGCATTGGCCAATTTTGAATTCAGTATATACTATAGCCAGGAAAAAGTAATGTGGATTCTGATGCTCTGTATTAAAGTCAATGTAACACCAAAATGGTAGTAATATAGAAGAAAGTAATTAAATCTGTATGCCCAGGGCAACATCAAATGGAAATGTAACTGAGACTTCAAGACTTCTGCCAGATAGCATGCCAACAACATATGTGAACATTGTTTCATTAAACCAAACCTCTTTGTTGCAATTGTCTGTGGATGATTGGCAGAGAAGTGATACAAGCTAAGAAATCGAATTACAATAGCCAGAAGATAATCGTTCTATTGAGGCTGTGGCAGAAATTCGCATTGTAACTATGTAGGATTGTCAGTGTTCCTACATGTGGCACCAGGAAGCAATTGGTGCTGCCTAGAACAATGTGCTATGGCCATAAACCTCTGTTATGACTGGATCTAAGGAGATGCTGGAGCTTCTAAGGAACAGGTCTTATTGACCCAAGATGACTACAGATGTCACTAAGAAGTATAACACTTGTACTCATTGATTTCAAAGAAAAGTACTGTTACTTGTACCATATACTTGCATGTAAGTACTGGATTTTTTTAATCACTGGGAGGTAGAATACAAGCCATATTTTAATAGGAACTGGGAATGTCATCAGATATGCACAGGCATATCCATTGTGTGCATATTTAACCATAACACATTCACAGCTGCTGAAATATTATAAGAGAAATATGTTTCATCTATTATTGCCCTGCTGGGATTTCTTCTGACCAAGTTGGAAACTTTGAAAGAAAATTACTTAAAGAAATACTAGCTCCATCAGGTATTAAGAATAATACCATCAGGTATTAAGAAACCAAGAAAACACAATTTCTCTCTTCAAGGAGATCCACAGGAATTGATGAAAATTGCTGGGAAGTCTGAACAGAAATCTGAGTGGAGCTGTGCAAACAGCTCCATCAGAAGTAATGCCTCGAGTTTTAGATCAAATTTACTAATTTTTAGATATGAAACATGCCTACATATTGACTTGTGTTTTTGGTGTCTTGGAGAATGAAATGTTGCTCATACTCAAACATTTTTCAGTTTAAAGATAAGTTGAGGCAAGTTTAACAATTAACTATGGCCTTGGGTCAGACAAATTCTGACAGAAATATATAAAGTTCCAATGTCTAAGTACATTACCAAGGACTATAGCCAGATGACAATTTTTTCTCAGAAACTTTGGGGTTCAAGGAAACCATAAATTAGCAGATAAATAGATAGAAATCTATTTTTCCAGTTGTTAAAAGACAAGGCAACTTACCAACATATAGAAAAATACCAGAAAGTAGTAGGGATTCTACAAAAATAATTCATAGAAACCATGTATATAACCTGAAGGATAGTTAGTTAGATGCCCTAAGGAACAAGAGACAATTATTGATAAGCAATTAAACTATCAACCAGTTATAACTGAACTACATGAAGTAGATGATAACTTTAAAGTGATGTTTCTAATGTCTGTCAGTCATTCTTCAAGTAGTTATTAAAAGCCTAAAATGTGCCAGGCACTGCGCTAAACATTAAGTATACAAAGAAAGGCAAAAAAAAAAAAAAAAAAAAGTAAATAAAGCCAAAAACAGAAAACTGCTCTAAAGGTTAATGGGGGACACAACATTGAAACAATTCTGTACAAATAGCTGAGAAAGACACTACATACAGAAACAGAAAACTTGCCTAAAGAAGAAATGCAGTTCAAAGAAAAGGCCTTCATCCAGAGACTGTGCCTTTCCTGCCTAAAACTTCATTTGTAAAGACATTTTTTGGGGGGGCGGGGCAACTGGGCAGAAGAAAGAAGGCAATCTATAAAGCTTAGAGATAATGGCAGAGACTATATACTGTCAACAAACTGAGATATATCAACATTCAAGAAGGCCAGTTTGTCAGAAAGTAATCAAATTATTCAAACTCTGAGTAGTTTCATGAAATCACAAAAGAAAGAGTTAGAAGTGGTTACTGATATAGCCAGATGTTACTGCTAATGAATTATATCCCACAGTGTTCTGTACATTTTGATGTGCAAATGTAGTGCTATGTGTATTCATTATTGTTCTATTTTACCATTATTGTTATGTATTACATTGTGGATAATTATTTTTAAATCTTATTGTTACTTTTGTTCACACTGCATTTTTCTTCTTATTTAAAGCAACTTATCAAGTGGCACTTTGCATTATTATATTATATATAATATTAATTATATTAATACACATTAAAATACATAATATATACATAAAAACAAAGATCAGGAGCAGAATAGATTTGGGAATGTATGTATATGTAAGTGTATGTGTATGTATATATTTATAGCTATGGAGAAACATATCTAAACTTTATTATGGCCTTAAGAGGGAGAAGGTTGGGGGAGGGGGGAAAGAACAAAATTCAAAAGTGCACAGCAGAGAACAAAAGAAAACTCACAAGGAAGCAAAAAAAAGATGGACAATTCTCAACACAACGAGTATTATTTATCATATAGCTTTTCTTGAAATGAAAATTTATTGTTACATATTTTGAATCCTCTCATGTTCTGCTATGCACATGAAATGCTTTTATTTTTTTCCAATTTTATATTTAAATTCCAATATTTAAGTTTATGGTATGTTTTTGTTTCTTTTCTCTATTCTCTATTTGTGTTCTGGTGTTTCAGTCTAAAATAAAATTTTGGAAAAAATATTAACATAATATTGAAATGAATTTTATATACCTATGAATGATTTTCAGAGGACTGGAAATATTTTGGTCATGGGGAGAAATTTAACTCCTGTTTCAAAAGCTTCTACTACAATAGTTATAGTTAAGTTACTATAACTGGCAAGAGGAAATTGGAATGTTGTAGAAATGGTCATTTTAATTAAAAGTTTGGGAGATTGTTCACAGTTATGACTTTAGAGAAGTTAAAGAAACTGTTTTCCTGTCATGACTAAATAGAAACTGTAGAAGACAGAGAGAAAGAGAATACAGAAGTCTTTCCTGACATGATTGTCTTAACTTTTATCTTTCAAAGAAGATGTTCTTCTTGAGAAGAGATTTTGCTCAGCATATTAAGTGAATTGAATAGTGGACTTGTCTTCAGGTGTAAGGAGTCATGCACAGTGTGTGGTGAGAGATGACTCTAACTGTCATCTTTTTCATAGCTAAAATACTATAAATAATTATGCCTGTTATGGATTAATTTTAATAAATTATGTAATAGGAACTTTAATATCAAATTAGTCATAAGAGATATTATATTATAGAGATATGTGTTGTTGTTGCTGTTGTTGTTGTTGTTTATCAGTTTTCAAAGAGGATCAGTGACATCATGGCATGATGTCTTGACTTGCCAATGAATTAGATATAAGTGAGACAATTGCAGTCATCTGCCTCATTCTTGCTTTCAAAGTCATCAAAGTCCAGTGGCAGGACAAATGTGAAGACTGCTGGTGATGACCCAGGATGCAGTGGGTGGATGACTTTGGTGTCTTCAATGCCTGACCAAGTTCTAAGTACTCCACAGAACCTGCTTTAGTCACTTTCATGGCCTTTGGAACAAATTGTTCTCATCTGCCCATTCTGCCAGGGGAAGTATTCACATGGTTTGGATAGACATCCCCTAACTTTGAAATCTGCTGGTTACCAACAACCTGGTTTAGTTGTTGGTCAATATAGTTTACTGGAATGTGGCCACTGTGGGTGCTAAAGCTCCTTGGAGCCACAGATGAGAGTTTGGTGAAAGCATCCCTGAAAAGGACCCAGAAAGCCTTTATACCAGAGGTGCTAGTCCTCCTGAATACCCCATACACCCTAGATAGATAGATAGACAGATAGATAGACAGACAGACAGATACACACATATAGAAAGAGAGGAGAGAAGGTGGGTGAGAGAGACAGATAAAAGAGAGACAGAGAGAAAAATGAATATTATTGGAAAAGGAACTCTCCCCAGTTTATTAAATAAATAACATTTAACAAAATGGGATACAGTCTCTGAGCTTATCAGATTTATGAGATAGATGCAATCACTAATTTTTAAAAATTCCAATAGTCTTCTACATTACCAAATATAACTTCTATATTGCCCTAGATATGAGGGTAATGGTAATGAATATGATAACAACAATGAATATGCTAACAAGGCTGACGCTAGCCCCTAAATGAGGCTGCCAGACCTCATAATTCTTGCTTATAATAGCCACTAGATGGCGCATTGGATAGAGTTGGACAGGACTGAATAACACTAGCAATGACATATCAAGTGATATTTTCAATATATTTGATGGATTTTTTAAAATGAAAATTATTTAAGGTGGAAGAATTATATAATTATATAAGGTGGAAGACTCTGCACTGATGGAATTCAATCAATATCAGGACAAAGTTCATATCTGCCAACATTAATTTAAAATATGGCCCCTTATACAGTTTGGACATATTGCATGACACACAATCACTTTTATTGAGACATGTGAATGACAAACTGCATACTGTTTTTCAAGTTGTTAGAAGTCAACTAATATATTTTTAAGTCTATCAAAAGGAAAATTCTTCACAAAATTATGGAACAATATAAGCACAAAGCATAAGGTACTTCTCTATTATAAGAAATGCTGGCTTTCTCATAATAGAGTACCTTGAGCTAAAAGAAAAAATTGCAATTTTTCTTAATGATGACATCAAAGATGAAATAAATTCATTTATAACAAAAATTCTTCTCTAAATTTGCATATTTATTGGATATTCTAGAAAGAAAGTTTTTTAAAAGTTTAAGTACAGAAATTTTAAAAGTACAAAATACTTTGTCAATTTTTAAAAGCCTACCCTACAAATGAAACAGAAGAAAATAATGATGCTTATTAATCACTTGATCAGTCCACAAAATAATTGTTATTTTAAAGATCAGGATATTTCTAAGTATAGATGAATAAGGAATCCATTGGTCATGGATAAATATGATATAGTTGTTCTTAGTCTGTCCAAAGAATGTTTAACATATTTATCTTGTGATAGTACACTGAAACAAATATTTGAACACAAAAATGTTAGGATTAGCTATAGATCCATAAAGGAGTCTCTATTTAGTCTTGGAGCAATAAATTTTGCTATGTTTTATAAGCATCTTATTTGTGTGCAACAGTTTTTTACCATAGCTTTTATAATAACAAAAAATCAACTTCCTTTACTGTCTGAAAGAGAATTTTCAATTTCAATTTCATGTATATTACTATCTTTTGAGAAACTATGAGCTAAAAAAGTCTACTAATCACATTAATAGTATTGCTATTATGATTACTGAGAAGCAGAATGTCCTAGTGAGTTACTAACCTGCCTTGAAACCAGGAAAATCTAGGTTCAAGTTCTAGTCCTGGCCTTGATGCATTTGCAAAAAGTTTCTCCAAGGTGTTCCCTATACCAATCACAATTCTGTTCCTTACCCCAGTGATTAATCATTATTATGTTATAATGGTTAGAAGTTATAAATGTGAAAAATCTAAAGGATTTTTATAAATCAATAACTGTATATTATTTTCTTATATGTTCAACTTTTATCTATATTTAATATCATTTTCTTTAAAATTATAATGAATTCAATTTAAATAAATAAAAGCTAAAATATTATTTGCAGAGATTTATTAAAATGGGGATTACATGGAGATAGAGATCACCCTTATTTGTACAAAAGAGCAAACTTGCTCCATAAAGGTTGGAAGCCACTGCCTTAGCAGATCTACTTGAGAACTGTGTATTCAGGATCATTTTGACTAGAGTAAGGATAGTAAAGGAGTATAAGATAAGTAAATGCCTCTTTATGAGTGAAGGGCCCTTCTTTTGAGAAGAGCCTTTGCTAATATTTGGGCCACCATTCAGCTGAATGTCGACCTTCCTGTATTTTAAGAGTGAGTCTGAGAACCCAATTTCACAACCAAGATTTAAAAGAACCAGAAATTCGATTATAAGGATGAGAGGGGGCAGATTTTAAAGCCCAAAGATGTTAGCATAATAGTGATTCAAATTTTGAAAAACTCTGGCAAAACTATAAAGTCTATTTATTTGTCATCATACTTTCTTCTCTTGTCCATACAAAAGCCCTCAACCATTTACCCAAATAAGAAGCACTTATAGCTTCTCATGCATATATACAGATATACACATATAAACACCTACACATACAAACACACACGCATACATGCACAACACAACACAAAAGCTCCTTTTCTGTTTTCCACCTTCTTTTCCATTTTGCCCTTTCAATCTGCTTCTGTTGTAATGCAGGGGATCTCCAATCCCTTTTTAGCTCCTCAGCTGCTTGAAGGTGGGTGGTTTCCTAAAGCAGCTTAGAAAATAGACCAAGAACAGAAAGATTTTTGCTCTCTTGCTCTCTCTCTCTTTCTCTGTCTCTCTCTGTCTCTCTCTCGCTCTCTCCCCCCCAAACCCCCTTTTACAGGGGACATAAGTAAAATGCAACACCCTTTCCCCTTCACAATCATGAATCAGCAAACAGCTGCCTTAAAATGATTGGGGGGGGGACACAGAAATCAAAGGATGCCACCAATAAAAGTACTTTGAGATGACATATTCTCCCTCCTAGCAGTATCCCAAAAATTTAAGTGTTACCAAAGCTTAAAACTGCACAAAGACTTTTGGGACACCCTGTAATTGTTTCTCCAAGGGAAGTAAAGGAAAGACAGAGCTGGATCTGGAGAGGCTGAGACTAGAAGCTGTGGGACCCAAAAATTTTCAGGTACTTTTCCCGAAAATGAAGAGGATAGTGTTGACTGTGTGAGAGTGTGTGTGTGTGTGTGTGTGTGTGTGTGTGTGTGTGTGTGTGTGTGCGGGTGTGCGGGTGTGCGGGTGTGCGGGTGTGCTTGAGTTAACAATGAAAGGCACAGTGGAAATCACAAATGAATGGAGAAGAGGATAGATAGAAGATACTTCTCTGGGGTGGGTGGACTGGACAGTGTCAGCGGACTGTTTCTCAGCTGCCACAGATAATAAAGAGAAGGGTACAGTGTGTCAGCCTGGATGAGAGTAGAGAGACAGAAGGAAGGGTGAATTTTTTTTTTCTCTTCCACTGCTTTCCTCTTTAAAAAAGGAAAGTTCAATCAGAAGTATTCGGCAGCATGGCATTGGGGTGACTGAGTGGGAGCTGCCTCTCAGGACCTTACCACCGAAACATTTTTTTTCTCTTTTCTGATACCTTCTCTCCCCACCACCTTCATTTTCACACATGCTTACCGCTTCAGCCCCCTGTTCTCTCGTGTTTCTGTCTCTGTCTCTGTCTCACTGTCTCTCTGTGTCTTTTTTGTCTCTATTTCTCTATCACTTCTCTCTCTTTCTTCTTCCTACACCTTTTTCCTCTGTTCCCCATCTCCTTCAATCTTCCTTCAGCTCTGATTAACATGGATGACCATGCCCAATAACGTCGGGAAAATTCAGGGGACGTCGCCCCTTGATAACAGCCTCCTTGGAGAACAGCACTGACCCGGGCGAGGCGCACCTAGAGTCTGAGCAGCAGTGAGAAGGACTCTAGAAGAAAGAAGAAGAGAAGGAGGAGGGCAGACCATCCTAGTACACTCCTGCTCTCCTGAAGGAGGGGAAATCGGCTATCTCTTACTCCCAGCCATTGCTGAATCTTGTTTGCGGGCGTTGCTTGGGCTCAGAGTGCTCAGTCCAGATTTCAGGTTTATGCGCTGACACACTAGGGCGAAGAGTCTGAGGCACTAATGAAATACACAAAATTGTACCTCT
>CM053582.1:216431441-216448191 GCA_028627135.1 Pseudochirops cupreus | reverse complement strand
CCTCCCTCCCCCCCTCTCTTTCTCTCTCTCTCTCATTCTTCTCCTCTTTATCCCCCATTCGCCTCCCGCAGCTCTCAAGGAAACCAGAGGTCTCCAAATCCAACTCCTACTTTTTTTGTTTTGAAAACAAGGTCTCTTTATTTATTTAATTTTTTTCCCTGCCACCCTTTGCCTGGGCTGACAGGAGCTGGCGTGGAGGGGCGGGGCTGTGGGGAGGGGGAGTGTAGAGGGAAGGGGAGGGTTCTGGGTGTAGCCTGGAATTCTCTCTCCCTCGTGTTCTCTCCTGCGAGCGTTTCCCTGGTGCTACTGCTGTTGCCGTTGCCGTTGCTGTAGCTGCTGCTGCTGCTGCTGCTGCTGCTGTTGCTGCTGCTGCTGCTGCTGCTGCTGCTGCTGCTGCTGCTGCTGTCTCCATCCCCCTTCGATGGCATTTGGGTTTGGTAAGTTAGATCATGAGGCGCCGGGAGGACTTCTCCAGGGCCCGACAGCGCTGAAAGGGAAGGAAGCAGCTGCAGCAGCAGCAGCAACCGCCCAACCCCGAACCCCTTTTGCTGGGAAGAGTTGGGGGGGAGGGGGAAGGAGATATAGGGTGGAGTAGGGGGTGCGGAGGCAGGAAGGGTGTGTGGGGGGAGGGTCGCATTTTTTGCCTGGCTGGGGAGAGGGGAGGGAGGAGGGTCTGTTTCCTCCCTGAGGGGACTCTCCCGAGGTTTTGCTCGGGACTCCCCGATGGTTGTGACCGGGCTCCGAGAGAGCTTCAGATCTCACCCCCGCCACCACCACCGCCACCACCTCCACCGACACAGCCACCACCACAGCCACAACCACAGCCACAGCCGTGCGTGCGCCTTGTCCTCCTCCTGCGCTCCCTCTGCACTAGGATGCTGCGGCAGGTTCTTCACAGAGGCTTGAGGACGTCTTTCTCCCGGCTCGGCCACTTCATTGCCAGTCACCCCGTCTTCTTCGCCTCCGCCCCCGTGCTCATCTCCATCCTCCTGGGGGCTAGCTTCAGCCGCTACCAGATAGAGGAGAGCGTGGAACACCTGCTGGCGCCCAAGCACAGCCTGGCCAAGATTGAGAGGAATCTAGTCAACAGTCTCTTCCCGGTGAACCGCTCCAAGCACCGGCTCTACTCGGACCTGCAGACTCCCGGGCGCTACGGCCGGGTCATCATCACCTCTTTTCAACAGGAGAATATGCTGGACCAGCACCATACAGACCTGATCTTAAAGGTAAAATGGGTTTGGGGACCAGACGCGGGAGGTCAGGCGGCGAACTGCTCCTGCTGTGACTGCTGCTCTTTACCGGGCTTTCTGGGTGCATCTAGACTACAAGCATCACCCCTACACACACACACACACACACACACACACACACACACACACACACACACACACACACACACAAACACTTCTATGCCTGCCCGTTTCCCTTAACACACGCACATACACACACGCACACGCCCAAGTCTGGTTCCACCCCCACCACACACGCTCCCACTGGAGACTGCCCAAGATGCTTAGGGGTTCTCCTGCCTTGCTTTGCCTTGCCTGCCTGCCTTTCTTGGGGCTCCCCCTTCCTGAGTGTGGAGCGTCCTGTGTTTATGGCACAGAAATGCCAGTCCGCCGCCCCTGATGCCTGCAACAGTTGGGGCGGCGGCAGTGGCAGCAGCAGCAGTGTGGTCTGCTTGTTTTTGTTGGTTAGGGGGCGGGGATGCGTTTTGGTCCTGAGAGTGATAAGGTTGCCTAGGGAAAAAGAGGAGATACCTTGGGAAGGCTGGTAACTTGTGTACAAAAGTCTCTGACCCCTTAAAAGATAACGGGGGTGGAGGTTCAGTAATATTGACAACTTAACTCCCAACCTTTTCGCTTCTTCCCTGTCTTCCAGAAGTATTACTGGGGGAGGCTTTGAAAGATGCTGCCTGCTCTGTATGTGTTCCATGTGGGAGGGTAATGGGGAGTTTGGAGTAGGAGGTGTAAACTGCCTGGGCAGATTGTAGGTAGATCAATCTCCCCACCATAAGATTTCCAGTGGTCAGACTAGACTCTAGAGTCTAGTCACTAGAAGGTAAGGGAAGTCAAAGTGCTGCCCCCTGCCACATAGATTAACTCTAGATGTCTCAGGTTTCTGGAAATGGTTAAGATAAATTGTAAAGTCTCTTCTTTCAAAGTGGTCTCTCTTGCCTCCAGTTACCGCAGTAAACCAAAACCTGTTGGAAGGAGGTAGAAGGACTGTCTACTGTTTTGTGAACTTTGGGAAGGAAGGGGTAGGCATAAGGGGTAGAGAGGAGATAGATTAATCAAGTTATGATGCAAAGGAGAGCTTGTATCTGGTAATGTCACTAGAGTCAAAGGATTTAAAAGGCTGCACCAAGTGTAACTCCCAAACATATATTATGTCTTCTGTTAAAGGTAGGACTTCCTTGTGACAAGTAAGCTAATGGTGATAACTTTAGGGAACATTTGGAGAAAAGGAGCCATGGTTAATGACTATGTACAGTGAGCTAAAAGATGTGATAGGTTAAAGCAGGAAAGGAGCAGATAATCCTTCAAAATCAATAATTCACATTACCATTCTGTATGTTCTCTATGGGAGAGCTCAAGGGTGTAGGGAAAAATCAGTCAACACACAGAGGTTGGAATGTGCTATACAATATATGACTCTCTGATTAAGGTCTAACTATAGCTACATAGATTCCTGGTATTCCTTTCATTCAAACAGAACTAGACCAATGCTCAGTAGATTTTTCTTTATCCCTTCCTTTGAAACTAATTCCCTAAGGACAGGTAGGTTTATTTTCCACTAATATATTACTTATCTCATTCTGTTTGTTGACATTATCAATCAGCAATCAGTAAGTAGCTAATGAGGGGAATCTAAATAAGTCTCTCTGAAATGAGGAACTCTTCCTTCTGTTAGGTCATAATATTTTTGAATGGCACATAAATTTGTTATGAACATACAGATTCACTCTCCACGGGCCTGCAATTACATTATTTTGTGATATTTGTTCTCATTGTAGTTCCAAACTAATATGTTTTTTCAATAGTTTACTGAAAAATATTTTAACACAAAAACACTGCTCCAAATATTTCCCTAAGAAAACTTAGGCAAAGGATTTGTCATGGCTATCAAAGAACTATAATTGAGCAAGTTTTGTCAGGATGAAATGTTGCCTCACCTTCTGATAGATGGCTGATCTAATCTACTAAATGATATGTCCCTTCGTATTTATCGATTCAGTAGTTTATCAGTCCTTTTTGCTCATTAACCATCATGCCACTATGTTCTTTTGTTTGACCATAGCTACATTTACTCTCAAGGTTAACGGGAAGTCAATAGGCACAATCAAATACTTGTCTCAGTTCTTTTAACTGATTTGATGCTAAACTTTTCTGTGCAGAAAAATCTTTTCCAAAGAATAATTTTTGGATTTGCTTTCAGTTTGCTTGATGTGTGGATGTATGGATAAAGACCAGAAATAAGGGACAGCTGGTTGAATGAGGAATTATTTCAAAGAGCACAGAGCATTTAAAAAAAATTTCTAGGTACCTGGTTAAAATCAAAGTGAGATAGTGACCAGAAGTCATTTTTATCTGAAAGCTATCTGATAATCTATGTAAAGAGAGTTCATTCACCTTGTAAAATCTAGGGATTGCATCAGGAGGAATCTCATTAGATTTTTTGAATAGTTTGATCTTTTTTTTTTAATCTCCACATATAATACTCATTTTTAGTGGATATGGAATAAGCTAGTTCCAAGGAAATGGACCTTCATAGAAGGATAGGAGATAGCAACTTGCTTGCTTGCTTTTTGCCATTATAACAAAAATATATACCACATCATTACCAGAAATTATTAGGTTTGAAACAGTTATTCCTATTACTGTTACTCTTATTATTTTGATAATACAGTCATACAATTAATAATGGTGGGAACAATAATGACCATTCAGGAAGCAACTAGGTGGAGTACACACCATATAAAATAGCAAGTGGTTCCTGCCTGTCTGAGTAAGATTGGATTAAAATTGAACAAAGACTAGTATAAATCAATACACTGTGGGGCCATATTTCCATTTCACCAACTTTATGAAAATAACTTAAAATCTTAGTTACATAGGCTACACTTCTACTCATAAAGAGAAAACTACTTGTTTCAGGTTTAAAATGGCATTCAGGACTAACCTAAGACTGAGAAGCGTCAAAGCAGTAAGTGATAGAATATGCAATGTCCAAGTTGTATTCATGGTAGGATGTCTTCTCTCAGTATTATACCTACTATTCTAACCACTAAATTTACTTTTTGTGGGAAAAGCAGTGTTGCACATACTATATATGCTCTCAGGGTTTTCTAATGAGTGAATGAATGAATGAAGAGAATATTAAAAATCTGAAAAAAGAAAATGTAATTGTGAAAAGGGAGGTCATAAAAATTATTTTGAAAATGCTATTGATTCATAGTAAAATCAAATCTCCAAATCTTTGCAGTTTAATACTACTTACCCTGTTTTCTTTGGTGTAGAAATTGGTCTGGAGATACCATAGCCTTTTCTTTCAATGTTTCTACTTATAGTCAGAAGACAAAGAGCTGCAATATAGTATAAAAACTTGGGTTGTTTGGAGTGAAGAAGAAAACCCACTTTTATCCATGTGAAAGAATAGGAAATGGATCTTAGATGTGGATCTTAAGACTACTTGAATTTCAAATACAAAATTAAGTTGGTCTGTGTTAAGTGCTTTTCTCTGAACAGAATTTAAAAGGATTTAAATAAATTAATCTCTCAAAAGATTTAAGATCTTGTTACCATTTCATGATGGTAACATAAGAAGAAAGGTTTGAGGATGAATCTTTTGTCTGTTTTTTCCAAATCTTCTTGCTTACTTCAATGAGACAGATGGAATCAAGTTGAAACAACTTGACTGGCTTATCGGTACTTTTTTTTTAATTGGAAGACTATTTGAGAAAATATTTCTACTCTATTCCGCATCATTGGTCTAAAAACAAGTAAGAATGTAATGCATATGGAGGACTGATTCTGTTTGATATCAGTCAAAATGAAGACAAAGAAATTTTAACTATCTTGTGGCAAAGAATATATATCTTATTATTTTCTACATAAAAAATGGTTGTAGATATAGTGATTTTTAAAAATGCACGAATTGCTGAGCGTCTCCAACATTTGTAGGCTATCACGCTTAGCATAGGATGCTCAGATATGATGCAGTAGCCAAGTAACCAGGCAAGTTTGAAGTACGTATTCAGGACTGCTACTTAACTTTAAAAAGATTCTACAGTTAGTTTTTAAGTCTTTTATCTTTTTATTTCTAAGATACTATTCTTCTTTTTTGACTGTACATCAAATATCAAAAATATTTTTCTTTCATATTAGTGTGTTCTTTTGTTTAAAAATTCTAAAATGTCTTATTCTGAAGAATGATCTCCCAGAATGTCATATTCTTTTCCAAAGAAGTTCTTACACCCCTACGCATCATTCATTCATTGTACATCTTTTATGCCAACACACTAATGATATATTTTTTCTAAGTCTTTTATTTCTATTGATTGTAAAATTCAAAGACAAATATTCCAATATGAGTTGCCAACATCAGTCTTTAAAAGAACAGTTACATGCTTGCCAGGGTCATTAAGTCACTGTAGTTAGTAAGAGATTATTTAAAGATCTCAGTTTTTTTCCACCTGTCATGTCAGCACTTATTACAAGGGCTAAGGAACTGACCTACTCTAGTATCCTTCATCCCTACTGCATATTCCTCATAACTGTATCTCATTCAAAATTGGCTTAAGGGTTTTGGGGTTTTTTGCTGTTTCGTTTCATTTTGTTTTTAGTGATAGGCAACTAGTGCCGGGGAACAAACTATAGTAGAGACATTATTTATTGCTTTGTTTTTCTTTATGTCTCCCTCACCCCCTAGCCCTTCTTACCCTAAAAGTACAAGAACAGTACTTTTAAAGTGTTGTCTACAATACAAGTGTTATGGTCCCTTTGACAACATTGCTCTGTTGGCCTGTTGGACAGTGTCCAGTTTTTCAGTAGACATTTCTCAAAATGCTGTTACCTTCTTCTCTATCCTGTAGCTTTCTACCTTGTCTTCTTAAGTATGGTGGTACCAGAATCCTCTAAAACAACAAACCCACTGTGAAAGTTGGATCCAATTTAACAGAATGAAAGAGAAAGGTGCTGAACTGACAGTGTTCTTTGAAAATCCTTTTCAGAATTGCCAATTAAAATAGTATCATATATATCATAAACATGCTTTATGATCTGCCCAGCATAAATCATTACCCACCTTGGCCTACTGGATGACAAGTTGTTTGCCAGGCTACAATAGTATAACCAGTAGAGGAGACAGGTGGATAAGTTTTGTTTTCTTCCCAGCATCACTGGAAAAGAGTTTGTATCCAAGGACCTTATGATGCATTATCTGGTGACAAGTGTTCTAACTCCTTTAGCAGTGATGTTCCCTTGAGCTGAGTTAATCAGGGAGACATATTAGTGGAAGCAAGAGAAAAATTTCAGCCCAAGCTTTCTAAGCCTGTAACTTTTACAGCCCCAAGCCAATTTCTACTTGTACTTTATTCACATTTCAGGAGTAATTCAAAGAGGCATTTAGAAGGGATATAGGTTTTCTTTTTTCACAAAGACTGTAAGTTACATCCAAATGTGCCAGGCACAATTACATGCTGAAATGGCATCTGACTCTGGAGAACAATGCAGTTATGTGACTGGCGACTCATATGAATAACCAATTTTTTGCATGTAGATATCCAAGTTTGGGAAAACATTTAATAGATATGCTCATCAAAATGAAATAAATTTAAACTAGTGGATGAGGTAAACCCCTCCTTCTTAATGTCATGGATCACTTTATAATAATCTATCCAGTTAGGTCCAAAAAATATCAAAAGTTGGTACCTCAGGACATGAGAAGGGCGAAAGGAATAAGCACTCATAGAGTGCCTGCTATGTGCTAGGCGCTGTGCTAAGTGCTTTGCAAATGTTATCACATTTGATCTTCAAAACAACCCTGCAAGGGAGAAGCTGTTATCCTCATTTTTCAGATGAAGAAACTGAGGCAAATGGGAGTTAAGTGTCACACAGCCAGTAAGTGTCAGAAGCTAGATCTGAACTTAGGTCTTCCTGACTCCAGGCCCTGTGAAGAAACGGAGCATTTGTAAATAATGGAGCATTAAAATCTCCATTTTAGAATGTCAGCTACCTTATTTGGTAGCTGTTTTTTTGAAAAATAAGAAAAAGGCAAATAAGTAGAACGATTCAAAGAGGATACAGCTGCATTTTGTGTCACAGGAGAGGAAATATACTAGGACCCTCATTTTTTATTCATTACCTTTTAGGATCTGCTATCCAACTCTTACAGTTATACTAGGCTAAATGGACTAATATATTTATAATATACTAAAAAAAGTGTTTGGGACTATATACTACTATGGGATAGGTTGTGGCAGACCTTTAAAATAAATTGGCAACTTGTTGGTATCCTAACTAAAACTTAGCATTACTTGTGCATTCTGACAACAATGGAATTTCCTTAGATTTCCATCATCCTTTAATAACAATCAATATTGATTTATTTTTTAGTTAGCAGGAGAAATGCCAACCACCCTTTGAAATTAAAAGAAAAAACTAGGAAAACATTGTCTGTGCTTATTTACTATGGGGCACACTCCACGATCTACTGCATATATAAGCTTTAGGATTTCTACTTTGAACAGTCAGAGCCTGTTATATATAACGAACTACAATTTTCCTCCTCTAAGAAAAATCTTCCAAGGGATATGGTCCAGTCTGGTTTAAAAAACCCAACTGAGAAGTTTAAACTATGGAGTCAAAGCAAATTGAGCAATCATATAATTATCATCATGCCAGTAATCATAGATTATTTTGTTTCTAAATAATTACACAACATAGAAAAGTTCCAATTTCAACAAACTATCACCTTTCACTTTACTTTTTGGCTCTGTTGAAGATTATCTCACAATGGGCCCTAGCTTTCATTGGTCAGCCTGGACAAAGTACTGGGTATTCTCGTTGCACCAGCAGATGTTCATGGTGCTCTTAGCTTATAACCATCCCTTACACTCTCCTCCCTGCCCTCCTCCATCCCCAATTTGAGTCATAGGTGTCTAGCCACCCTTTCCTCTGGCCAAGGTAAAATAAGGTGAATTTTATTAATGGTCTTTAATCACACAGATTTCCCTTCTGTCACAGAAATATATCATGGTCACTTCCACCTCCAGACATTTGCTTTTGTTGTTCGACTCATTTAGAATGTCCTCTTCTCTCTGTTCCACTTATGTAGATCCTACATCCATTGCTAGGTTCTATTTGAATATCACCTACTTTATGAATTCTTCCCTGACTCCCTCTCCTACAATACTTAAAATTTTTATCTGGCATTGTAGCAGACAAATTCATTCTTGATTGTGTAGTTTTGAAATGTATGATATTCGTTTCCTGCACGTTAGGTATGATTCACCTAAATTAAATCTCCTGGAGGACTGGGATGAGGCCTTCTATCCACGTTCCCTATGGGCTTTAACCTAACAGAGTGCCGTGCGTATAGTAAATACTTAGCAAATACTTGTTGATTAGTTGATTACAGGTGACCATAAGATGAAGAATGTTCTTTACTGCTCACTCTGTATAAACACCCTGGTCAAAGCTCTGTCTGATAGCACAGACTGCCAGAAAAACTATCCAGAATCCAATCTGAATCCATTATTAAATTATTATTATAGATTTATTATTATTTTGTACCCTGGAAGAACTAACCTATTATAAATAAGTCCATTACTCCCAAATACAGGTTATTCTTACTTGTCTTAATTGCATAACTTCTTTGGTGAATCTTGGTTTCAGACTTCCTGGCAATATGCAATTTATGTTAAAGTTTTGTCGGCATCTTAACTCTTATTTACATATAAGAAAGTTCTTGAGGAAAATTGTGTAGTGGACAGAGGCCAAGCTTTGGAGTCAGAAAGACCTCAACTCAAGTCCTGACTCTATCACTAGCTAGCTGTGTGACTATGAGAAGTCATTTATCTTCCCAGGGCCTCCAGGAAACTCTCTAAGACCCCAAGTTACTGGTGAATTACTGCCGATCTATGTGGATAGTTTGCTCGATAAAGAGTTACCCTCATACCAATGAAATCATAGGTCCAGATTAAAAAAAATAATGAAATCCTCAGGAGACTTCTCAATAATTTTCTCTACCAGGGAAAGTCTGAGATAATCAATGAAGGAAAAAAGGGAAAATGAATAGTTTCCCAGATTCTATTAAGCAAAGTCTTCCCAGAATGACTTCCCTATTTTGCTTCAAGGGAACTAGAATGTTGCACACCAAAAAAGTCAACATAAAATATTTTAAAAGAAAACACATGTGATTTAGGGGCTATTTGCTTCTTCGATTACATTAAATTTACCACAGTTAATGCCAACTTTGTATGTTGTACTCAAACTGGTTCATTATAGTATTAGATTGGTTACTAAGTGAACCATATTATTGGAACTTCAAAAATTACATTGATACAAAATAGGAAGAAATCTCACCAGTAAGTTTAAGTCATATTATTCTTTCTATTTTCCCATTAAAGCAATGTTCATAATAAACCTATTAGCCCTTTCTTTGATTAATTTCTATCACTTTGCATATTGCCAATTCGGTAAAAGCACCTAACTCACACTTGCTCTTAGGTAGCCACCACCACCAGAATGTGCATCAAAAAACCTGATTATTGTATAAGTGACAAAAGATTTAGCTGTTTGTTTAAAAAATATTGAATTGCTTCACTGGAGAGAAACATTATTCAGTACTTTTCTCGTATGTAAAAATAGTGGAAAAGGTTAATGAAAAAATACTGTACTCTAGATCTAAGGATAAAAAAAATCTTAATATTGTTCTATGCAATGTATTTACACATGTATTTACTTAACAGGCTATATTGACTGATTTTTGTCAATTTCTTTCTTTTCCATATGAGACTGTACAGCCTGCTACAGAATCATAGAGCCAGATGGGGTATTTGAAATCACCTAATTCAACACCATCACTTGACAGATAAGAAAACTACATGTCAAGAAGGTTAGATGAGGTCTCTAAAGATGCAGAAGTAGTAAGTGACAGATTCAGGACTCAAATCCAAGTTTTTACCTCAATAAGTAGATGATCAGTGTCTGTTCCTTGGCTAGATGCAAGAGATATGAAGACAAAATAAGTCCTTTATTAAGGAACTTAGACTCAAACATGATAGATAATGCACATACATAAAAACTGTGATACAAAAAAAAAATATGATCAATGCAACAGAAAGGTCCAAACAAGGAGGTACTCTGCGAAATTTGAGGAAAGCAAGACCACTTTCAGCTGAGGACATCAGGGAAGACTTCGTGAAGGAAATGAGACCTGAATTGGGCCCTTAAAGGAAGGTAGGAATTTAGACCAATGAGGAGATTGTAGGTCAAAGTCTAAATGGTCCCTAATGGGTAATAGTAATTCCTGGAGCTTTTTTAGTTTTTAAATCCTCCCCATTATTAGTGTTGTAATTTGGGGGGAGAGGAGGGGAAGTATTTTCAGTACTTATCACAATGCCTCTAACATAGGCACTTAATCAATACTGGGCTTTGTTTTTGTTTTCAAGTATACCATTCTGGCAAATAACCAATTTGAACAAAGATTTATTTGATGGTCCCTTCTCATTTATTTGGCAAATGCCAATTATTTACTCTTTGGAACCACTCTTTTAGTCATTATAGCCTATTGAGTAAATACATGTATAGGTATTTTTAGATCCAGCAAGCCATAATGGGTGCTCAACTTATATCCTCAATTCACAGATTAGCTACTTGTTAGTATTTAATGACTACATCTGAGCTATTAAAAATAGTCTGTTGGTTTCATCCTGCTGCTGAGCACGCAACTCCATCCTCATTGAAAGTTCTTTATGCCTTGATGGTGGGTGTCTCACACCCTCTCACTGTGATGGTTTCTAATGGTTCAGGATCTAATCTCCATGCTTGATGGAGCTTTGCGATAGAAATTGTCTACTTTCAGCACAAAGAAGCACCTTTTGAATTAATAGCCCTCAGTTACCCTGTTCTAGTCCATCCAAGTTCTATTTGGTTCCCTCTCATGCCAGCCTGAAAAAAGGAATTCTCCAGCAAATTACGTGAAAGAGCTGTATCAAGTTCCTCTCTCACTTAATTTGTATTAGAACAGTATTTCCTTTTGGGGAATCTTTCCAACATAAGTAGAACTGCAGGTACTTCAAAGAGAAGACAGTAGTAAAGATTGTCAGAGATCAGGGGAACTGGGGAAAGTGATAATTGTAAAGTCTTTTGAAACTTGGAAGTGTTACACTAATATTGCTGACTCTGGCAACGATCTGTTGTGCCAGTGAGCCTTCCCTCTTGTTTCTCAGCATTTGTTTCTCTTATAGGGATCATAAATCATAGATAATTAAGCCTAAGATTCCCCCACTCAAAAAATAGTTCTCCTACCTACCCAAAAGGGAAGCCACAGAGTATAGTGGATAGAGCACTGGGCTTAGAATCAAGAAAACTTACTTTCATGAGTTCAAATCTAGCCTCAGACACTTATTAGCTAGGTGATCCTGGGTAAATCACTTAACCCTGTTTCCTTATATATAAAATGAGCTGGAGAAGGAAATGCAAACCACTCCAGTATCTTTGCCAAGAGAACACCAAAGAGGGTCACAAAAAGTCTTTCACAACTAAAATTACTGAACACATATACCCTGTCTAATTGTCTATATTTAAACTCTTACAAGTAATATGAGGTGAAAATTTACTGTAGTCTAGGTTATAGATAGGTAGACAAGCTCTTTGCTTTGATTTTTTTTGTTTTGCATTGTAACACTATCTGGCATGATTCTATTGCCATTATGCTATAATGCACATTTGAGTAATCAGAAATCAAAAAAATACAGTTTCACTTTAGAAAATTTGACCAACAAGTAGAAGATCCTGCTCAGCACCAGGGTGATGATGGACAAAACTATACTAGTAATCATTTAATTATTCTAGCAATCATTTAATTATTCTAGCACAGAAAGGGGTGGACACAAGAGAGATTCTAAAGCAGGGATTTTTAACCTTTTTTGTATCATAGACACCTTCAGTACTCTAGTAAAGCCTATGTATCCATTCTTGAAATAATGTTTTAAGTGTATAAAATAAAATGCATAGGATTACAAAGAAAACTATATTGAAGTGTAATTTTTAAAAAAATTCATCAATCCTTGGTTAATCATCTCTGTTCTAGAGAGGAAATTGAGAAGATGTGACAGCTAATTGGCTATAAGAGGTGAAGGAAACTAAATAGGCAAGGATAACTTTGAGATTGTAAATCTGAATTACTTGAAGAATAGTGACAATCTCAACAGAAATAGGAAAGTTGCGGAACAAGGAGCTTAAAGGACCAGATAACAAGTTATGTTTCAGACGTGTTTGGTTTCAATAGTCTATAGGAAATTCTGATGAAGATGTCCAGCAGATTGGAAATTAGAGTTCAGGAATGACATGGAAGCTAGGTATTTAGATTTGGGAGTTATCTAGTCTTCTGCACACAGATAATAATTGATTCCCTGAGAATTCATGATATCACCAAGAGTGAAAATATGAAGAGAAGAGGAGGGAAAGGGAAAGGGAAGATTTGTGAAGGAAGAGGAGAGGAGAGGTCAGGTGAACAGAAGAAAAGGAGAAGAGAGAGAAGAGCTCATAGAGTAGCAAGGAAAGAGTCCTGGATCACACCCGTTTATGGGGGTAGGACATGGATAATGACATAGCAAAGAATACTGACAAGAAGCCAGACTGACAGAAGAACCGGGAAAGAAAAGTGTCATGAAAACTCAGGAAGCCAAGTCAACAGGCCTTTTATTAAATGTCTACTATGTTCCAGGAATTGTGCTAAGTGCTAGAGGATAGTATATCCAGAAGGGGGCTAGTCAACAATTTCAAATGCTACACAGAGGTTTAAAAAAATGAGGACCAAGAAAAATTCATTAGATTTAGAAATTAAGAGATTGATGACAACCTCTCAGAAAGCAACTTCAGTCAAGCAATGGGATACAGGGAAAAAAATGACATGGGAATTCACCCACCATCTCGGCACTGGAAGCCAATGATGAAGGATAGTTAGCAGGCACATATTTGTATAGGGCTAGGTAAAGAATGGGGGCAGCTAGGTGGCACAGTGAATAGAGCACTGGCCCTGGAGTCAGGAGGACCTGACTGGCCTCAGACACTTAACACAAAAACTAGCCATGTGACCTTGGGCAAGTCACTTAACCCCAATTGCCCTCCAAAAAGCAAAAAAAAAAAAAAAAAGGAATGGGGTAAGATTCAATATAGGCAGAGAGAAAGAGAATCGGGAAGGAATGCTCAAGTTGGGAGAGGGAAGTCACGCAGAATTCCCCTCCCATTGGTTTTCTTCCCCCACTGGAAAGTAAGCTTCTTGAGGGCAGAAACTTTTCTTCTTTCTGCTTATATTTGTGTCCCCAGCAATTGGCACAGTGCCTGGTACAAAATAAGTGTTTAATAAATGTTAAATGGCTTGTCATGAAATAAGGAATCATTTTATGTTATCAAATCATTGCTTTGTTCTCTCCCATTGATCATTGTCATTGACATAGTATTATTTTTAAAAATTATTTACAGTGATTATCCCCAAATTGTTTCTCAGGTAATCAACACATGTGTGCCATGAATTTCTGCCTACTGATGACTTAATCTCATCATTTCATTTTAATTATACTATGTAGAGCTTTGCCTTAAACAGCCTTGTAAGATTGTGAAATACTATGTTTGCTACACCTTCTCACCCCCATCTGTTTAATGGGTAACTAAAGGCAGTGCCTATGGATTTGGGGGGATATTGAAGAAAGCCGTAAAGACTTGTGCTAGAATTTAGAGATTTTGTCTAACACCTACCCAATTTGGACTGGCAGCTCCTTGTAGTTTGCTTCTGAAGAAAAACTTTGAAGCATTTTTCAAGACAAATCCCCAAGCACTTATTAAGCGCCAACTATGCCAGGTATTATGCTAATCACTGGACATACAACGAAAGGCAAAACAGTCTCTGACCTCAAGAAACCCACAGTTTAATGGTGTCTAGTAGAAAGGGTATGCAGCCTGGCCCCAGGAGAGCTGGGTTTGAATTTTAACTAACTGTCAAACAATGGATAAGTCATTCAGCCTTTCTAATTCCTCTATCAGTAAAATGGGAATATAATATATTCTCTATCTTACAAGATAGTTGTGGAGAAAATGGGCTTTGTGAGCTTTAAAGTGTTATATAAATGTGACCTGTTAATAGTATTACCCACTATCAGTGGTAACACCATCTCTTTCCATGCTGTTTCTCTTAGAAGTACTTCTGGATGAAGTTGATTATTTCCTTGTACATATTAATCCAACATCCCTAAACCAATATTTTCTCACTGCTTGCATGTTTTAAATGAAACTCCTTTGGAAGTTATAGTAGATGTTTTTTTCCCCTTCCTATTAGATCAAAATGGTATAAAGTCAGATAATCAGTCCCTCCCTTGGAGGGACTGATTTTAAACTTGAAAACCTTAGTTTTCAAGTTACTTTTCCCCCTTCTGCTTTATTTGCTTCAAAGTATAGAATAGCCTGGAGAGATTTCAGGAATTCTCTGACTTGCTGTCATAAAGCAATGCTAAGATAAGGTCTCAGTGTTTTCCTGTTGCTGCTGCTGCTAGAACTTGTATCATTTCCTTGCCTCCTGAAACTTAAAAAAAATGCTCAAATCACAAATACTACGAGTGAAGATTACTTTTATTTTTTTATGGAAGAGATCATTTCATATTGTTTTAAGCTAAGGATGAAAAGGTTTTTATAAAAGTTTCATTCCATTAAGTAAATAAAGATATAATTCAGTAGATCTCTGACCAGCTGATGTTTTGTTTGTTTTTCACACTATTTCGGCAGAAAAAAAGAAAACATTCTATCATTTCAGGAGGAAGCGTCTTAGACAAATAAGAATTTCCAACATTTGGGGGTTCCTTAGTATTTAGAAGCAAAAGAGGCTGATGGATTCTCATTGTTGAATAATATTAGGTATAGGCAAGCTATATCCTATTTGAGACTGGTTTAGGTGAGAGTATGGATGAAGTGGTTCCTCAAAGTCCCTGCCAGCCTACCGATTATATGATTTGTCCATGAAAAAGAAACGCAAAGAAGTAAGCTTAAAACTGCTTCAAACTCATGAGAAGATAATAAAAAAGATGGTGAACAGATTTTGTCCATTTTCCCTGTGGGGGGAAAAACGTGATTCAAGTAAAGGGGTTGATCTGAAAGAGAAAGGATTTTCATTCAGTATAAAGAAAAATTTTTTGTAGAGGTGGTAAAAATAAAATGGGCCAATTTTCCAAGGGAGATAATAAATAAGCATCACTTCAGATGAAATTAAGGTACACCCCTGCCAAAGGAAAAGCCATAACCAAGATCATTTTTTTTAGAATGACCAATGATTAAACATTCTTGATGAGGCAGATAACATATTAGACTAAGTTGTCTAGCTAAAAATATGTCAGTCCACTTTCTTTGAGTCTGGGTACCTGCCAGATATCCGATTGAAGCAAAAATAATTAAACAAACCACGGGAGAATATTAAGAGGAAATTTATTATCTAGTTCCTAAAATACGAGAGAGAGAGAGAGAGAGAGAGAGAGAGAGAGAGAGAGAGAGAGAGAGAGAGAACTGTAATGTAACCTCCAATTTTGAAATATTTGTAGTATAAAAAACCCTCCAGAAGTCTAGGATTGAGGGTGTGGGTGACGTTTGTTATTACCACTTCCATATTATCTTGAATACCCATCTGTTCTGCTGACCACAGGGCAGTGGATCATCCTCCTACTGCCATGAGGCTTAAGATGTAATTCACTCCTGCATGGACTTTTCATTGAAATTAATCTAGAATACACAGCAGATGCAGAATGGAAATGCTTGTCACTTCTTCATGTCAGGGCAAAGGAGCCCAAAGTGCCAAGCCTTTGTAACCTGCTCTGGCTGCTGATAAGCCCTCAAATTCAATTTAAGGTTTACTGAGACATCCTTAATCGTGCACAGGAGAAATGACTGATGGACTCTCTCTTACTTTGTGTCCTACCAAAGCTAGTTAGATTGTCCCTTCTTACTACTTCGAGGTTCCATTTCATTAAAGATGGATCTGGGATTTCCCAATGGACAGTTGCCATTTATGGTAACTCCTTTTCTGAGGTAGATAGGCTATGATCAAAGCACTGTACAGATCTTTCCAATTTGGCATAGAATGTATTTGTGTATTTAAATTTCCTGTGATTACTTGAATTTTAGGAATCTTTTTCCTTATTGCAGTGTACAAAAATTGCTGACATCTCCTAGTTACAAAGGGTCCATCTTTGTGTCACATGTAATTGTACATAAGTACTTCATAAACACTGAAAACAATTTTTAAGTAATTAAGATAATAGCTCCTTTAAGTCCAGAGCTATTTCATTTTTATCATTGTATTGCCAATACTTGAAACATGATAAAAGGTTAATAAATATTAGTCAGTTGTTTATTAATAAGGTGCAGGCTATCTGTTCTCAGTCATGGTCCCATATTTCAGTTTTCTGCTGTTTTATTGGCTATGTTATAACAACATATTCTTCTACTAGATTTGTTACAAATTGACTATGTAATACTTTAGC
>CM053582.1:216385690-216430941 GCA_028627135.1 Pseudochirops cupreus | reverse complement strand
GAGTAGGTACTATATAAATCCCCTTCTTCTTCCCTCCCATATCCAATTGATAACCAAATTCTATTAGTTCAACTTCTGCAACATTTCTTGTACCCTTCATTTCCTCCCTATTCCCACTGCCACAGTCCCTGTATGTGGCCTCATTCAACTCCAACCTGGTCTATTGCAGTAACCTGATAATAAATCTTTCCTCTTCTACATATTCTCTGCTCCAATCTTTCCTTTATACTACCTCCAGAATGTAGATAGATAGATAAATAGATAGATAGATAGATAGATACATACATACATACATACATACATACATACATACATACATACATACATAGACAGGCAGACAAAATACAGTCAGGAAGGCTTTAGTTCAGATCTGACCTCAAACACTTACCAGCTGTGTGACTCTGGGCAAGTCATTTACTCCTGTTTACCTCAGTTTCCTCATCTATATAATGAGCCAAACTAGCAAACCACTCCAGTATCTTTGCCAAAAAATTCCCAAATGTGGTCACAAAGAGCTGGACATGACTGAAAAGACTGAACAACAGCAACTGTTCACGTAACTCCTATGTTCAAAAAACTTCTATTGCTATCCTATTTCTCAAGTAAAATTCAGAACCATTTCTTTACCCAAGGCCCTCCACAGTCTAGTGACACTCTACCTTTCCAATTTTATGTTGTATTACCCTTCACATATGCTAGGTTTTCTCTAAAATGATCTTTTTTTTTTGTCCTTGGAATCTCCTTTTCCATAGTTTATATGCACACTACTCCATTACTCTGGAATGAGTCTTTATTCTAGCCCTGCTTTCCTTTCGACTTCATTCATGTCACATTCACTATAAAGTTTTCTCTGAATCCCCCAATAGGTAACTACCTAGGTAATAGTAACAATAGTTACTATGAGTAATAATAACAATAGTAACAATAGGTAACTACAATAGGTAACTTCCTAGACTTCATATAGCACTTCATTTTGTAACTCTCTAATGTAAATATGGTGTCATGTTATGTGTTATAGTCATCTGTATTAGGGCCTTATTCTTCCATTATATGTCAGCTCCATATCTCTAAACATGATGATCTGCAAGATTCTTTCCAGTCTTAAATCCAATGATTCTACCTTGCATGGTGCCCTACACATATAAAGTGCTTAATAAACATTTACTGAATGACTGAAAAGAACTATTGAGGAGCCTAGAAAATGAAAGAGCTAGTGAGGAATTCTTTGACTTCAAAAATGTTCTAGTTGGTAATTCTTACACCACACTAAATTCTTTTCTGAATTATGTGAAATATTCAAACTTGTCAAGTTCATCTTTCATCATTCAAAATAATTGTCAAGATAGTATTAAGTAGAGCTTCTTTTTTATTTTGTTCTGTTCTGAGTGATCATTTTCATTGCTTTCAAGCCCAGGCTCCATTACATATTTGCCCAGTTTATTCACACAAAATCTTTTGAAATAGCTCATGAAATAAAACATTTTGATCATTTTATAAATGTTTGTGGTTCATATTATTAAGTATGTTAAATATCTGTTTAGCGAATAAAGATAATAGTATAAACAGTTAGCTTGCATAAGCAAATAGTTGAATACATGAATTCATTTTGTCCTAAGTTTTCACATATCTCAAATTACATGATAAAATATTTAAAAAAAAAACATTTCTCAGCATCATTAGCAAGAATAACAAAGAACAAAGGATCTCACTCCCAAATTTGGAAAGTCGGAATAAATATGTAGTAACTTGCTTAGAATATGGGCAAGGTTAATCTTTCTGCTAGAGGAAGCATTTGTAATCTGTGCCCAAAGTACAGACTGGTCTCCCTCCAAGAAGACAACATAAAATGGCTCCATAAAGACCTCTCCTTCCTCCATGCTATCAGAAAGAATAAAGTATTTGGGGGGTGAGGAGTGTCTTCTAGGTAAAAACAAATGAGGATCTGAAGAAATAGAATAATATCCTGGTTTCTGTCAAACTATGGGAGAATGGAAAGATGTAAAATAAAAGATTATAGGTCTGCAGATGGAAGGGGAAACCAAATCCAAATTTCCCATTTTATAGTGGAGGAAACTGTGGCCCAAGGTCACCCAGGTGGCAAGTGTCAGAGAGGGGACTTCTCCGAAGCCCCTGTTCTTTTCCCTGTGCCAGGCTTAAAGGCAACTGAAGACTTGGACATAAAGAATAGGTGGAGGACTCTTTCCACAGAGGGAAAAGAAGAGAAAACAACTGCTGGCACTCCAGACGATGATATGGTGGCTCCCAGGTGCCGTCAGGAAAGAGAATGTCCAATAAAGGTCAGAAGAAGAAAAGACAAATATTAGTGATGGTTAACTCCCTACTGAATGAGGTCTGACATAACTGTTTGTTGACTAGCCATTAGAAGTCTGTTGTTAGGCATGTGTCTGGGATAGATGGAGAGCTTCTTGTTGTTCGGTCATCTTTGTTCAGTCACGTCCAACTCTTCATGAATCCATCTGGGATTTTCTTGGCAGAGATACTGGAGCGGTTTGCTATTTCCTTCTCTAGCTCATTTTACAGATGAGGAAAATGAGGCAAACAAGGTTAAGTGGCTTGCCCAGGGTCACCCAGCTAGTAAGTACCTGAGGCTGGATTTGAACTCATGAAGATAAGTCTTTCTGGTTTTAGGCCACATAGCTGCCCTTAGACAGAGAGTTTGGAGAGGTTCTTAAGATTTATCAAACTTGATGAACATTACCTTCTTTTGATGATTTATGTAGAAACAAATGGCATTGCATTAAGAAATTTAGGAAGTATTGCCAAAGATTACACAGCCTCAGGAAAGAAACTGAAAGCCTTAGGAGTTGTTTCATCACTAATGACAATTTAAAGCAGGATCTTTGGAAGAGAGAAACAGACATGGAAAATGAACAACTGATTTAAGAAGGTGATGTCCAAAAATAATATTAGGGACCATTTAAAAAAATTTACGTGCCCTTGGTCAGGGATGGCACACGTCCAACAAGAAATGGTAAAGATACATTTGTCTGGAGTCCTATGAATCTGATCAAAAAGACTTTTTCAAAAATTACTCATGTATATCTACAAATTCAAATCCCAAAAATAACATCAGTAACAAAATAGGAAAAAGAAAGACCCTAGCAAGAAAATCTCAGAATGTCTTATCATTATGTCTGTACAGATGTATAAAATGTGAATATTTAGCAAGTTTAACTAGAGATCTGAATACAAGGAAGCAAATTTGACTTCTTAGGAATCACTGAGAATTGGTAGGATGAGAGTCATGACTAGAATATTACTGAAATTGTATTCTTAACTTTTTAGGGTAGGTAATGAGATAATAGGGAGAATTCCTATTGGGATTATATTTTAAGAAGATAGTCTCATGTAAGAATATCCAGACACCAAAGAGTGGAAACATGGTGAAGAGCTTTGGGATAAAGATAAATGGAGACAAAATAGAAGTCACATGATATCATTAGAGTATACTGTAGACTACCTGGACAGAAAGAGGAATAGATAAGGAGCTCAGAAAACAGATGACTAGCCTGACAAAATTGTTTGACGTATTACTAAAAAAAATGGTTAATGAGCATTTGGGAAAAGTCATTGGTGAACACCAAGAGATGAAATGGAGTATTAAGGAAGATATCATGATAGACTAAACTTATTTTATTTTTTAGCAGGGTTCATATACTGTCAGAGATAGAATGAATAGTGCATAGAAAGCCAGCCTTGAAGCCAGGAAGATTCTCACCTCTGATGTATCCTGATTCTATGATCCTGGGCAAGTTATCTAACATCTTGGTGCCCCCAGGTAACTCTCTAAGCCCAGTTGAGAACTTTAAGTTGTAGAACAGTTTTAGAATTATACTGGTAAAGAGTTCCCTACTGAAAGTTCCCTATGACAATGAATTAACAGATCTAGAATGTGTGCGTATTTATTGTGTGTAAGAGAATGGTATAGACACAGTTTGCCTAAATTTTAGCAATTAGATGGGTTTGGGACTAGTTTGATGACCAGATACAAAGAGTAACCTTAATGGAATTATGTCAACTAAAGATTATCAACTTTAGTAGAGTATGCCAAGGAATTGTCCTTGGTTTTGTGCTCTTTAACATTGAGTGTGTTTGTCAGATTCTCCAATGACCCAAGATAAGGAAAACTAGGTAATATGTCAAATGATGGGATCTAAAAAGATTATGCCAAGCTCTAACATTGGGCTATGTCTAGTAAGATGAAATGTAATAGCGATAAATGTAAAGTCATTTTTGGTTTCAAAAAGTCCAATTTAAAAAATGAAGAAAGAGTACCCAGTTAGAACTTCTGAAAAAAATCTAGGGGTTTTAATGGACTATGTGCCTGGTTTAAGTGAATTATGTGCTATGTTAGTTGAGAAGGTGAATGCAATTGTAAGTTACGTTAAGAGAGGTATAGTATCCCACACCAGGAGGTTATTGTCCTACTGTTGTATTCCCTAGTTAGAACACATCTAGAATATCATGTACAGTTCTATGGTTCACATTTTAGTAAGGACATTAAGTTGGAGAGTAAAGAAGAGGGTGGCCACAGTGGTGAAAGGCACCAGATGAAAATTAGCTGAGTGAATGAGAAATATTTAGCCTGAAGAAGAAAAAACTTGAGGAAATGACACTCTTTTAAGTATCTGAAGATCTATTACATGGAAGATATGGTAGATTTGTTTCACCTGGTCCTGGAGGACAGAACTAGTAGGACTGGGAAGAAGTGATGGAGGTGGATGTGGGTTTTATGTCAGGGAAAACTTCCTAGCAACTAGAACTTCAAAAACAATTAGAACTTCAAGAACGTAACAATTAGGGGCCACAAAATTTAACAAGATATTTAGTAAACCAATAGTAAACATGTATTATGTACCTGCTATGTAAAAGGCACTGTGCTAAGCACTAAGGATACCAAAAGAAACAACAAAAAAAAAAAAAAACCAAAAACTCGTCCAAAGGCTGGATTATTATACTGGGGCTAGGGGTTGCTGCTCTCGAATAAATTCTTGTTCAGATACAGGTTAAACTAGATCTCTGACACCTTCCAACTCTTAGATTGTGCGATTCAATCATCCTAAAGATAATGTATCATGAATGCTGCCTTTCCTGACGTCAACATTTCAATTCAGCAATTAAAAAAAAAAATTCTTATCTATTGTATTTATAATACTTTCATTTCCAAATATATCCCTCCCCTTTCTCCTACCCAAAAAGTCATGTCTAGCATTAAAGAAATTTTTTAAAAGAAGTTCAGAATAGCCAAAAAAAAATTGTTCTAAGATGTCCTGCCATCATAGGAATTTCCTCAGGCTGTTTCAAAAAGGTTGTGTGACCTTAATGTTGGGAGTTATACTGTACTCTAAACTTTAAGTATGCATGTAATTTAATATGCAATAAAACAACAGCCTCCATAGGTAACACCAATGAAAATCATACCACGACTCATAAACAATGAAATACAGTAAGATAGTTATTACATTCCAAGATCTGTTATGAACACCAAATGATGCTGCTGCTGTACAGGTTATCTCTTGGGCCCCAAGCAGTTACTCTTGTGTTTCTAGTATTCAGTCAAGCATTCAGCATTTTGTATTCAATATCTAGTATTCAGTCAAGTCCACAAACATTTATTAAGTAGCTACTGAGTGCCAGGCATTGTGCTAAGCTCTGAAGATACATGAAAAAGGAAAAATAGTCCCTGCTCTCAAGAAACTCACAGTCTAATGAGGGAGGCAACATGTAAACAACCACGTACAAACGATAAAGAATAGATTGGAGATAATCAATAGAGGGAAAGCACTAGTATAAAGGGGAAAGGCTTTTTGTAAAAGGTAGGAGTTTAGCTAGAACTTGAAGGAAGCCAGGAAAACCAGGAAGAGGGGAAGTAGACTCTCAGGCTTAAGTGAAAAGTTCAATGCTGGAAGAGCACAGAGGCCAATCTCACTGGATCATAAGGTATGTAGAGGAAAATAGGTATAAGAAGACTGGAAAAGTAGGAAAGGGGCAAGTGATGAAGGGCTTTTAAATATCAAATAGGGGATTTTAGTTTTGATCCTAGAGGGAATAAGAAGTCTCTGGAGCTGTTTTTTTTGTTTGTTTTTAAACAGAGGGTGATATGGTCAGACATCTGCTTTAAGAAGGTCAGCTTGACAACTGAGTGAATGAATGATGGACAGGGATGGGGAGAAATTTGAAGGAGGACAGCCAACCATAAGGTTATTGCAGTCATCCAGGCATCAACATCACTAAAAAAAACCACCCTGAAGATAAAAGTTGCATTTAAGGAATGATCAGGAGACCCATTTGAGTTCAGGGTGTCTTCACTAACTCTTTGTAGTTTTCACTTCAAAGAGAAGCATGCCCCAGCTTTAGCTTTATTTCTCAGTGCCTCTTTAAGCATTATTATTTTCTAATGTCAACTCAGCACTGATTTCTGCAATCTCTAGCATAGTTCCTTGTATGTTTCCTGACAAGTTTCTAGTATAGCACCTGTCTGTGCTACCCACGTCTTCAGCATTTTGCAATCTCAACTATGATACTTCCCTATTTGCTGCTGTACCTGTAAATTTCATTAAAATCTTCTAGTTACCTTTTTAAAGCTATCAGACAAGACATCAGTCTTACAAGCCCTCAGCAACACAAGACTTAACTCTGACCCAGGAGATAAACTTAGTATTGGATAAACTTAAAAATAGCTGCTCTGGCCAATATGTTCATAACTACAGGCTTCTGGTTTTTGTTGTTGTTTAGTCATTTTTCAGTCATGTCTGACTCTTTGTGACCCCATTTGGGATTTTCTTGGCAAAGATCCTGAAATGGTTTGCCATTTCCTTCTGTGGCTCATTTTACAGATGAGGAAACTAGGCAAATAGATTTAAGTGATTTGCCCAGGTTCACATAGCTAGTAAATATCTGAGGTCACATTTGAACTCAGAAACAGTGTCTGAGTCCAGATTTGAACTCAAAAAGTTGAGACTTCTTGACTCCAGGCTTGGCCCTCTGTCCACTGTGTCACCTAGCTTCCCCAACAACAACAGCAACAATAGAAACCAGACCAGGTCAGATTTGTCCCTGTTTATTTGAAAGAAGCACATTCTTTTTCTTTGGTGCTCAACTAGCTTCCTTTTTGCTTTCAAACTATCCATTCCTCTGTAGCCAAGAAACAGTGGTATTAAAGTTCCATATTTACTTTCAATCCATGGCTTCTATTTCCATCTCAAATTTACTCCCTTCAAGTCCAAAACTGCTTTTTTCTTCAGCCAGGGCTTCAGAGTCAAACTAAGATTGATTGGAAAATCACAGTGTGGTGTTGGCTTTTCCTGCCTCTTCATATCATCATCTTCAATAAAAATTCTGCCATTTGGGATTAGTGGACTTTGCATTTTTCTTTTTTTTCCTTCTTAATATATGCAAGGGACCTCAGTTAAAATAAGCTTATTCCTCCCTTCCAGAACTGCATTATTTCCACCGCACTAACCAGTATAATGCTTTTTTTGTCACTAAAGTGAACTCAGGGACACAGGGAGCAGTACATCAAGGAAGAAATTGATAGTTACTCCCTTAATTGACTTCATCCCAAATTTAGTTTAGTTAATGTGAAAACATAATGTTTAAAGACAGTATTATATTTTTGTTCACCTATTAAGTAAGGCATGACTAACTTGCTTTTTGGCTGCACTAGAAATGAATCATGGAAGCATTCCCTGACTTGTGACTATTAGAGTCCTATTAAAAGAAAAGGAAAGAGAGTAGGTGAAGGTGGTATCATGCAAAGGCAGATCATAACAGAAGGAATTTATTGTACTTTGTGAAGTTTAGGAAGACAAACCCATCCAACTCAAAGTTTTTCCCATGATATTGCAAGTTAATATTGAGTGTTCAACAACTGTGTGCCTATTGATACAAAAGAATTTGTACTGTTTATAGAAATATGGTTTTAACTCAGTAAAATCTAAGTTTCTTTTCCATTCTGTAATTAAACACAAGTATTCCTTGAAAGCACTTAAAAATGTTTAGATTAGGTGTCGCTTCAAGGAGGATGTTTGGGAGTGAAAAGCAAATACTTAAAATTAGAATGGAAACTACTTATTTTCTTTCCTTTTTAAATTAAAATTAGAAGAAACTTACATGGGGAAAAGGCTAAAATATGCTAGAGGAGATATGCAGATTGCACAGAAAACAGCCATTTATGTCATATAGCTGAAGAAATGCATTAACATCATCCTATCTCTCCTATGTATGGAGCTCCTGTTGTTTTCAAAGGAAGATCTGTATGTGCCAGGGAGATGGAAAGAGGAAATTAGAATCTAAGCTGTAGTGAAGGGTAGCCACAAACTGTATTAACTACCTCTATATTAGCTTTGTTTCAAGTTTCTGTGACAGAAGGGGATACCGTGTGTGTGTGTGTGTGTGTGTGTGTGTGTATCTTAAGAACCCGTGTGTGGCTTCCCGGAATGATGACTGTTTTGCTCCTTTTTATCTAGTCAGTCACACTGACCTATATTACCTCTTTCTGGTTTTTATACAACAATAGATACATTATCAATCTTTTTTTTTAAATCAGAACTTGATATACTTCAAACAGATATAAATGAATCTTGAAATATGTATGTGTAGCTACTTTCTACTATTCATGAGGCTATATGCTGGAAGAGATCTTAAAGTTTAGGGATTCTTAACCTGGAGTCCAGGGACCCCGAAAGTGTCAGAGGGCAAATTCAAGATCTACTTCTCACTGTTATTTGGCGGGCAAAATCACTCCACCTCACCTCAGTCTCAGTTTCCTCTCTTGTAAAAAGGAGGGGATTTGATTTAGTACCCTGAAAGCTTCATATAAGCCCTAATTCTATGATCTTATGATCCTGTGGCAAACTGATAACTTTATTAAGGTCCAGGCCTATAAAGTTATAAAATATTAGATCTGAACACGACCTAAGAAATTATCATTTCCAGGGGTGGCTAGGTGGCACAGTGAATAGAAAACACTGGCCCTGGGGTCAGGAGGACCTGAGTTCAAATCCAGCCTCAGACACTTAACACAAAAAAACTAGCCATGTGACTTTGGGCAAGTCACTTAACCCCAATTGCCCTGCCTTCCCCTCTTCAAAAAAAAAAAAGCAAAAAAAAAGTTTAAAAAGTTATCATTTCCAACTCTGGGGTTTTTGTTTGTTTACAGATGAGAAAATTAAAGTCCAGGTCATAGAATTATAGATACACAACTAGAAGGGAACTCAGGAGACTATAGAGTCCCAAACCCCTCATTTTTCAGAGGAGGAAACTGAGACACAGAGACATAGGCAACAGGCCCAGCGTCACACAAATAGTAAGTAACAAAGCCAAGATTAGAATCCACATCCTCTATCAGTCCTTCCACAGTGTTACTCTGCCTCTCATGTAAGTTAAATGACCTATTAAAGCTAGCCATCTTCACTAGAACAGAGAATAGATGTCTACCAGTTAGTACATTTTTTTTCTATGACTAAAGGAAAAATACAACACAATTTTCTTTCATGTTTAACTTATATTTTTCTATAGTATTTTTGTGACCTGTCCTACTTTATGAAGTTTTCCTTTTTCTGGTTTTCTTCTTTTTTTCTCCACTTCTATGAATAGAGTTCAGCAAGAGAAATCAAGGGTTTCTTTCTTAACTGAGTTCAGTGTCCTTTATGGGAAAACAGACTCATCCACTGAATGGATTATTCACAATGATGGTTTTTTATTTGTTTTTTTCTTCCATCTCAGATTCTCTTCTCTTGGCTATAAGTATGTTTCAAGGCCACCCTTTGGCTCAAGAAATGTTCATTGTATTGTTCATACAATAACGTAGTAGGAAAATACTTTATTTGTTGCATTCCCAAAACCAAACAAATTGTTTTTGGAGTATGTCTACTGCTTCTCCACTGTGTTAGTGTACATGATAAAAAGTTTACTAGATGTTCAAAGTAAATATTTTCTCTTTAAGCAACTAATTCATAATATAATACTTAAGCATCATAGCTGCTCCCTTTCAGGAAACAGAACTTTCATCTGCCTTCTCTTCTCATGTCTTTTATCCCTTCATTCCATCTTCTTCTCCTACAATAAAGCTGCAGCTACTACAGGTAAATCTGACCATCCTCACCTCCCTTGCCAGGTTCCCTAAGAACTATTTTCCCTGACACCCACTAGCAAGAATGACATGATCTACCCTCCTCTCTGTGGGAAATTCAAAATAGCTGCATTTTTTACCAAGAAGGTAGAGGCCTCCCTTATAGACTTCAGTAAGGTCTGCCATTCTCATGTGTTCTCAGTTTACCTTCTATGGACTAGCATGGACCCATGGTAGTGAAGTTAACATACTGCTTATTTCCCCAAAATTTACATGGTCCTGTAAATCATAGTATATTCATCAGCATCTATCCAAGACAGGTATCTTGCTAAGCATTTTAAAGCTGTCCCCTTCCCTAGGACCACCTTTAGCAGGACATCTTTATGACAACAGATGACTAATGAAAAAGTCACCATGCTGTAATGTATTTCAAACCTAGCGCTTATCATTTTATTATACTATTTATGATCACAAAAAAACCCGACACCAAATATTTATATTTTTCCATCATTTACACTCTCCTTCTCTAGCCTTTCTACTGTCATTTCTCATCTTTTACTTCCCACCAAACATTTTTTTCCTTAAATTTGCTTTTATTGTTCTTTGCCCCCAAAATAGCCTTTTATATTTTGGAAGGGTGTGTGTGTGTGTGTGTGTGTGTGTGTGTGTGTGTGTGTGTGTTGTTTTTATTTTTAATGAAAATCCACCCAGTCATTTTTCTGAGTTGCAGAAGATTGAATATAAACACATTTTCACAGCTTAAAAACATTTAAGACATTTTGCTCATCGCTAATCCAAAAGCATCCAAACAAAAATTTAGCATATGGTTAGACTTCTGTAAGAAATAGTCTCCTAGTTCATTTTGGAGAGGGGTAAAGAGGATATCCCACTGTGAAATTTGGGGGAGTGTGAAATTCTAATCCAACATAATAAACTAGCATAGTTCTCATGAACGCAGAAACCTAGAGTCCATGGGCCAAGTGGCATAGAGGAACAGGTGCTCACATTCCTAGCCCCAGGTTTCGTATAGGCTGGCATAAACCTTGACAGCTTCTGCCTCCTAGACTTTTTGAAAGGGGATTATAAATGTCATACTCACACTTACATATATAAAGCAAAATTTCTTTCCAACCTGCCAAGCCAGGATGTAAGGGGCAGGGGAATCTGTGCTTAAAAGTCACAGAGCACAGAACACTAAGATATTATTAACTACTACAATAGTCCCAAGTGTACAGATTTTACACTTTATTTTACACATTAACTATCTTTCTGTTACTGTTTTAGTGAGATAGAGAGTGTCACATGCCCTTTTTAAAAAAAGAAGTTAATTCGGTTCAACAAACTTAAATACCTACTGGGGTCTAGACACCGGGGACAAAATAGAACTGATACAGTCAGAACAGATCTGGAGTACTGTTTTCGGATTGGATTAAAACATTTTAGAAAAGACATTAATAAGCTGGAAAACATCTGGAGGGAAGCAAACAGGATGGTGAAAGGCCTTGAGATAAGACTGAGTAAGGAAGTGTCTCTTGAACATAAATTTTTTAGCTTGGAGAAGGGGAGACTTCTTGGGTGGGGAAAAGGGGAGGAAGGGGTATGATCATCATCATCGAGCAGCACTGTTAAGGGCACTGTATTTGGAGCCAGAGGACCTGGTTCTGCTACTGGTATGACCTTGGGCAAGTGACATCACCTCTGTGGAACTCACCTATAAAACCAGGGGTCTGAGATTAACTTCTAAGGTCCCTTCCAGAGCTAAACCAGTGGTTCTAAATATTTAGAGGCTGTCACACACCTGTGTGGCTGAGGGCTGAGCTAGGAGCAAGATACGGAAGGTGGAAAAAGGCAGATTCTGGCTCCCTGTAAAGAACTCTACAAAGCACTTCCTTTCAAGTTCCTTCTGTGTAGAAATCACATCCTTGCCCCCCTTATGGCGGTTAGCACAATGCCTTACACATTCAAACTTTATAACAAAACAACTGAAAATTCCTTTAAACAAAAATTAGTAAAAAAGGATTCAGACTTCTTGTTTGCTTGAGTTAAGTGGTTGATAAATTCTATGAGAGGAGTTAAATAAGTAGTGCCTTTGTAAGCACAGACCAAGTTCCATCTTTTTCTTTGAGTCTGGTATGACTTTACAGCGTTTAGAGGTAGAACCATGAGAGTTCAAATTCAGATATTTTTCTTGGCAGTAACCATAAAAGCCATCATGCATACTCTAGTAGAAAGCAAAAGACCTGGATTTGTATCTTGGCTATATGACAATATACTGGAGCGGTTTGCCATTTCCTTCTCCAGTTCATTTTATAGATGAGGAAACTGAGGCAAACAGGGTTAAGTGACTTGCCCAGGGTCACACAGCTAATAAGTGTTTGAGACAGGATTTAAACTCAAGAAAGAGGAGTCTTCCTGACTCCAGGCCTAGTGCTCTGTGCACTACGGCGCCACCTAGCCGCCGCTAAATAGAGTCTCAAGTGCCTATTACATGCCAAGCCCTGGCAATGCAAAGACCAAAACAAAATCATTTCTGACCTCAAGAAGCTTACGTGCTATTGGGAAGGAGACACAGGAGTGGGAGGCACAATAACCTCTCCAGGACTTAGTTTACACATCTGTAAAATGACTTGGGCTAAATGACCTCTAAAAGTCTCTCTCAGTTCTACATCAATGAATGTAGAATATATGAACATATGTGAACTATATGAATAACTTTGTTTCTGAGACACTGAGGTGAAGGACAGAGGAATCTTGGAAACTGAGAGTTTATCTGAATATTAGACACATCATGGCTAACGTGGCTTTTGAATGATGCCAGTGTTCCCTGATGCTTAGTAACATTTAAAGCTATTATCTCTATAGCCCCTTTTCACATGCCCAGACATTAAAACAGACTGTGAATTGTACTAGCAACAAGGTGAACATTTCATTACCTTTATGATCTAAAATGATTTAAGCTGATGAGCTGATCGTTTAGCCATTCTGGTTATCTGTGAATTGCCTGTAAAGGACTGATCTACGCAAGTCCTTTGCACTTTTAGCTGGTCATTTGAAAATGAAGCACTGTAGTTCACTAGACTATTTTTATACTAGAGGGAGATAGAAGAGTGGTGGATATGCCATTTTTATAAATCAAAACCTAATTGAGTTATGAGTAAAGTGCATTTGGGGAACTACACCAGTATTTGAGGCATGCTTTGTATTATTACAACAGTCTTGTGATTTTATATCAAAGCATTGATCAGAACTTTTTTTTCACTTAAACTAAAATGGGTGAACAAATAAAGACTGAGTCAGCAAAGCTAATGTCTTTATGCCTGTTGTGATATAGACTTTGATCATCAATAATGACTGTCCTTTTCCCCTCCATAGTTGCACTCTGCTGTGACCAGGATGCAAGTACAAAGGCCTGGTTTTAATTATACATTCGCTCATATATGTATCCTGAATAACGATAAGACTTGCATAGTGGATGACATAGTGCATGTCCTGGAGGAATTAAAGACTGCTCGTGCCACCAACCGGACCAATTTTGCAATCACATATCCCATCACTCACTTAAAAGATGGGAGGGAAGTGTATAATGGACACCAGCTGGGTGGCGTCACCGTGCACAGCAAAGATCAGGTCAAATCCGCACAAGCCATCCAGCTCACCTATTATCTGCAAACACTCAACTCTCTAAACGACATGGTGGCAGAGAGGTGGGAGTCCAACTTTTGTGACACAGTCAAACTTTTCCAGAAATCTAACGGGAAAATCAAAATGTACCCTTACACATCCTCAACGCTGAGGGAAGACTTTCAGAAGACTAGCCGCGTATCTGAACGCTACCTGATCACGAGCCTGGTCCTAATGGTCACTATGGCTGTCCTCTGTTGCTCCATGCAGGACTGTGTTCGCAGCAAACCCTGGCTTGGCTTCCTTGGATTGGTCACAGTAAGCCTGGCTACACTAACTGCAGCTGGGATCATCAATCTGACTGGTGGGAAATATAATTCCACCTTCCTGGGAGTCCCCTTCGTCATGCTAGGTAATTATACTTCTTTCTTTCCCTTTATCCTTCTTGCTGTGGTTGTGAATAGATTCTTTAAGGAATGAGAGCTGCAGAGAGAGAGGGAGACAGAGACAGAGAGAGACAGACAGGCAGAGAGAGAAATGGAGACAGAGAGACAGAGGTGGAGAAAGAGAAAAAGAGACAGAGAGACAGAAAGACAGAGAGAGAGAGGTTTCATTGCAAATTTCCTTTTTCATATGAAGCAGGTTAATTTTGCTTATGTTTCCTAGGATATGCCAGTTTTATCACATGTCAGTTAATACCAACTAAGAAGTCTAGTAGAAGGAACCTTGAGGTAGGAGTTATAATACCCAAATTTTAATCTTGCCTTGCCTCCCAAGTGTTGTTTGATATTCAGAAAAATACTAAACTGGTTTATGCTTCAAGTTCTCCATTTATAAAATGAGGAGAAATAATATTTTCCTTTTTGAGTCACAGAGTTGTTATAAGGGTCAGATAAAATGACATGGTAACTGTAAAAGTACTTTGAAAATTAAAAGTGTAAATAAATTCAAGGTGGTGGTGTAATTTTAATTCTCTTTATTAACCAATTCAGATTTATTATAGTGATAGTACATTCAGAGTTTATTCATTCCTGAAGGAAGCAGATATTTTCAAGTAGAGCTCAGTGATGCACTGGGATCAATTCCATTTACTCAGGAATGTGTCTGGCACTTGAGCTCCACAAGAAAGGGTGTGATTTAGTAGAAGGGTCTTGGGCTAGCAGTCAGACAATATGGGTTTTAGTTCTGGCTACCCACTTAGCTATATGATTGTATCTCTTTACTCAGAAATCTTCAAGTGACATCCCATTTACATAGCAAATAAAGTCTAAACTAGTTATCCTGGTATTCAAGGTTCTCTGCAAACTGGTTCTCACCTGCCCTTCAAGCTTAATTTCACCCAAACAAGACAATTCTCTTTTCCTCCTGCCTTTCTTATCTCAATACTTTGCTCATGCTTTCTCCCTTGCATTGAAGTGATTTCTTCCTTACTCCCCTACCCTGAGACATACATATATCCACTGATTAAAATTCTTCCCTTCTAGGCCCAGTTTTTTTATGAAACCATTCCTGATCCTTCCCCCACTTCCTTCAGTTAAAAATTATCTCCATCCACTCTAATTTTTATGCCTCATATGATCCATGATTATATGATCATAGAGTTGTATACTTAAGTAAATATCCCCTATATAACTTTCCTGTAAAGGATAATCCAGACTGCTTTAAGACCTTTTTTGATAGGGATTTCACTGACTCCCACAGCAACCCAGACCACTTTTAGACAGCTCTATTAGGAAGTTTTTCCTTATGTTGACTTGAATTCTACATCTCTGTAACTTTTACCTACTCTTCTTAGTTTTGTCCTTCAAAGGCAAGCAAAATAACCAACCAACCAATCAACAAGATTGAACCAAATACTATGCAAGGCACTGTAGGTACCAACAAAAATGGACCAGTCCTTGTCCTCAAGGAGCTTACGTTCTGTGGGATCTAATTAGTCTTACATATGACAGTCCTTCATATACTCCAGACAGCTGCCATTTCCCTCCTGGGACCTCTTAAAACAAAGTGTGTCTAGTTCCTTCAGCTGATTCTCAGACATATCACATTAGATCCCCTCTATTAGCCTGTAAGCTACTCTGAGGCAAGACTCCACCTTATTTCCTCTCTGTATCACTAGTACCTAGTAGAGTATTTTGCACATTGCAGAGAGGGAGTAAAAGGGAGGAATGGGCTCCCATCCCATGATTTCACTGGTGTAAATAACTCCCTCTCCCTGTACAGATCTGCACCACAGGATCTTAGTTGCCTCTAGAACATGATGTCAGACGTGTGCCCTATGGTCCACATACCACCCATGGCACTCCTGAGAACAACCCAAACCAGATTAAAACATAATTGGGAAATATTTTAGAAAATAAATAAAAATACAATAAAACATAGATAATATTAATATGTGGTTTTCTAAGTGGAGATGTATCCCACAGGGATCCTCACATATAGTTTAGTGGTGCCTCTTTCTATCTGAGTTCAAGCACTAGCCTAGAGCACTGATGGATTCAATGGCACCTCAGATCACTTACTCCATATATGTCAAAGGTAGAAGATGAACCCAGGTCTTCCTGATTGGAGACCAGTTCTCTATTCACCATGTAACACTGCTTCTTGCCTCAAACATAATAGGCAATTAATATTCGTATTGGAATAACTTAGATTGGATCAGCTTAGATGATTTCTAAGGTCTCTTACATCTCTAAGATTATATAGAAATATCCATATCATCAGCGTTCTTCCCAGTAACATTGTCTGATAGGATGCTTTAGCCATCTGGTAACCAAGAAAGCATACTACAGGAACTAGAGTAGCCAGTGTAGCTTTCCTGACAACCTAGGATTCAGAGAGATTGGGTTTGCTTCACGCACACACCCCCATTTCAATTCTTCTGTTGACAAAATTAAAATGTCATTTGGAATCTGATACCATCATGATGGATGAAGCAGCATTTTTAGTGGACTGAAAAAAAATCACTGCGACTTGTCTCATTGGCATGCCTTATGCCCTGTGTGTTGTGGTGGCAGTGGAAATTACTTTCCGTTATGTGTTATGGTTTAATGATAGGCATGCTGGTGGGACTGCAAGGTACTAGAATTAGATTCTACCTCTGTTACCACCTCTGCCTGCACAAGTTTAAGTCTCGTCAAGTCACATACAATACAAGTGAAGCTTTTGCAAGGATTGCTCTGATGGGGTTGAAAAGTATAAGGATTTAGCAGATGAGTTTCACTAACACAGATGTGTACAAACACGCATGCACATACAGCCTTCCTTTCCTTCTAAATCCAATAACTTTCTTGCAAAGAGGAAACAACAATATGTCCTCTGGGAAAAGTAATAGCATAACTTCATTAATAACATAATTGAGCAGTTCATCTGTGATATGTTTGCCAATCTTAAGTCACTTCCATAGAAATTGTTGTTCAGTCATTTCAGTCATATCTGACTCTTCATGATCCCATTTGGGGTTTTCTTGGCAAAGAGACTGGAATGGTTTGCCATTTCTTTCTCCAGCTCATTTTACAGAAGAGGAAACTGAGGCAAACAGGGTTAAGAGACTTGCCCAGGGTCATGTAGCTAGTACATATCTGAGGCTGTAATTGAATTCAGGTCTTCCTAACTCTAAGCCTGGAGTTCTATACAGCATACCACCTAGCTGCCCAATTTGGGAGTTTATAAGATAAATGAAAATAAAAGGGGGCAGTTAGGAGGAAGATAAGGGGAAAGAATAAAGTCCCCAGATGAGTGCAATGGGCCCTTTAAGAACAGAACTATAATATTTAGAGCTGAAAGGAACCCCAGAGATCTTGGGATCATAAAATCATACATTTAGAGGTGGAAAAGACCCTAAAAACCACCGTCTTCATTTTACATATTAGGAAACTGAGGCCCAAATATAAGAAACGATTTGCCCAAGGTTATACCAATAGTGCAGACAAGATTTTAGCCCAAACCATCTGATTCTAAACCCATGCCTCCATAATAAACACAAGGAATGTCAATCCCACCTATAAAACACTTTACGAAGGAACCAGTGACCTGAGGAACAATATGACAGTCCTCAAAAATTCTTTAAAAATCCTAATCTGTATAATCTTTCTAAACACTTTGACCATCATGAGCATCTTGAGGGCAACTGTCTTTTTCCTCTTTTTGTACCCTTAGTGCTTAGCACAGTGTCTAGAACATAGCAGGCATTAATAAATGTTTACTTACTGATTGATTAATCCTCATAAGAGTCACATAATAACAAGAATCTTTTACTTAGCATTTTCTTAAGCAGGAAGGGGAGGAATATTAAAACAAAATCAAACTGTCATTTGCCACAGATTTCAGCAGTTTGGGAAGCACTGAGCTGGTGACTACTGTCAGACTTGCAGTCATGAGAAGTCTGGCACTTGCAGTAAGAGACAGAGCCCCCGGGGGGGGCCTCGTACTCCCTCATTTGCAGCTTGTGAAGAATACTACATGCTTTGATTTGATAGCCGCTTTCCCTGCCGAAAATCAGTGTGCAGCCTTTCTGTGCATTTTGCAGCCTAAGTAGATCTCAAATTACTGAGTCACAATATGAAGCGACGTCATACGCTTTGGTAGTTTAGGCCCATTTGCAATAAATACCATGACACAATAGAATGGGTACTTAATATGCTCCTAAAAACAGACATGCCCAGACTGAAGGTGGTTCAGAGTCAGAATTTCACAGCTAAACCCATTCATTCTCAAAGTGTGATTCTAAAATAAAATATAAAGGGTAACACTCTCCTGTGGCCTGAAACTCAACAGGCATTTATTAAGCACCAACTGTGCCTTAGGAATTAGAGATGGAAAGACCAAAATGGAATAACCCCAGCTGTCAAAGAGCTTACATTCTACTTGGGGGGGGAGGTGAATAACGTGTAACATGTGAATAGATAGGTAAATACTGAATATATACCAACTCCCCCAAACTTTGAGGTTTTAATCCTACTTTTAAAAAAAATTGTGTTCTTACTTTTTGCAGCTACAGGAGCTGGGTGGTGCAGTAGATAGAGCGCTGGGTCTGGAGTTAGGAAGACCTGAATTCAAATTCAGCCTCAGATATGTACTAGCTGTGTGACCCTAGGCAAGTCTCTTAACCCTATTTGCCTCAGTTTCCTCATCTGTAAAATGAGCTGGAGAAGGAAACGGTAAACCACTCCTGTGTCTTTGCCAAGAAAACCCCAAATGGGGTCACAAAGTACCAGACACAACTGAGTAATTTATGTAGAAGTACTGTGATATACTAGATGGAACACTGGAGTGAGAACCTATTTCCTTTATTGTTCCAGCTAGGTAGAACAGACTTGGAGTCACAAAGAGCTCTATTCACATCTTGCCCCAGATGCTTACTCTGTGACCCTGGGCAGATCACTTAACCTTTCTTAGCTTTAGCTTCCTCATCTGTAAAATTGGGATAAAAGTACCACCTACTGCACAAAATTGTTTGAGGTTCAAATAAGATGACATGTGTGGTACTTTGGAAACCTTAAAGCACTCTAGGAAAAAATATACATATGTATACATCTATATACACACATATATATATGTATGTATGTATGTCAGTGCCCTGCCCTCCCCCCTCCAAAAAGAAAAAAAAAAGAATTCTGTAACTAAGGGGTGATTCTTTGGTAAGAAACAGATGTGGTAAATGAATACACACCTGTGGCCTTCAGGCAGATTATCTCCTTCTTGTTGTTGCTCAGTCATTTTCAGTCGTGTCTGATTCTTCATGACTCCATTTTGGGGTTTTCTTGGCAAAGATATGTAGTGGTTTGCCACTTCCTCCTCCAGCTCATTTTACAGATGAGGAAACTGAGGCCAGCAGGATTAAGTGACTTGCCCAGGGTCACACAGCTAGTGTCAGAGGCTAGATTTTAACTCGGGTCTTCCTAACTCCAGGCCTGGCGCTCTACCCACTGTGCCACCTCTCTACTGCCATGCATATAGCAAGTGCTTAATGTCCAGGAAAGTACAGTGGGTAGAGCGACAGCCTGGAATCAGGAATATCTGAGTTCAAATATGGCCTAACCAGCCAACTAGCTGTGTAGCCCTGAGGAAGGCACTGAATCTGTGCTTCAGTCTCCTCAGCTGTGAAATGGGAGCGATAATAGAATCTACCTCCTTGGGTTCTTATGAGGATAAAATGAGATGATAGCACAGGGCTCACTTAGAACACAGCAAGCCCTGGAGAAATGTTGGCTATTATTATTGTTATTCACAGAACTGAACTGAAAATCTTCCTCTTTCCATATGTAAACCTAGGTTTGCTATTTAGTCCAGATACATAAAACTTGTGAAACTTTATTCTAAAAAAAGAAATAGCATTTATATAGCAAAGCACCATATTATGTAATATATTTATATTGTAATTACAATTATATTGTAAAGCACTTTAGATATGTTATCTGATCTTCACAAAAAACTCTGAGAGGCAGAGTTTTATCTCCATTTTACAGATGGAGAAACTGAGAAATTCAGTGACTTGCAGAGAGAGGCCGTAAGTATCTGAGGCACCATTTCAATGCAGGTCTAACTGACTTCAAGTTCCACATACTATGTACTATGCTACCAGTTATTGTGAGTCACTGTCCAACTCTTTGTGACCCTGCCTAGGGTTTTCTTGGCAAAGATGCTAGAATGGTTTGCCATTTCCTTCTTCAGCTCATTTTACAGATGAGGAAACTAAGACAGAAAGAGTTAAGTGACTTGCCCAGGGTGACACAGCTAGTAAGTGCCTGAAGGAGGGATTTGAACTCAGTCCAGGCCTGGTGCTCTATTCATTGCACCACCAAGTGTCCACTATGCCACCTAGCTGCCGCTAAAGAAAAACTCTGAATTAATTAAATCTATAACGACTCAGGACATTATGTTGAGGTCATTGAAAGGAAAGCACTTTATAAACACCAGCTACTCAGTGAGAAGAAAAATGAGTTTTAAGTTGATTTAGTTCACACAAATTACATTGAATTCTATTAGTTTTCTGGGAGAATTTAGTAGTTCTGTCTTCCCGTATGAAATCTGACTCCGCTCTGGTTTCCTGTAAATGGGTTTATTTGTTTTTCTTTATTAAATATTTTCACACTGCATCTGAAAGCATGATCCATTGCCAAACCATTCCATTTCATCTTCCCATTTTGTAAACCTTTCATCATCTGGAAAAACTAAGGGGGAAGCTATTGTGCTCGTATGGTATGGGCTAAGAAAGCAAGAAAACCATCAAAGCTCTAAATATCCGGGCAGTGGCTCTTGGTGTCTGCATACATTCAGCAGATGTACTCAGCTTCACTGAGGAAATCTGGATTGACAAAACTGGTATTGTAAGGAATTTTTCACTTTGCAAGAGCATGGAATTCCTTTACTTTAGAAATTCATGCACTTTATATCATATTTTAAAACATAGTACCATTTATAAAAATTCAATTTACAAAAAAAAAGTCAGGTACAGATCTATTGTATAAAGTAACCTGCGGCTGAATGTGCTGTTGATACTTGATTATTTCTGAGTTTGTTATCTGCGTTGGAGAATTTATAGCCCAATGCTACCTTCCCAGTGCTACCCAACCAGGTTCCAAACCACTAGGAATGGGACTAAATCCAGATGGAGCAAGATCAGAGCTGGCTCAGAATGAGTGTGTTTATCGGAGTGAATTCCTGAGTGAAATAATTTGAGGATTTTTTTCCCCTTAGTATTCCATGCCTCTTCTTCCTTCCATTAGCTTGAGAATATATATGTCCACATACCACAAATCCTTGGAAGAAAAAGAAGAAATTGTAAACAACATACATATTAATATATACACATAAACATATCACATACATATACATTGCTATTCTTCACACCTTCTAAGTCTTTGTTGTTCATTCGCTTCAATCACGTCCGATTCTTCATGTCCCCTTTTGTAGTTTTCTTGGCAAAGATCCTGGAATGGTTTGCCGTTTCCTTCTTTAGTTTATTTTATAGAGGAGGAGATTGAGATCAAGAGGGTTAGGTGACTTGGCCAGGTTCACACAACTAGTAAGCGTCTGAGGCTGTATTTGGACTCAGGTCTTCTTGACTTCATGTCCATTGCTCTATCCACTTTTAATTTTTTATTTTTTTGCTTTTTGGAAGGCAATTGGGGTTGAGTGACTTGCCCAAGGTCACACGGTTAGGGTTTTTTGGGGGGTTTGTTTTTTAAGTGTCTGAGGCCAGATTTGAACTCAGGTCCTCCTGACTCCAAGGCCAGTGCTCTATCCACTTTTGCCACCTAGCTGCCTTTCTGAGTCTGCTAGTAGTAAAATTAATAAATTCAGCATTCTTTTCAGATTACATGCCTGGTACAAATGTATTCATCACTGTGTACGAATAATCAAATATTTATTTCTCCTGCTAATCCTCATGCCCGAAATATTTTCCCTCCTCATCTCCATCCCCCAATTTATTTGGTTTCCTTCAAGTTGCAGCTAAAATATCATCTTCTACAAGAAACCTTTCTCAGTCCTCCCTGATGCTAGTGCTTTCCTTCTCTTGATTACTTCCCTTTTGTCTTGTTGGTACCTCATTGTTTTCATGTGGTTTCTCCCACCCTATTGTGAGCAGGGATTATCTTTGCCTTTTTATGTATCCTCAACATTTAAAACAGTGCCTAGAACATAGCAGGTACTTAATAAATGCTCATTGACTGACTAACTTTAATACTTCAAAAATTTGTGGTTTTCTCAATATGAGTACCCTCCTCTCCAAATGCAGATCTCCACCCCTCTACTTCTTAACAGTAAAGTCAATAAACATTTAAGTGTCTTCCATGTACCAGCATCTGTGCTAAGACCTGGGGAATTAAAGTAACCTGAAAACAGCCATTGCTTTCAAGGGTCTCACAATCCGATGAGGAGACAACATGTAAACAAACAGGTATAAATAGGATTTTTACAAGAGAGACTGGAGATGGTCTAAAGTGAAGGCATTAGCATTAAGGAGCACTAGGAAAGGTTTCTTGCAGAAGGTGGGATTTTAGGTTAAGACTTGAAGAACGCCAGGGAAGGCAGAAATGAGGAGGGAGAGAATTCTGGGCCAGGGGTCTGCCAGTGAAAATGAGCAGTCGTAAAAGGAAATGCCTTACCCAAGGAACGGCAAGGAGACCAATATTGCTGGATAATAGAGTACGTTAAAAAGAAAGTAACACAGAAGACGAGAAAGAGAGAAAGAAGCTAAGTTATAAAGCCAAATAGAGCATTTTCTAGTTGATTCTAGAGGTGATAAGGAGCCACTTGAGTTTATTGAACAAGATGGTCATTATTAAATTCTCTGGCCAAAAATATTTGACTTTCCCAAAATCACCCAGCTAATCAGTGGGTGAATTAGCTTTAAAACCCAGGCCTCATGACTCCTAGCCCCATTATATTTTCAGTGGGCTTGGTTCCAGAAAGTTTGGATTTGTATCCTGGCTGCACTGTCGATAAGCAGAGTAATATTAGAGACATTGTTTGACTTCTCTGAATCTTTACAAGTTCCTTTTCTGTAAAATTAGTAAAATAATACCTGCCATCTTTGCCTCACAGGGTTATTGTGAGGATTATACGAGGTAATATATGTGAAGACTCTTTGTAAGGTATAAAATATAATACAAATATTTTTATTAAGGTGTTTCTGGATAATTCAATATATTCTCTTTCGCTAAAGCCCTTATACTCTGATGCCTCACTGTGGAATGAAGATGACCCTGGAAGGTCCTACCTAGGTGGAAATATTTCTATTAAGGGGTCAATGACAGACTACATATGCCCATCATCCAAGGGCCAGCCTGGCTAAATGTAGCTAAATATAGCTACAGGTCTATAGTAAGCCAAGTCTTGTTAATATAAATATGGATTTTCTGCTGTATCTTGGGATCTCTCCTCAGCCAGACCTTGAGAGTAGTTCAGTGAAAAGAGTATGATTCAGGGGAAAGTTTAATGCTAGATTTTGAGTCAGAGAATCTGCATTCAAATACCAGCTCTCCCATTTACTACTTATGTAACCTCGACTTCTCTCGGCCAGAGCCTGCTCTTCTGTAAGAGGAAGGAGGAGGCATTTCACCCGGCTCTAATTCTGTAATTCATGGCATGGCTAAAAGGAGGCGTTTGGATAGAGACTCATTAAGTCACTTAACTTCTCTCGGCCTCAGTTTCCTCATCTGTAAAATGACTGGGGGCTGAACCAGATAACTGCTAGGATCCTTTTCATCTCTTAATAATCTGATTCTTTCATACCATTAACTCCTTATCCTCATCAAAGAAAGTTTTATTATTTTGATAACTGGATCTATAAATCCCTTTTACATTGTCCTTAGAATACGATCACAAATGCATCCTTAGTTGACATTTAGATATGAACAACACCCTATATTCTCAGTGTTCAGGTGACCCCGCTCTCATCCCCTAGATTAGCCAACAATCAGCCATTGAGAGTTGGGTGAAATCTCAGAGACCATTTCAATCCAGCCCCCTCAGGGACGAAATTATCACGTGCACAGCTCAACCGGGTAGTCACTAGGAAGAGCTAGGATTTGAACCTGAATCTTCTAACTTAGAATCTAACACTTTTTCCACTGAACCAAATTACTTCCCGAGGACCTACCTGAGGAGAGATGCCAATATACTGAAGAAAATAACACATTTACCCAAATGGGGGTTGGCTCAGTATGAACTTACAGACATAGAGATTGGCAAACTATGTCCTGTAGGCCAAATCTGGCCTATTGCCTGTTTGGGGTTTTGGGTTTTGGTTTTGCTTTCTGTTTTTTAAGATATCCCATAAACTAAGAATGTTTTTTTACATTTTTAAATGCAGTGGGTTGGATTTATCCCGTGGGCAGTAGTTTGCCAACTCTTTCTATAGACTGACAGATATATGGGTTTCCAAACTTGGATCTTGTACATATCCCATGAATTTTGTTAAACTACCTATTCATTAGAATATAGTAATGTGAGTCTATTCTTCTGAGTTCAGTTTAGTAACTCTTTGTCCTTATTTACCTGTGAATATCAGAGAAGGAATCACTTCATAGGACCATTACTAAGATATAAAGTCTTTTAATTCTAGGTCACTGACCAAAGTATGGAGATCTGTGGTTTTTCATTTCTGAGATTTTTCATTTTTCACTAAGTCCTGAGTATAGTATGGAGCTTATTAAGGAGGTGTTAGCATCTGAGTTAGCAGAATTTCAGCGTAAGTTCATTGATTAAATGGAGACAGGAACTCTACAGCATAGAGATCATGTCTTATGTACAGGGCAAAGGCTCCTTAACAAGATTAAATAGGGAAATTTGCCCATATCATATCTGTTCTGTCAAGGCCACTATGATCTTAACATAATGGGCATTGGATATGGAGGCAGAAGACCCAGAATGGAATCGTGACTGCCATTTACTGACTGTGTGAATGTGGCCAGATTAGCTCCCCCTCTCTGAGGTTTCGTTTTCTTATCTGTTACATGGGGATCACAAAGAGGCAGTGTGGCAGAATGGACTGAAACCTTGAACCAGGAGCCAGAATGTTCATATTCAGGTTGCAACTCCATCATTTGCTGTATGATCTTAGGAAAATCACTTTACTCTGAGCTATACTTTCATAGTCTACAAAATGAGGATGAGAAAGACTCTACCTAAAGGTACTGTTGTGGTTGTGACACCATCAATAGAAGAGTTTTCTCACTGGGATTTTCCTGTACCAATGAAATCACACATATGTGTGTGCATTTGTAATGTTAGCTAGATAGATAGAATCTATGTCTAGAAATATCTCCATCTATATCTAGATGGATATGTTTATATCTACATGTATATATTTGTGTATAGTATGTATTTGTCCAGACCTGTGATTTCCATGTGTGTGCATACTATGTACATACATATACACATGTGTATATTTATATATGTACTCAGTCCTGTGGCACAATTTGAATATACATCACACATATACATAGTGTATATATGTGTGTTATATATATATGTATGTGTGTATATATTCATATACTATTGTATATATGTGTCTATAGTAGTATTCAGCAGAGCACTGTGCTTAGTCTGAGGAGGTAATTTCATTTAAATAAAACATATACACACATGTATGGTGTATATTGTTTGTCCTTCATGCTCTAAAAAGACCAAAATGACATCACAGCATCAGAGTCAGTGTACGTTGTGTCCCGTTGTGGCTGATCAGACCAGCATGAGCTTGGAAGGTGCTACCACAGGTTGGGCACAGATAGTCCATATGACCATTTGGGAGGAAGACGTCTCTATATGTCTCATATGTATGCATATATAGTTTATATATGTATGTATACATTTCCATGTAATATGTGTTTATTCAGACCTATGATTTTTCTGTGTGTATACACATACACACATATACACATGTGTCTATATGTATGTATATATAACATATATTTACATACAGAGGGGCCCTAGGTACAATTTTAACATATGTGTGCATGTGTGTACCATGCAGATGTGTGTATACCTGTAGATATATCTGTATATCTATACATATGCCTACTATAAGTATGTACTACGTATCTATGTAACGTGTATTATGTATGGGGTATAATAGTATTCAGCAAAGCACTATGCTTAACCTGAGTAGAAAATCTAGTTTAAATAAGAAATGGCCCCTTCCATACTTGTACACTCCAATTCCTCTATTCTTTCTAATGTTTTGCTGCCAAATTTACAAAAAGGGAATCTGGGCCTACAAGCCTACATTGCCAGTGTTACATTAGCAGCAAAACCTGCACTGGCTTTTCTTTTTTTACTTTACCAAGACTGAGCATCAGAAAGGAAGTTCCCCCTCTGAGATCACCAAGTGCCAGGCAGACCTTACAGGTCTTGTCTGAGGAGCTGTGAGACTTCATTTGAGACTAAGGAGACCTAGAAACTCTTTATGGGAACAGGAACTTAAGAAACATGGGTTTGGATCACTGGAAGACCAATACATTAGAGAAGTAAAAGAATAGTGATAAAGAGATCTTGGAGATAGGACTGTCAGAATAAGAGGCCCAAGTAATAGTTCGAGTTCATTTTCAGCACCTCCCTTTGGCCTTCCTCTGTTTGTTACCAAAAACAAAACAACGTATGATATGAAAGGCTTTGGGGACAGACTTTCTTCTTTCTCCTTGATTTTCTTCCAGTGAGCTCCTATTTATGGAGGCAAGAAGAAGCCAAATTCAATCCCAAGACTTACACCTAAAAGTTCAGTTTATGTCTTGATTGCCTCTTCTGTTAGCACATGCACAACTTATATATAAAAGATTTTCAAAATTGAAGACAATTATCTGATGCCTGTGGAAGTACAGGGTACTTAGTATGCAGCAATAAAGATTTAGTGGAAACAGGATAATAAGCTACCACCCCCTTTCTTGCACAGGATGGGTTTTATTGCGTGCCCCCACTCATTTCATGTAATAGTTCAGTTAGTACAAATTTCTTTTTTCAGATTAGCTTCTAAAATTGTACAACAGCACAGCTAGAAATTAGTCCTTAAGGGCTTGGTCATATTTTCCTTGGAGTTTAATAGAGTACAGTATATGTGAGGTACTCAGGAAAATAACAGGCAGTATCAAATAACGCCATTATCCAAAAAATTACATTAATAAAAACAGATGAACATTAATAAATTAATTATATTGAATTAAGAATCATAAAATCTGATAAAGGAACATAACTTAGTTATTACGATCACAGGTTCAGTTCCTATCCCTGTCCAATATTAAATGGCTCAGGTTATTTTCAGGTCATTTTTCAGTTTAAAAAAAATGCTCATGGTGAAAATTTATTTGCTGTTAAGCATACCTTCCTTTGATTGTTGGCAGGACACTGGCTTCATACAAAACTGTTTCCCACCTCCTCAACTTGAAGGCACCGTGGAGCTAAGCCTTTCCTTCCCCTCATTGGCTCACGATCATTTATTTTTAAACAAAGGTCACTCTGTCTTTTCAGAAGGCCACATTTGAAATAAGCTTAATAGTTTTCCCATTGAGACTAGAGAACATAACTATTTAAGGCATAATTAACAACAGAATGTCATTCCCTGATTGTAGTTTTTACTTTTTGTCTGGGGAGTTGCGACGCATCTGGTTTAATAGAGGGCACACTGCTAGTTATCAAATTGATGCTCTTGACCTGCCCCCAGAAAGCTGCTGTAAAACAGTGCTGGGTAAATTAAGATAAATGCCAAATTCCTCTGTAGAAACAGGTCTGTGTCATTACTGTAAAACGGATGTTGGTGTTTTCAGTCAGGACTTCACAGTCAGGATATAAATACTGTCCTGGGCATGAGGGGCAGACTCAAACTTTGTTATTGTGCACGGAAGGTGATGACTCATTCTACTCCACACTATGCTTGGCTGGAGATTTTAAATTCCTTTTTAAAAACAAGACTATTGTACCACAGGGTAAAGATTTTATTATCCTCAATAATGGGATTGAATATCCCAAGGCATGGAAGCATAAAATTAGATCTGTTGATCCTCGTGCAAAGACTGAGGGTTATTTCCTACCGGATTGGGTCACTGGGGTGGCGGTAGCCAGGCACTTGAGTAAGATTGAAGGGACAGGAAGAAAACTCATATTTGAGAGTAGAAAAGAATCAGTGGCTACACCGCATGCAGCCTTCCCAATATTGCCAATGGACTAATGAGAATGGCAAAGAATTTAATGAACTCTTATTTTGGCTTTATCCATCACTGGGTCAGATTCCATTGCCAAACATGAAGAGAAGTTCAGAATGCTATTGCCTGCCCCATATGGAATCTGTGGGCAATTATACCTTGTTTTGTAAAAAAAAAGAAACTTTTAAAATGGAATGCAAGAACCAAACATTTATATAGTGCCTTTCCTGGTTCACAAAATTATTGTAACAAAAGTATTTTGGGAGCCCTAAAGTGCTACAAAAACATGATTTTTATTATTACTATTATTGTAGTAATTAAATTCTATGGAAAGTATATACAAGTAATTATCATTATATGTCTTAGTATATCATTTAAATAAATATAATTTCTTATTAGGAAAGGCAGTATAAAGAAGAGAGTTGGCCTCCAAATCAGGAAGACCTAAGTTCGACCAATGTCTCTGGTTAAGTCATTATAACTCCTCTATGTCCCAAGCAACTTTCTGCCACAATGAATGGACTAATGCAGGTGTGCAGGTGGCCTAGCGCAGGTGGAGATCTCATTTGATCAAGGGAGTTTTCTCATTGGGTGTTCTCTATTGCACTGAAATCAGAATTCCTCTCCAAAAGAAAAAATTTTTTGTACAAGTCTATAAGAAGGCGCCACAGTAAAATATCGACACAGTTTGAAAAGCACACACTCAGAAGGCACGTGGCATAGAGGAGGGTGTGCTCGGCTTGCAATCAGCAAGACTGGGTTTGATTCCACCTCAGATCCTTAGTAGCTCTGTAAGAGAGTAAGCTTCAAGCAAACCCCTTAGGACTGATTGATTCATTCATAAACAGGATACAAAATACATTGGTGGAGGGAATTCTCACGCCCCCGGGAGCTCCCCCCGCACTGGTGAAATCATAGATGCTTCCCTTTTTTTTATTTGTATTAATACAAAGATGAAAATAGCTTCAGCCTTTTTCATTTTAATTACAAATAAAACGATAAAACGTCACTTTCTGAATCTTACCGTGAGGGATGATTTATAGTGAACTTTCCCCATTCTGAAAAATCGCATCTAGAATGGCTTCAGCGTTCACTAGCCTAGGGTTAGGTCACCTGACCTTCAAGCAATCTGCGCTGAGAGCGATGGAGCCCCTCCCCCCTCAGCCCCCAACCCAGCGGAAGACATGCCAAATAAGACTAAGACTGCTTTCACTGACACCCCGCGTTTCTGGGTCCTTTGTCTCACAGAGATTCCCGGGATTAGGATTGCTCTTTTTGCCAGTTCCACCTTTTAATTCTGATTGCATCTGTTAGTACTTATTTTACTTCCTCGGCTGTTCTGATTTATTGTTTCCTGCTTCCTGGTAATTGAGGTGAAACAAAAGGGATTGTAAAGTAGGTTATCTATCAAGAGCTCTGATGAGGGGACTCGGTGGCCTGTCAAGTCCAGCCCTAGGGCAGTTTTCAACTAGAGATCACGTGACTACTAGCCCAAAAGATTCTGCCCATTTCCATCCTGCCCGCTACCCTGCAGGGATAATGTGTGGGGTAATAAAGTCAGACCGTGCTCTAACTTGGGCATTCTGAAATGGAAGAGAAACTTAAATATCTTCTATACTGAGCAAATAGGCTAATGGTTAGTATTGATTATGAAAATCCTTCCGGGCCCCTAAACAGATAGCTTTCCCAGCTTCCTTGAAAGTTGTTGCTGCTGTTGTTTTTGCCAGAATAAAGGACCAAAGTAAAGATATTAGCTTTTTCATCCCTGAAATTCTCATAACTAATGGAAGTTCAGTTCAGTGCTATTTTCCCTTTGCAGAAATCTCCACTGTTTGAGCCTCTCCTCCTTAAAGTCAATTATTATTTGCTTTTGCCTTGTCCACTCCCAATGTTCAAGTCAGCTCTTTCCTCCCTGGAAGGATAAATACCTTAAACTCTCACTTTGATCTTTTTTGCACCCCCCAGGTCATGGATTATACGGGACTTTTGAAATGTTATCCTCCTGGAGGAAAACTAGAGAAGACCAACATGTTAAAGAGAGAACTGCAGCTGTCTATGCAGACTCCATGCTCTCCTTTTCTCTCACCACTGCCATGTACCTGGTCACCTTTGGGATTGGTGCCAGCCCTTTCACTAACATTGAAGCAGCCAGAATTTTCTGCTGTAATTCCTGTATTGCAATCTTCTTCAACTACCTCTATGTACTCTCATTTTATGGTTCCAGCCTGGTGTTTACTGGCTACATAGAAAACAATTACCAGCATAGTCTCTTCTGCAGAAAAGTCCCAAAGCCAGAGGTGTTGCAAGAGAAGCCTGCGTGGTACAGGTTTCTTCTGACAGCCAGATTCAGCGAGGATACAGCGGATGGAGAGGAAGCAAACACATATGAAAGTCACCTGTTGGTATGTTTCCTCAAACGCTATTACTGTGACTGGATAACCAACACTTATGTTAAGCCTTTTGTAGTGCTCTTTTATCTTATTTATATTTCCTTTGCCTTAATGGGCTACCTGCAGGTCAGGGAAGGGTCAGACCTTAGTAACATCGTAGCAACGGCAACAAGAACCATTGAGTTCACTACTGCCCAGCAAAAGTATTTTAGTAACTACAGCCCAGTGATTGGGTTTTATATCTATGAGTCGATAGAATACTGGAATACAAGTGTCCAAGAAGATGTGCTAGAGTATACCAAGGGGTTTGTGAGGATATCATGGTTTGAAAGCTACTTGAATTATCTTAGGAAACTCAACGCGTCCACTGGCTTGCCCAAGAAAAATTTTACAGACATGTTGAGAAACTCCTTCCTGAAAGCCCCCCAGTTCTCACATTTTTCAGAGGACATCATCTTCTCCAAAAAGTTTAACAATGAGGTTGATGTCGTGGCTTCCAGGATGTTCCTGGTAGCCAAGACCATGGAAACCAACAGAGAAGAGCTGTATGATCTCCTGGAGACCCTAAGAAGACTTTCTGTCACCTCCAAGGTGAAATTCATAGTGTTCAATCCATCCTTTGTGTTTATGGACCGGTATTCTTCCTCTCTGGGAGCCCCCTTGCAGAACTCCTGCATTAGTGCTTTATTCTTGCTCTTCTTCTCTGCGTTCCTGGTGGCAGACTCCCTAATTAACGTCTGGATCACTCTAACTGTCGCCTCAGTTGAGTTTGGAGTTATAGGCTTCATGACATTGTGGAAAGTAGAACTGGACTGCATTTCTATGCTGTGCTTAATATATGGAATTAACCACACAATTGACAACTGTGCTCCACTATTATCAACATTTGTCCTGGGCAAGGATTTCACAAGAACTAAATGGGTAAAAAATGCCCTGGAAATGCATGGGGTAGCTATTTTACAGAGTTACCTATGCTATATTGTTGGTCTGATTCCTCTTGCAGCTGTGCCTTCAAATCTGACCTGTACACTGTTCAGGTGCTTATTTTTAATAGCATTTGTCACCTTCTTTCACTGCTTTGCCATTTTACCTGTGATACTGACTTTCCTACCACCCTCCAAGAAAAAAAGGAAAGAGAAGAAAAATCCCGAAAATCGGGAGGAAATTGAGTGTGTCGAAATGGTGGATATGGATAGTACCCGAGTAGTTGACCAAATTACAACAGTCTGACTGTGTCTTTTTTTTTTTCACCCTAGGTCTTATTGAGAGCAAAGAGATTATGTTGGATGAAATGATTTAGTTTGTTCTCTCTCTCTCTCTCTCTCACTCTCTCTCTCTCTCTCTCTCTCTCGCCCTTTCTGTGTCTCTCACTCTTTCTGTCTGTGTCTGTCTCTGTCACTCTGTCTCTGCCTCTGTTTCTTGGTCTCTCTCTGTCTCTGTCTATCTCTGTCTCTGTCTCTGTCTCTCTCTTTCTGTCTGTCTCACTCTCTCTTTCTCTTTCTCAGAAATAGGTATATCTAAAACAGTGGAGGGAAAGGGAAAATGAGCATGTCATGTTTTCTGTCTCCAAAATAAAGGGATATGATCAGAAAGAATTAATACACAGGCACACTCACATACAAACGTTACATGCACACTCACCATGCATACACACACCCACACACACACACACACACGCACACACATACACACACATACACGTGTGACTTTTAGTCCCTAAAATAAGATCTAATAAGGGGAAATGGATTAGGAAGCAGGATCCTACTTTATGCTGTAACTGCTGTTACTGGGTTGTGACTGAGCCCTACTGATTGAAAGGTCAACTGTCAAGGCTGGAATAGTTTAGCTTTACAAACTTTCTGCAGAGCAATAATTCAAGTCAGTGAGTCAGTTGTTTGAGATCTTAGCCATTGTGTATAATTTTTATTTTTTTCTTCAATGGAAAAGTTTATGAAACTTTCCCCCAACAAAAACAAGCTGGAGATGCCATCTCCCATTGGCTAAGTTAGAAATGTATTTCCCCTACCCCCAAAAAATTACTTGAATGAGGTAAGTTTGTTTTGTAAAAGGTAATTTGTGTCCTTCCCAATATTTTCAGTAACTTTGCATTTTGATCAATGTACCTTTTTTTAATTTGATTGCCTTCAGCATTCTGAAATCTGTGTCATTCTGCTTTAGAATGTTTAGTAGCTTCTCATGAGAGAGATCTGATTTATTAATGACCACTTTGTAAGTAACCATTGACTATCAATAACAATGCAGAATCCAAATGTTTAAGCATTATGATGGCCAAAAAAAATGCATTTCTCTATTCACAGAGACTACCGTTGAGGGTGCATCCACATTTCAACTGCATTCCATTTTGGGAAGGGATAGTCCAGCTGTTGAAGTTGCTTATAGCATAGTCATAACAGTTAATTCTGTTGGTCTTAGGAGTGCTGGGGAAGGAGGGACGAGGGAAGGGGATATACATTGCTAAGGAGGAAAAACTAAGTGATTATGTGCTACAGTTTCCAGTTTATAGTGCCAACCTACCTTACCTATAAGTTATGTATGTCTTGTTTTAACTGTTAGTTTCAATATTGTACATGAAAAGAGGAGAGACTAGGGACAGGAAGGGGCTTAGCCCAATATTTGACTCTGGAAAGGGCAAATGCTATATAGCATTACAAGGTGGGAAATGGACAAACAGGATGTAGAAGGTAGTTAGATGAGTTATAAACACAAAGCAATTGATGGTGTGTGTCAACTTTCCCTTGTTCTTTGGAACTTTCATTCCATTACTAAGTGATATTCTTTTCCATCTCTGGCCCTTCTCTCTCTTTAGTGTCCTTCCTCTTAATGACAAGACCTTTCCGTATGTTGGCATTCCAGGGTTTTAGTGCAGTTGACCAAAAGCTGGATGAAAAATGGATATCGAGTAAGAATTGTTTTGATCTGAAAATAACTGTGCTTATGAATTATGGGTGGTTCCTGGATCCTGTTTTTCCCAGACTCTCAGATAAGATCTTTCAATGTGAGTCCTGGGTTTTTATGCTGTTGCCCGAAAGTTGGATGAAGAGGAATTGTTAACAGATCTAGTCAAAATTGATCTGATCTAAAAATAGCTGTGTTCATGAATTGTGTGTGGTTCCCAGGTTCTGTTTTTCTTAGACTGTGTGAAAACAAAAGTAGAGGCCAAGAAAAGTTTGAGACAAATATTGCAATGCAATTCCCTTAGGTAGATGTTATCCTGAGTGGATATCTATACTGGTGAGCATCTTCCAAATATGTCTTATTTAGCCAACATTTTATTTACTTACTTTTTATCTCAACAGACCAAGCTGCTTACTTTTCTGACAAAGTTTCAAATGGAAATTTTTCTTTCATCTTTATCTTTTTAACATGGTTTCACTGGAATGCTATTACTCTCTTCTACCTACATCTATAGGAAAGTTTCTTGAATTTTGTTTATAAGATTTCAGTGACCATCTCATAGAAACTTATGCCTGAAGCACCTTTGTAACTAAATTGACCCAAGTACATTCAAAAGATGCCACTTAGTAAAAATTTCCTAGGAATTCAGGTAATTTCCACACAAAGATATATTGGATAGACTCATATTCCTTGCATTAGCTAGGTGGTACTGAGTGGATAGAGTACTGAGTGTGGAACCTCATACATTTACTAGCTGTATGACCCCGGGCAAGTCACATAATCTCACTGTGCCTCAGTTTCCTCATCTGCAAAATAAGGGAGTTCAATTTTATTGCCTCTAAGGTCCCTTCCCATTCTGAATTTTATGATCTTCCCCAATATTTCATTTGTCTGGGTAGACATAGTCTAAAGAAATAAATGATTTCTTCTAATGCACAACTCATCCCCTTACTTCATTCTGCAGACATACTAAGCAATAGGCCATATGGTTATGCACTCTACCAGAAGATAATGGGTCTTAATATGAGTTTAGCCCTAAGAAAAGGGCAAGTTGCATAATAGAATTGAGATCAATTATCTCTCCAAGGGGTTTATAAGATGTATTTATGAAACAGTGCTGAAGAGAGAGTTAGTTTGATTTTTTAAATCCTACATAACTGAATAGGATTTATTGAGTATATATATAAAATATATATATAACATATATATTTATTCAGATATATATATGTATATATATATATTCAGATAGAAAACTGAATCGTTTTCTGAACAGTAGGTTCTAAGTCAGCAATTGATTTAGTGTGGCCAACATGAAGTAATGTGACTTAGAGGCCCCCACCAAACTGACATAACAAGCAAACCAATTAAATAGATTTTGTTGAAAATTAATCATTCAATTTGGTCAAGCAAAATGACTTTTTATGGAGCATTATTTTATGACAAATATTCCTCTAACTGTATTAAGTCTCTGTACCTTTGGGATTTATGTTTACTCAGAAATGAAGTGCATTTTAAGACTTTTCAACCATTCTAATCATCATCTAAAATCAAAGTCTACAAACTTCTGGCTGGTATTTTAGGTGACCTGTGGAATGGCTCCATCTAGGCATAGAAATCTGTGTTCTGAGATTATTGAATAGGCTTTAATTTGTGAAATGGTTAAGATCCATAGATAAGTTTTCCTTAACTATTATTCAGAATCATGCCCTTACAATACTGAGAATACTTACTAGCTTTCAGTTTTTGAAATTTTATGTATTGAATTGTTACATGGAGGGGAAAACAGATTCCTCGAAATGCTTATAAATAAGTTCAGATTCCAACTGAAATTTTGCCATTTTAGTTTAACCAAAGAAATTTTGTAATTGTCTTTAGGTTGGGGCAAGGGAGGGGAGGAGCCAGCGTTGGGTTTGGTTTGGTTTGGTTTTTTTGCCAAAGAATATATTCTACTCTTCAAATACATTTCTCTCCTCGGCTGTGTGACTACTTGATGTTAAAGTCTCATAAGGGGAGGGAGTGGGGGAAGGAATTCATTAAGGTGATGGTTTATATAGTAATAATACACAACAGAAAATACCATGAATTCACCAGAGACTGAGGAGCCTGGAAAGGATGGAAGTGGGGTAGAATGATAGTGGAAGTACGGCATTCATGCCCTGTTGTGCAACAATTCTCCAATCTAAATGATATCTCAATTTCCCAGACCAAGAAAACAAAATATAATATTTTGTTTTCATGGGGGGGAAAAAACAAAAGGAAAAGTTCCAAAGACTTTTTCTCCAGTGTTTCATATTAAATAAGACTGTCTATCCAACCACTGCCAGTCTTCTGTCTTCTCAGCTCTCACTCAAGTATCTTCTGTGTGCTCTGTGTGAGAAACTCATTGTATCTACTGGCTCTCCATAGTGTATCCATATTTCATATCCATTTCTGAAAAAGACACTCACTTTTATAATGCTTTAAGTAAATTATTCTTTAGATGGATTTTTCATTTGCTAGACCATTTTTGCATTTTTCTAACTACTACCCAATTGCCTTAAGGCATACTAGGAGCACCATATTACCTTTGACCATATTTAATCCATTTCTAATTTAATTATGCAGTATCTGACAGAATTGTTTTGAGATCCTCCTTTAAAGCATTGCCTCAATGAGCTATACATGAACTATTCTTTTGCTCTCTGACATAAGCAGAACGCATCTGGCCATGTTCACCACAGTGTAGCTTAGAGTGCTCAAGTGCAGTTATGGAAAATAAAGTTGCCTGGTTCTCTCAATTCTCAAGAATATTCCATTTTTTTTGCAAATCCAACAGACTTTGTGTGTGTGTGTGTGTGTGTGTGTGGGTGCATATACACACATATATATATAATATATGTAAACTCTATACACATACACGCATATATATATATATATATATATATATATATGTATATGTTTTTAAATCCAGATGTAGTGACAAGCCTATGCAGTGCCAAATCATAACAGAGATATGAGACAGGAGACCTTGTAGGGTTTGTAGTTTGAAGGAACCTCATTCAGCCTTACTCAAAAATACTGACCTCGTGGCCAATTAATTTAATATCATAAACATAGTCCTTTAAATCTTGAAGGGTTTTCCATATCCTAGAGGCTTCTTTTAAAATGCAAACAGCTTAATTGATAGCTTCAAGAAAGATTTAGGAATGGGGACAAAGGATAGTCATCTGAATGGACCCAAGATTGTGGCTAGGCTCAGCTTCCTATACTGGATGTAGACAATTTGCAGGCATCAATTTCACAGTCCTTATCTGAGGAAAATCCCTTGTAAAACTTTGTCTTTAATCAGCACTAAATAAAATATGCTTTTCCACTGTCATTTGAAAAGCACACATTTAAGGGGTAGATGAAACCAGAACTTCAGAATGATAATATAACATTAATACTTCTGGAGCCACAGGAAAAGAAATCTGAATGAGAGCAGCCAGCACACTGCAGCAATACTCCCTGCGGTGGCTACAACTGTTTGTTTCTATTTCATGCCATTCCAGGAGAATGAAAGGAGGAAGCCTGAATGAGCTAGAATCATTTCACTGTTGGTATGAATGGCCACTGTCAGATTTTTCTCCCCAGTTTTTCTCTCACCTGTATCCTCCTTTCCCCCAGGTGTTCCCTTTGAAGTCCCTTTGATGTCCCTTAGAGCTTCTTGCTAGTCAGGAGAAGTATAACACCAGAGAATTGCCCTCTGAGAGGATTTTCTAGTCAGATTAAAATTAGCACTGTGAGAGCATGGAGAAGCCTTCCTGGCATGGAAAACAAGCTTGCTTTACAAGTATAAAGGAGGAAAGGGACACAACCTTGCCCCATGCTGACATGCTGGATGTTCCTGTGAAACATGCCAGCTTCTGCCTCAGTGTTCCAAATAATAGAATAGCAGAACTGAAGGAGGTCTGGATGATCTCCCCACTCTTTTTTTTAAATAGATGAGGACAGTCAATGACCAAGTCAAAACTAGAATCCAGATTGTGTTGTGGGAGCTCAATACCGTTAAGTGATAGCCCAAGATCACACACTGTTAGAATGAAATTTTTTAGTCAAATCATAAACATTAAAAGTCTGATTCAAGGGTCCTCATTCTAGATAATGAAGTATTTATACATATGCATGACATCATCAACAAACATTCTATTTAACTAGTATTCATAGTATATAGTACCTGTGGTATTATTAGCTCTGGTGACAGAGACAAAAAAGAAAAAGAAAAGAAAATTAATCCCTGCCCTCAGAAAGTTTAGGTCCTGCTGCGTAATTCAATGGATCCATGTAAACAAATAAATGATCACAAAATAATCTGAAACGGCCAGAATACTAACAACTTGAGGGACTAGAAAAGATTTTCTTAGGAGGTGGTGCTTAAACTGATCCCTGATGAAAGTTAAGGGATGAATGAGGGGAGGCCATTCCAAATATGAAACACTGGCCATCCAAAACGATAGAATGGTGAATTTAAATTAAAGGAAAGGGGCCAATTTGACTGGATCATAAGGTCCATGCCAGGGAGCAACATAAAATAAGTCCGTAAAGGTAGCTGGAGTTGTAAAGAGCTTTAAATGTCAAGCTGGCAAATTTGTATTTTATGTACACAATAGTAGCCACAGATGCTTCTTGAGCTAGGGAGTTAAACTTGGTAAAACCTGCTGAAAATGTTTCTTGACACTGGTGCTCTCCTTCGAGCCCTAGACAACAAGAAGACGATGAGTTGTGAAACAAATTCTTTATGTCAAAGTGGATGCTATAATGCTGCTTCTTGTCTTCTACACCAAAAATTGTATTCATAACTTCTTTTTCTCCTTTACAGAAGAAACCTTCACTGTCATTTACAGTTGTCCTTGAAGAAAGTCTCTCATAATATTGCTAGGGAGGCCATAACCTCTTTCTGGGTTACATAGCTTTCACGTACTTCAGCTGAAGGTATAACACCAAATAATGGCAGTGTATACCGCATCCTAAGCAGGAAAATCCTTCCCAAAGATAATCCACCATGTCTCCCTTCACATAAAGGTATATATGCTAAGCACTTATGCACCCCTTATAACCACAGTTACCTTGTTCACAGTAACCTGCCTTGGCTGGGCTCCAGTTCTCTTAATATCAAGCATAAACCCAGGTGTCTGGTCTTCCAGTCACAGTTCTGCTCTAGGTGTCAGACTTGCTGTCTCACTCACAAAAGCTGACATAGAAATCAAATTTTTCATTGAGCCCACTTCTCCATAAAACCTTTTCTCTTGTCCACCCTAAAGTACCCCATAAAGGGTAGTGAAATAGGATAGTAGGATAGTGAAAATATATCCTGGATTAACTTAAATGCAAAGCCATTGAGAATAACTGCAAGACAAACAAAATGATACATGCCTGTGAACTCTGCTACTGGGGAAAGCTGAGGCTAGTGGGTCACTTGAGTTTGATGGTTCTAAGCTGCAATATGGCTAAAGCTGATTAAGCAACTACACGAAGGTGAAACCAATATAGTGAACCTTGGAGGGTAGAGAAGCCACCACGTAGTCACCACCTTTTAGAGAAAGATGCACTGAGCTAGATAAGAAACAGAACAAGCTTCTGTATGCATCAGCACTTGCATAGGACCCCTCAGTGGCCAAAAGACTCAGTATCAAAAAGAGAGAAGAAGAAAGAGACTGAGAATGATGGCTGTGAGCTAAGCATGCCTTAATATGATACTGCCAAAAGCCCTAAAGGAGAGGAGAGCAGTACCTGGTAAACAATTCTTCTCCTAGAATAATTCTGTAAGAGATAGAACATGAGTCTCAGTGGTCATTGCAGGGAAATCAAGCCTTCTGTGTGCTTTCTCACTTGAAGTGTTTTGCCAGTTCAGAAGGAGAACAGAAAACCAGCAATCTGGTAACCTCTTTGCACTATGCCCATTAGTTTCTGACAAAAATGACGATGACATAATCTTCCACTTAACTATTGATGCTTCCTGAGAAACTCCCATTTCTCAAAATTGTTAATTTTAAGGTAAATTTTAGATAGGAATGGCATAATTTTGCAGATATCCAAGACATTTTTTTAAAAGTCATCAAAAAACAAACCAAAAAAAAAAAAAGACCAGCTTTTCTCACATTCAACAATGTACTAGAGGTGAATATTAGGAGACCACAAGAGTAATCACTCTGCTGAAGGCTCTGCTTTCCTTTTTTTTTTTTTAAATTACTTGTGCACAGCCTGATAAATTTCTTTGGAGACCTAGTCCTGAGGGTCTGTGATAATTGATATAACTGCTATAATGTTATCTGAGAGGATCACTTTTTCAGCCTCTTATAGATTACTTGCAAGAAGCCACCAAAGTGTGTTCTCTTCCCATCCAGTATATATTACATGTATAAAGTAAGCCAAAGGTGTTAGAATAGAACTATACATATGCCATCATTATTGTTGTTGTTCTGTCATTTTTCAGTCATATCCAGCTCTTTATGAATCCATTTGGGGTTTTCTTGGAAAAGATACTGGAGTGGCTTGCCATTTCCTTCTTCAGCTAATTTTGCAGATGAGGAAACTAACAACAATAGGGTTAAGTGACTTGCCCAGAGTCACACAGCTAATAAGTGTATGAGGCCAGATTTGAACTCAGGAAGATGTCTTCCTGACTTCAGACTCAGTACTATCCACTGTGCCACCTAGTTGCCCTATGCCATCATTGCAGACTGGAAAATGCCAGAGTAAAAGACATACTACAGAATTTCCTGTTCAAATTTAGCCATAATTCATGCAAAAATCTTCTCTCCTCGTTAAAGTAAATACAGTTGTTATATATCACACTAGTGTGCATTTTCTTATTTGCCTGTGGGGCATAAAGCACCTTCTTTACATTTCCAAGTTACAGGACTAGTTACCTTTAACCTCCAGAAATTCCCTTATTGGCAGGGTCTCATGGGAATTTGTCTAGTCTCTTTGTAGGCTGGCATCCTACCTTTCTAATTATCTGCCTACAGAAACAGCCACAAACTTCATTTATCTCTATTATGTGTTTGATAGTAACACTAAATAGCTTCAAGCTACCTCACAGAAAGAACTTAGCATCCAGGAAGGCAAGAAGATTGAGAAAATCATTGTGATGGAAAATCTGCCCAAGTAAACCACAAAAGCACACAAATGAATCCTAAGAGGAGGTAGGGGCTGGGAAGGCCATTGAGAAGACAAATGGCACGCCTCCCCCATGGGGAAAGGACAAAGAGGCTTTCAAAGAACCTAAGCAAAGAGCAAGTTTGGTCCCTGAAAGGAACAGGATAGATGGCAAAAAGTGCTAGGGAGTTGAAAGAATGTCCAGTTGTGGAGAGAAGTTGAAGGTGAAAGATGTGGCTAAAACCATAGTGAATATATTTGGAGATTCACATAAGGGAGAATTAATGGCACTTGAGCCCATTTTTCTAGAAGCTAAAACACATATTTTGAATTAATGGCTTATAATTCCACCTCAGAAATTTGGTCACTTCAGGAAACATCCAGGGTCTGTAGCTCTTGTGTATGAACCTATGATTCAGCTGCCAATCATTTACTATGATTTTATAATCCAGGTTAGAAGCAGAGACCAGTATTATTGACTGCCAGGACCAAACCAAGTAATTTTCAGTCTTAATTTCTGAAATCCTTTAGCCAAACCGATTCCTATCAACATGAAAATATTTCAAAATTTCAAAAAGGATTATTAGGCAGTAATTTAGTTCATTTAAATTTTTTAACACCCTCCCTTTACTAGTACTTCTTATTCTTGGTGAGGAAGGAATAAGCATTTATATAGGGTCTCAGTGCTGTGTCAGGCACCAACCTAAGCACTTTTTACCAATATTAAACAGAATGTAAGCTCTTAGAGAATAAGGACTATATTACATTTGTCTTCATGTTATTAGCTTACCATTGGACATGGCACATAGGAGGGGTTTAATAAATAATTGTTGAATTATTAGTCAGCTTTTGGAATGATGCTTTCCCAATTAATTTTCAGGAGAAGAAAAATTAAGAAATATACACATAATAGTTCTTTCAAAATCTTTTTCTTTCAAATTCTTTCAAAATCATAGTATTGAACCTTGAAATAATAGTTTGAAATCTAAAAATGCTATTCCTTCCTCATTGTAATCTATACTGAAAGAGGTACCTACATTTACTTTTTTAATATATAGTATTCTGCTGTTGTCATGATGTATATTTAAATTGTTTCAAAAGTAACTAAATCTTAAGACTACCAAGCTTATTGATAATAGGGTAAGCAATATGGCAGTATTCAAGAATTTTATGGTCTGTTTTCCTAGAACAGACTTGATATTATCTATATATACTAGTAATTTAAATGAATTCATATTCACTAGGAAAATAAAAGAGTCAGAGAGCAATAAATTGTGAATGGGATTGCATGTATGAGGGTAGGCAGTGAGTTCAAACTAGCAAATTTCAGGACAGGTACTAACTGCAAAGCAACTCAAACCACTCACCCTACTGACAATAGATCAACTATGAAAACTTAATGGGTATAGAAGAGCACATACATAGGTGGAATTGAAGGAAAACCTGGGTAAAATAATTTTCCACAATGAGTTAAAACATCTATACAGGAAAGCAATCTAATAGCCTGACTAAGCCCTAATATCAACATAAGTAATTCAAACCACACTTTAAAGATTGAATATCAACTATGTAATAAAATTATACAGGTTTGTAGGAAAAATAAAAGTATTGAAATCATGACCCCCAAACTGACTGTTTTCCTAAATATTTGTATCTCCCAACTGCACACACACACACACACACAAAATGTAAGGCAGAATCTCAATGGTGACAAGTGATCTAGTAAGCACTGGGACACAATTCTATGGCTCTAAAGAGAGATTTATAAACTATAAAAACCTCCAGGCTACTTATTGTATCAGCATTGAAAATTGTAAATGTCAAATACACTAGGAGTGTCTTTGACTCTTCTTTTGCGTGCAATGCAATAGAATGTATAGAAGACTTCTATCTTGATGTCAGATTTCAATAGTAAGGAAGACTTATTTCAGACACTTTTTCATACTGTTTTCTAATCCACTAATAGACTTTTTTTTAAAATGGCATTGGGTCTGAGTAATATTTTTAATATGACTTTAGTAATGCTGTTATAGTTTGGGAAAATTACAGTAGAGTTATTTGGTTGTTAATTCAGTTCAGTCAAAAGCAATGTGCTTTGTCAACAATGGATATTTTATTTACTCCCTGTTTCCAAGTGTGTAATCTGGAAGGTTGTGTCTCCTACCTATTGTAGGAGACATCCTACCAAGGCTTCCAATGCTCAAGTTTATCCACTCGCCTTATGCCCCTACTTCTCTTTTATTTACATGACACTTCCATAAACTTTTTGTATTGTTCAACTTCTCAGCTCTCATTTTAATACCTCAGTCTAGAGGACGTGGTTGTAGGATGTTGACATCTGAGTTCAAATTCCAGATACGACACCAAATGAGTGATCACTGACAAGTCCTTTCATTTCTTTTTACTCTATTTCCTCCTTTGTAGTTGGAGGGTACCACCTACCTCACAGGGTTGTTGTGAGGAAAAGTGCTTTGTAAATTGTAAAGTATTATATGAATGTGGAACTTTGGAGTTGATTCAATTCATGGTCATGAAGGTTTCAAGAAAATTCTTTGCTTTATAGAGTGTATGCACCCGCATCTAAAGGAAATCGAGCAATAGTTCTTTTGGTTCCCCTTTATTTGGGCTTCCATATCTATTTGTACTTATGGGAGAAGACTGAGTGTATTTGTTATATGTCACAGCTGGCAAGTTATTGGGGAAGAAATGACAAAAGTATTTATGGAAGGCATAATTGCAAACACTGAGGATTAATATGCTTTTTTTTTTCAAGGCCAAAGATGTCATTTAATCCATCTATATGTTTAATTGAATGGAGACACAATGTATATGGTTGCAGAAAACCAAACCCAAACCTATATTTGTGTTACAGGCACTAAATTAGAACATTCATTTTCCTGTATGAGTCTTTGCATATCTTTATGTTTTGTCACAATAGTTCTGAGCTGAGATAATCTGGCAATTTGGAGCAATAAAGAGACGTCTCTCTCTTTCTCCTGTCTGCTGAAGTCCTTAGCCCATTTCCATGGAAACTAAAATCAGATCACCAAGAAAAAGAAAGAAAGAAAATGGTTAGTATTTTTTTTAAAAAGAATCAACAATGGTCTTTCCCACACTTTATCTCATTTAGTGGACAAATAGGAACAAGGTCAGGGACATAAGCTAACTTCTTTTTTTAAACCAAACCATCAATGCTTAAAAAATAAATAAATCAAACAGATAAAGTACAGTCCATAGTAGTCCATATTACAATGAGGCTTCAAATAACTTGGAGAGTTCATTTGTATTTTAGCTGTCCATCTGTCACGTTTGTTGAATTGAATTTTGAAAGAATTTTGTAGTGAAGAGCCCACTGTGGGGCTTATCTGTCTCCTGGAGTTTTGTTTCTTCTCCATACATTGCTTTACATATAAGCATAGGAGTGGGAAGGGAGCAGGGAGAACAATACCTGTGATTTCCTTGATACAGGAAATTCCCAGTACAGGAACTCCCTCTACCAATGCATATTGTTATCTTCTCTACATCTTAGAGTCTTCTCTAAGCCTGGGATACTGTGAGGTTGATTGATTTTTTTCTAATGGTCACATACATAGTGAGTATATGTCAGAAGTAGGCTTTGAAGACAAATCTTCCTGACTCTGAGGCCAGACCTCTATCCACTATACAATACTGCCTCTCCATAAATATCATCATCTTCCCCCCCAAAAAAAAATTCCCTAAAGATGAGTGGAAACAAATTGAAGGACTTCATTTCCAATAATCCATATTCAATTGTGGAAAAAGGTTTCCATAGCAGTGAAGAATTGTGTGTATTTATTACATTTATATGAATATATTTTGTAAGAAATTATTTCACTTTAATTTCTAAAGAGAGACTCTTATTTCAACCTATGGAAGGTGGAGGGGTGAGGGAGTATTGCATCACTTAAGTATTTAGTTATATTAGGAAGAGAAGAATGTTCCAGGTTCCCCAAGCAAAATCATCAAGCACTTCAGAGCTGGTACACTATTTTTGACAGGAGAAAACTCTCTTAACTTCCCTCTTTTGTTCTTTCTTAGACAAAACACGTAAACAACTTTTTAAAAGTGGGCTTTCTTCCTCTTAAGTGTCCTTACGTTTTAGGAAAATGTTTCAGAAAAGATGATCTTGCTACATCTTTCATCAGGTTCTTTCTTTCCATCCCTCTGAGGGGGGAAAGTTGAATCTCTCTTTTATACTGTGTGCCTCATATGGCATTTAGCTTTTGCTGGCATTCAGTACTGGAGATAGCCAGCTCTGTGTTGCTGCTGGGAAAGGTCAACAGGGTTTTGGCCATAAAAAATAAACTGTTTACCTCATTGCAGTGTGTTTTAATCCATGTTCCATTCCTAGTTGGCTGGTGAGCTGAAGAGAGGGTCAGAAAATTTTCCCTAAGTCCAAAGTCTCAGATTGGAATGTTGAAGGGGGAAATAATTTTTATTTGGTAACTTTGAAAC
>CM053582.1:216350367-216385190 GCA_028627135.1 Pseudochirops cupreus | reverse complement strand
AACTATAGGCCTAACAATGATACCCCTTTAATATATGAAGTTCTCATATATGAATAGGTCATTCCAAAGAAGTATTTGACCTTTACTATACTTGTGTAACCCAAGCTCCAAAGCATATTGGTATAGGACTCCTCCTCATTGGAATGCCCTGCAAGTACAAGGCAGAGTTGGTAAGAGCAAGAAATAAGAGAAATCTATTCTCTTCAAGTGTTTCAGATATTTCTGGCTTCTAGTTTTGAGACAGATGATGAACAATATCACTCTCTCTTCAGGTTGCTGTAAGAAAAATATCCTGGGAAGAAGTTGACATGAGAGGAGCTAGCATTCCCTATCCTTAGCTTAGTACACTAAAGGCTTTGGTGAATTTTCCTTGGGTGATCTCTCTCTCTCTCTCTCTCCCTCTCCCTCTCTCTCTCCATATATATATCTTCTTTCAATCTCAGTTGAGCTAAGTTACCTTATTCCCACTTGAACAACTCATTTACTATATATATTGTCTGGAATATATTTTCATATGTATAATTTCTTCTATTTCTGTTTTGCTATCAACTTGGATAAATGGGTTTCTTTAATAGTTGCTATCTATGTTCATTGTTGAACTTGTATCTGGTGGGAAAGGGGTTAAGTCTCAGCTATAGAGTTTGGGGCCCTCTTTTCCCCATTAAGGAAATGGTGATCAAAAGTTTAGCTTATATCAAAAAACTACGTCCCCTAAACTAACAATATTTAAGGAAGCAGATAGATATAATTCTAGTCTATTATCCCCTCTTTCTGAGGAGAAAAGAAGGGCCAACTTCTGACCAGCTTGCCCTCCTGGGAGGAATCAAAGTCTCTTTTAGAGAAGAGTTAGGGGGAACAGTCACTAGATATGTCTATCATGGCTTCCCTTCAAGCTACATATGACACTACCCCCCCCCAACCCATGCTACACACTGGATAAGATGGAAATGATGAGTATTGTTCATGGATACATATAAATTGATCAACCTGTGACTTTCAGCCCCAGTCCTGACAGAACAGTTTGGTAATGCTTTAAGTTTCAGATGTGTAGAATTCAGCCCCTGGAATTCTGGTTTTTTGTGGTTTTTTTTGTTTTAGTTTTTTTTTTTTTTTGTCCATATGTGTTATATGACAACAAAATGCCAAACCAGTGAGCGATACCTATTGTGCAAGATCCGACTGGTTATTTGTGGCCCAAAGAATTCATTTTCATATAGTCTTGTTAAATCAAGTCAATCGATCAGTGAAGAAGCATTTAATATGCTCTTGCTAAGTACTGGGTATAGAAAAAAACACTATCCTGGCCCTTAAGGAACTCCTATTATAGCTTTCATTGCTATGGTGCTCCCCAGGAACCCCAAATTTAGACTATATATGGTCAAAACTTCAACCTCAAAATGTAAAACATTTAATCTATTCATCAATTCAACAAATAGTTAAGTAGCAACTATGTGAAGAAATGTGCTAGTTACTGGGAAAGATACAAAGTTTACAATAGACATGGTTCTTATAGAAATTGGATCATAGATTTAAAGTCAAGCCAACAAACACTGATTTAGCTCTCACTTTGTATCAGGCACTGTGCTAAGTTGTGATGATAGAAAGAAAAACAGAAAACAGTTCCTGTCCTCAAGAAGCTTATAGAGGGGGTGGGTTGGGAAGAGGGACAGGGATACAGCTCAGTGGGGGATACAGGATATAAGCAACTATTTCCATCCAAGATATAGACAGGGTAAATAAGAGATAATCTCGGAGAGAAGGCACTGGCAGTGAAGGGGGCCAGGAAAGGCCTCTTGCAGGAGGTAGGATTTGAGCTAAATCTTTAAAGAAGCCAGAGAAGCTAGGAGGCAGAGGTGAGGAAGAAGAGTGTTCCAGGCATGGGGAAAGGGTACGGAAGATAGCCAGTGAAAACATAAAGAGTTGTGCTCTTTGACAACAACAATCTATGTGCTCTATGCTCCTCATTTTACAAGGAAAGAAACAGTTAAATGACTAGCCCAGGGTTCCTCAAGTAGTAAGGGACAAAGTTGGGGTTCAAGTCCTGGTCCTTTGATTATGAATCCAGGACTCTTTCTATTACATACTGCTAGCCTCCTAGGATACTTGTGCCACAGAACAAACAGAAATCCAGTTCAACTTCGCCTTGGAGTTAAGGGATTTGCACCGAATATTTCCATTGGTCTAGAACTAATAATGATATTTTGAATAATTGTAACTTTGAATAGTGTGAATTTGAATAAATAAAATGGTGGGACTCATTGAGACCTAACTACTGAGTATAGAAAAAAATCGTGAACAATTTTTTTAAAAACCAAATAGAAGATTTTATATTTTATCCTAGAAGCAATAGGGAGCCACTGGAGTATATTAAATGGGTTGGGGGAAGGCAAAGGGTGGTTTCAGAGAAACATGGGAAAGCAAGTAAATCAATAAAAGGGAAAGTAAGCAGAACCAAGAGAAAATTTATACAATAACAACAATATTTGTAAAAAACAAACAAAAAAAAAAAACCTTGAAAGACTTAGGCGCTCTGGTTAACACACTGACTGACCACAGTTCCAGAGGACTCAAGATGAAACATGTTACCATCTCCTAACAGAGAGGAGATGGACTCAGTACCAACTAAGTCTCTTTTTTCTTTTGACATAGGCAATGAGAGAATTTATATTCCTTGAATATACATGTTTCTAAGAGGGGTTTTATTACTTTTGTTTCTCAATTGGTGTGGGGTGGTCAGAGGGAGAGAATACACATCCGAAAATAAAGTTTAATTTTAAAGAATTCTATAGGGCAAATCAATTAATTGAGCTATGGATCCACTCATAATTCCTGACTCCCCTGATACTCCTTTCCTAGGCCACCACTCCCATGTATGTGATATCTTCCCTTATTAGGAGGCATGCTACTTGAGGGAAGGATATTTCTACGCCCAGAATTTAGCACTGCGCCTGGCATATAGGAAACAGGAACAGGGACTGCTAGACCTATGGTTTCATTGATATAGACTACTCTGCCATGAGAAACATTTGTCTTTTTATTATATCGACATTCACATGCTTCTTGATTTTCTGAAGACATAAAGCTAGCAGGGCAGCTAGGTGGTGCAGTGAATAAACTGGCAGGCTTGGAGTCAGGAAGACCTGAGTTCAAATCCAGCCTCAGATACTTACTAGCAGTGTGACCCTAGGCAAGTCACTTAACCCAGTTTCCTCATCTGTAGAATGAGCTAGAGGAAGAAATGACAAATCATTCTACTATCTGTGCCAAGAAAACCCCAGCTGGGATCATGAAGAGTCAGACACAACTCAAAAAAACTAAGCCACAGCAAAATTCCCACCAAGAGATTTGATCAGACCGCCAAAACTTCATCAGAAAGCATGAGTCATCTATTTTGAGGCCAATTAAATAAAGATCATCCAAGTTTTAGCATAATTATTACCAGCCGTCATGAAAATCTCCTATCCTTTCATCTGACCCTCTCCCCCACGCACTTTTTCAAAACCTATTCTTCATCCTTACCATGACCTTGAGTCCTTCTGGCTCTCCCTAGACTCCCAGGTAAGCACAACTGATACTAAAGTTCTTCAGCGAGACTTTGAGAATGTCCTTGTACTGCTTCTGCTGACCTCTGTGCAAGCACTTGCCTTGTGCGAGTTCTCTGTCTTTCAGATAAATGTACGCTTGGTATTCATTCAGACTACGTGGCCAGACCATCGATTGTGAGACATGGTGGGCACTGACACAGGATGCCCAGCATGGCACACCCACAGCAAAGAAGGCCTTGTGCTTTACGAGCAAAGAGAATCACAGGAACACAAAGGAAACATGAGATGCACAAATCTAGAGACAGCTTCATCTCAAACGTTCAAACAGACTATTTGTGCCTGACTGGTGGTAGAGACTTCCAAGCTCATGCTGGACTGATAATCACAGTTGAAGGCTCTGTATCTTGATCCCAACATGATGATGTCATTGGTCCTCTTCCAATATAAAAGACAAACAAAAAAAACCCAGGTAATTAACCACCATCTTCCCTAACTTTTCTTCCTTCATGATTTTGATCCTATAGATAACTAGCTCAGCTATATAGTATCCTTTCCTCTTAAATCCGTTGCTCCAAACCCCAAGTCTACTAAACTCCATTATTGTGTTACACTTACCATCTACCTTTACTGGTCTTATTTGCATGCTACTAAATACTTTTGGAGAAAGCTACAAGAACTTGATAACTGGGGCCACTACAATTTCATGTTCTTCTATCTCATCAGGGTCTTCATATCTGCATTTCAATGTTCTTCCCTATTTTTTATACCAATCCCTCCTAATTAACTTTATATCACACCCAGGTGTGCTGGTAAATATTTAACAACCAACTCTCTGAAAGAAAAAACTATATGCATGACACATTTTAAATTTTAATCTGCATCATTATTATTTTCTCCATCACTTTCTTAAATGTAGGCAAAGAAATAACAAATTAAGCCCTCATTTGTAGTATTTGCTGATTCCCAAAGTGTATGTGCTCACACTGAAAATTTAATAGAAGCAGCTCCAACACTATCTCAACCTAGAGTGTTTTTTCCAAACTTTCCCTTCTCTCCTCAAGTCCCCTATCCCACCCCCTCTTTCTTTTGCAAAGGCTCACACCTCCTATGAGAAAATCAAAGCCATCCACCAAAACTTCCCTTTTCTTTGCTATTCCATACCTCAAAGTTGCCCCCATTTCTTCTTCCTATGTTTCAGTCTCTGAGGAAGAGGGAAGGGTTCTCCTTGATAAAAATCAATTCCTCTCTTTGTACTTTTCATCCTATCCCTTCTCATTTCTCCTGGGATCCTGCTCCATTGATCATTCCTTCCCTCACTTTTGGTCTCTCCCTTTCTGTCATCTCCTTCTCTGCTATATGCAAAAAATGTCCAGGCTTTCCCATCTATAAAAAAAAAAAAACTTTCCAATTCACTCTGTCATCCCATCAAGCTACCATGCTACACCATCCCACTTCTCTCCTTCCTTTCACTGACAAAACCAGGAAGAGTCACCTATTTTAAATTCCTCCACTTCACATATACCCACTTTCACTTCTAAATCCCTTTCATTCTGGTTTCTGACCACAACACTGCATTGAATCCGCTTTTTCTAGAGTTACTAATGATCTCTTAACTGCTAAATTAAAGAAATAATGACCTTTTCTCAACTTTCTCTTAGGCCTCCCTTCAGTTTTTAACATGGTCGACCACCCCATGGATTGTACTCTACTCCCTTGGATTCCATGTCATTGCTCTCTTCTGATTCTGTTCCTGCCTAAGTATTCCTTCTTAGGTCTTTGCTGTATCACTCTTCCTTTGTCCTCTTCTCTTTCTTTATACCTTCTTGCCATCTTATCAGCTCCCATTAGTTTCATTATAGTCTCTCCACAGATGACTCCCAAATTCATATATCCAGTCCTAATCTCTTTCCAGAATTTGTCCCAGTCCATAACAATTATTTGGGGCTTGAGAGGGAGTTTGCATAAAAGAATAATATGGGTTATTCGTGAGTGAAGTAAAAGACCTTTATAATGGCCAGTTTTAACTCATAAGCTTAAGACCTAAAATGAAGTATTCAAAGCCTATGAAGAAAAAAGGAATTTGAAACAAGGAAAACCACAAGGTATCAGTCAAGAGAGGGGTCAGTTGAATACAACAGTCCTCAGACCATTGTAGGAAATCGATAAGGGTCACTGATAGCTTGGAAGAGTGAATTAAATAGTTTACCAAAGTGGCCACCTTCTCCTTGGCATACCCAGGCTCTGCCAAGTTCTCCATCTATCTTCTTCATCAGTGTGTGGGACATGGATCTTTTGTCTCCCCAACACCACTGCTGCTCAGAAAAAACCCTAGTTCACACTTTAGGTATGGTATGGCAAAGCTTCACCTTTTGCTCTTTCATATCCTGCTGGGAAGGCTTCAAGTATGGCCTTATCGGCAGACTGAATCTGCTGTTCAAGGACTGATTTAAAAAGGATGGAAAGGCTTGTTACCAATAGATTGGCCATAAAATGACGAATTGTTTGTCCATGACAACCCATGAAACAAAGAAAAATTAAAATAGCCCAAAGTCTCCAGCAGCCCCCATCTACTTCCACAGTGACAGTAGTAAATGGAAGAAAAGGGGCTAGAGGGTATTATGAATCAGTTTTTAAGCCATCTATAAATATTAACTGTAAAGACTTCAAATATAAGATATTTTTCCAATGACAAGTGAAGTGACATACTATCAAAAAAAATGAACAACATCAATATTATTAACCTGGTGATAAATGACCAGAAGACAAAAAAAAATTGTAGCTAAATGAAAAAATGGTTAATAGGTTCTCTTTAGAGAGGAAAACAAAGGAGATTGTGTAGCTGGCATCTTCATGAACCCTGAAGAAACCAAGAAACATAATTTCATGGGATACTTGATCATCACAAGGAGAAGAAAAAAAGACCTACCACCAATACATTTGTAGTTTATGTGTCTTTCATTGGTTTTGCTCATATATTGAATGCTTCTATATGTTGACGGAAGCTAAAAATAAAATTTACCCATAAAATTACTTTTTTAAGAAAAGATTCAATGTCTCTATGAATAGGTCTGTGTCCAGGAGGCCCCTGAGTGTAGAAGTGAAATTCCTTTTTTATGGTCTCCTCTTGATGATCTTTTTCTGCTAGTTGGTCATGGAAAGAAACGATCTTTGTTCATCTTTGAATCTCCCCTTAACATAGAGGACAGTATCTCTACAAGAATCTTCCCTTTCATATTTTTATTTTTTTATCTCAACTGACAAGCCTATTCATTCCATTTCTGGAAGTCTATGGAGACTGTTAAGAAGGCAGCTCTTTCTCTCATCCAGATCTTATCAGTTTGAAACCATTCTTGTAGCCACATGCCTCATTCTACTTTTGCATTCGAGTTGTTTGGGAATTGGTTTTTTGTTTTCTTTTTCCTTATTTATGGCTTTGGACTGAAATCTAGTTTACCTTTTTTTCAGAAAAGGTTGTGTGGTCTCTACAGACTCTGCAGTCTTGCAGGCTGTAATCTAATCTGCCACCTTTCTCTCCAGCAGCATTGGATCTTCTTTAATGGACTCAACATTCCCAGCTTAGTGGTTGTGACTATAATAACAGACAAGCCCTGGGTCCAGTGAACAATGTACAGCTTTCCTTGGCCATCCTTTTTGCTCAAACAGGGTTTGAGCAAATCATACATATCATTACGATGCCATCCTGAGAAAAGTCACTGGCCCAACTATATCAACCTGAGAAATACAGCATTGTTTAATAAATGGTCAAGTGTGTAATTGGCATGAGACAGAATACTTTGATTGTGAGAAATACCTATTCTGAAAGAGTTTGGCTAAGGTTAGTTGTTGTTATACACAGCAGGTGTTATATTTCTTATCTAAATCTAAACCAATTGCTCAAAAAAACATGGGCATTATACCCACTGTTATAGGTCAAGAGCTTCACCTCCCGGACTTAGAACTCAGAGGAATCTACCTAATGAGTCCATTCAAGTTTTCTGGCCTTCAGGGAATATTTTGAGGTGTTTTTATCTATGCAAAACCATAGATCTTGTCTTGCCTTACAGGTTAACAAAGTGAGGGGTTCCCAGGGAATTATCCACTATCGGTAAAGCTTAACATGGCACAGAAAATTTGTAGGAAACAGCAGACTTCATTAAATACCAATGGTCTGAATCATTCACCTGCACAGTAAAAGTGGGATTTGGCAGCTGAGGTGTGATTTTGCATATAACTCTGCTTCTGATCCAGCCTTACTTGGTGTGAAGAAATTCATATGCATGAACTTTTCTGAAGCCAAGAGAGGTCTGTAGTATGGAAACCCAGAATATCATGTATTGATTTGCTCATTTTCTGACATATTTATCATTTCTCAAACCCTGACAGCAATGGTCACATACTGACTTACTCCTCTGCAGCTTTTAGTGGAGCTTTGATTTAAAAAAAAAAAACTTCCCAAATTTCAGCTTTACTTAGAGAGTCACTAAGGCCCCATTCCAAGGCTCATGAACTCATACATGACTCATGTAACTAACTAAAATGAGGAGAAACACTGCAGATGTGGAACTATGGACAAAGCCATTCTTCTTTAAAAATTTAAAGACAAAAGGAAATGGAAGCTTAAACCAACATCATTATATGTTATTGGACTTTCTTTTTCTAAATCAACTGGTTTTTTAAAAATTAATTAATGTATTTATTTTTAGTTTTCAATATTCATTTCCACAAAATTTTGAGTTCACATTTTCTCCCCATCCCTTGCCTCCCACCCCAAGATGGGTTGCATTCTGATTATCCCTTCCCCTAGTCTGCCCTCTCTTCTATCACCCCATGCTACCCTCTTATTCCCTTCCCCCTTACTTCCTTGTAGGGCAAGATAGATTTCTATACCCCATTGCCTGTATATCTTATTTCCTAGTTGCATGTAAAAACAATTTTTAACATTTGTTTTTAAAACTTTGAATTCCAAATTTCCTCCCTTCTTTCCTCCCCACCCACCCTCATTGAAAAAGCAAGCAATTCAATATAGGTTATACATGCGTAGTTATGCAAAACATTGCCATAATAATCATGTTGTGAAATACTAACTATATTTCCCTTCATCCTATTGTTGCCCTCTTTGAATATTCCAGTTGGATCAAACTGGCCTTCCTGCTATATTCTTCATCCATTGTACTCCATAACTTATCTCCATACCAATGCATTGACTGTCCTCCATGCCTCAAATACACTCCTTTATTGCTTCCACCTTCTGCAGTTTCTCCCTTTCTCCAAGATGCAATTCAAGCACCACCTTCTTCACAAAGCTTCCTGGATCCCACACAGCTTCTGGAGTCGTCCTTCCCTGATTACTTTGTATTAACTCTGTCATAATTGTATATGTATGTGTATGTGCATGTGCATGTATATGCATATGTCTATGTGTGTGTGTGCATGTGTATATGTGCGCATGTGTGCACATATGTATATGTGTGTGCATGTATGTGTATATGCATGTATATGTGTGTGTATGTGTGTGTATGTACAGTTCAATTGACTCTCTGGACTTCTCTGCCTCCTCACCAGCTACCTCCCACCCATCCACCCTCCATGAGAAACCTCTGCCTCAAGCTTCCTTTCCCATGGAGGTAGCTATGTGGCATGAGTAGGTAACTAGAGCACTAGGCCTGGAGTCAGGCCTGAATTCAGATTTAGCCTCAGACACCTACCCTAGATATGACTGTAGGCAAATCATTTGACATCTGTCTGCCACAGTTTGCTCAATATAAAATAGGGATAATAATGACACCTACCTCCTAGAGTGGTTGTGAGGATCAAATGAGACATTATTTATAAAATATTTAGAACAGTATCTGGCACATAGTAGATGTGCCCATTATTAAATTAATATTTCCCAATTATTAAATGAGTATTTCCTTCCTTCTTTCCTTCCTTGTTTTTCCTTTCTTTCTTTCTTTCTTCCTTCCTTCCTTCCTTTCTTCTTTTCTTCCTTCCTTCCTTCCTCCTTTCCTTCCTTCCTTCCGTCCTTCCAGCTAGGTGTCAAGTCATCAAATTTCATCAAGAGTCAGAGCCATTCTCATTTAAATCCCAGTTCACCTCATTCCCTGGACTTCTCTAGGTCCTTGCCAGCCACCTGACAGCCACTGGGGTGGACCATCTCCCTTGTTCCACAATTCACCTTTATACGTTATCTTCCTCCATTTGAATGTAAGCTCCTCGAGGATAGAAACTGTCTTATTTGCTTACATTTGTATTCCTAGTCCTTACTACAGTGCCTGGTACATTAATAAATGGTCTATCTATCCATCTGTCTATTCTCTATCCTTTCTAACTTTCCTTACTACCCAAGAAATCTTTCTAAGGCACATGTGTGAACCACATGTGTGAACATGTTACCTCCACCCACAACCCCCCTCCCACGGAAAACCTTCAATGTTTCCCTATTGTCTCTAGATTCAAATGCAAACTCATTAATCAATTTTTTAATTTTTAAAATTATAACTATTTAGACTTTATAGTTTATTAAATATTTACCAGGTATATCAGTTATTTAAGTATTTAAATATGGTTCATATACTCCACAAAATGGTTATAATCTACCTTTTTGGACTTACGTCACATTATTCTGCTGCATATAGTCTGCTCTTCAACCAAATCAAACAAGTGGTCATTTCCCAGATTCAGTATTTCATGTCTCACCAGTGCACATTTACATAACCTATCCCCCATGCCCGAAACGCATTCACTCCTTTCCGCAGCCCCTCAGAATCCTTACTGTACAAGAAATGTCCTTTGCTTCGTAGAGTTTTCTTTGATTCCTCCCAGTCGTTGGTGACCTCTCCATTCTCAAAGGACCCTTCATTTATTTATTCTCGTAGGTTTCGTATTTATGGTCATAGAATTTGGACCTCTGGAGGGCAGGAGCTGTCGCATTTTGGTTTTTGTATCCCTGTGATCTAACGTAGTATCTTGCACGCTGGAGGAACTTGATAAATATTTGCTGAATTATCGGTCTCAATTAACTTTATTACCGTGAGCAACCAATCATTGTCTTATGTAAATTTTACTCTGGCTAGGCTGTCTTCAACTTATATTCACCTAAAATCAGATATGATATTTCAAATCCAAGAATTAAAAAATCTAATTATGATTATTGCTTAGAGTAAAAAATTGTGTAGATTTAAGAATATTATTTGAAGTTTTTATGCCCTCAAGCAAAGATTCATCAGTTCTTTGGGGCTGTGTCAATAACCTAACAAGTTGAAAAGAGAAAATTTAGCCAATTGGTCATTCTGCTTACATCAAACCAATTGATTTTTTTCCACTGAAATGATTGGTGTTTTTTTTTTTTTACTGACTTTGGTAAGCTAAACAGTTGTGTATTATTACACAGTTATCTCTGAATCTCAGAGTTGAAAGGGACCTCAAAGGTTATCTAGTCCCATAAATATCCAAATTACAGCGCCCTACCAAGTTGCTGTCCAACCTAAGCAAGAATACTTCAAGGAATGGGAAATTCACTACATACTCAGAAAGTCTCTTCCACTTGGGGACAGTTCAATGAGAAAAATTTTCCTCTTATCAAGTTGAAATCTGCCTCTAGACAACTTCATACATTGTTTCTATTTCTGCCCTGCCTTCTGCCAAGCAGAACAAGTCTAATCCCATTAATATGACAGACCTCAAAGGACTTGAAAACACCTATCATGTCCTTCCTAAGTCTTCCTTTCCAACTTAAATATCTCAAGAGAATGTGCATTTGTACAGGATGTTCTGAGTGTGCAAGGTATGCCAGGACAAACCCTAATATCGTTGGTCTTTTGCGTCTCATTTTTTAAAATTTGTACCTTTAAATTAAGGTTTAACTGTTCATTTAAAAGCAATAAGCTTAGCTGAATTTTCATTTATTTGATGATTAAAACAAATTTCCTTTATAATTAAGTTTTCATTACATATTTGCCTTTAAAATTTTAAAATAAAATTTCCTAGGTGTGCATGCACCTATTCCAAGGAGAAAGACATCCCCCTGAGAGACAGTATAGAAGAGAAAAGAAGAGGAAGACACAGTGCTCACATCTTTAGATCTGCCTTTCAAATTTCACAGACTCAAGTTCAAAGAGATAGCTGCAAGAAGCCTTCCCTGATAATCAATGCTTTTAACAAGATGGTAGCCTATTAAATACTAATAGTTTAATTCACAAATAGGCACTTAACAAACTCTAGCCAGCATATATTTTAAAATGTTTCATGAGTAAAACATAAAGGCACAATTCCCATCTTCACAAAATCTAATATTTAGTAGGGAGACCAAAAGCACACATGTACAAGGAGTGGCTTGGGGATAAGGAGAAGGGGGGAGGTGAAAAAGGGCTGGAGAGAGGAGAAGTGACACATAACATTGTAAAGTAACAAGGTAATAGGATTAACCAATCTCACTAGTAGATCACCCCTCAAACCTGCTTACTTTGCTTGTTAACATGTTTATTCTCATCATTCTGAGTTCTAGAATAATCCAAGAGAATACTTGGATATTTCCTCATTAAGCCACTAGGTTGGAATCCCTACCCCATGTGGAACAACACTTTTTCCATCATATGCTCATATCTCTTTATATGCCAAAACTCCTAATCTCCTAGGACTCACATAATATTAAAGTTACTGGCTATAAAATTTATTAGCATTGTAATCAATAATAAACAAAGACATAAATAACAATTTGTAATATTTTAGTTATGGGAAAGATCACAGCCAGTCATCTCTAACCATTGCTGTAACTGCATTTGACTTCTTCTTACTTCTGGTAATATCATTTCACTAAGTTTATTCAAGATGCAAAATAAAGACTCTTTCAAAGAATCTGCTTTAATCAATCAATCAATGTATTAAATGTCTATTATGTGCCAGGCACTGTGTTAAGCACTGAGGATACAAAAAGAGGCAAAAGATAATCCTTGCCCTTATGGAACTTACAATCTAATGAAGGAGCTTACAATCTAATGGCTATATTCTTCACAAATAAATATTAAAAATAGGTAACAAGGATGAAGATCCATCAATATTCTTTCTCTTTACCCTCTCCAGATTCTCTCCAGTAATAATAGGAAAACAGTCTCTGACTTCTTTTACTGATCTCTATTTGGTCTGTCATTCTCTCTCTAATCAGCCTCCCCAAATTGACAAACATTTCCACAGCATTCCATTTGGCTCTTAAAGATATAATAACATTGTCTTTCACTTCTGTGGAAGGACCTAGTGAAACTGGTATGTTACATCAATAATGCAAAACTAAAATAACACGTAAGAGCTGAGGGCATAATATATGGAAGTGATAATTAATAGGTACAAGTGGGTATAGTCTTGAACCAAATTTAATTAAGTCTCCACAGACTTGTGGGGGCACCGAAGGAACAGAGATGCATACCATATGCATACACCCAGTCTTTGGTAATAAGATGGAACATAGACTAGGAGTAACTGGAATGAAAAGAACTGACACCCACTGACCTGCTACTGTTTTACAGGCTTCAACTTAACCTCCAGAAGAGACCCTGAGGAACCATGTTCCTTCAGTCCTGAGCTGATAGAGTGACCACCCAGTCTAGTGAATAAGAAGCCCTGAGGAAAAGCTTCATTTTTTGCCTGAACTTTGGGAAGGTGGAAGGAGGATCCTTCGCTAGTGTATAGCTTGGGGTTTCTTATAGGAACTGAATGGACTGAAGTCAGGAGAAGGTACTCAATGGATCTGGGAACAGTAAGCTGTTTCATTTATTTCCATTGCTCTGATAAAAGTTCTATAGAATAAATCATGTCATGGCATTGAACTAGGTGCTGTGGGACAAAGGGAGGGAGTGTCTAGTAGGATGGAAGCCTATGAGCCCTAAGATTTGATTGGATAATTCAGATACAGCCCTTGGACTAATTTAGAAAGGCCAGACAAAGAGGTAAGAAAGAATAGCTGCCACAGAATGTGAGAAAGGCCTTGGGAGTTACAGCTGTTGTTGCAAAAATCCATCTGATGCCAATCCTGCAAATTACATGTGATTTAAAAAAAAATACTGTGGAAACCATGAGAAAATGGCAGCCAAAGAATAGCATCCCCTACATATGACATACATAAAGGCTTTAGCAAGTCATATATGTGAGAGGAAATTGACTTGGTTAGAGCTGAAGGCTATTATGAGGAGGAAATAAAAGATGAGTTTAGAAAAAAGGATGGAGTGGCTATGTGGTGCAGTGAATAGAGCACCAGCCCTGGAGTCAGGAAGACTTGAGTTCAAATCCGGCCTCAGACACTTAACACTTACTAGCTGTGTGACCTTGGGCAAGTCACTTAACCCCAATTGCCCTGCCCTTGCCCTCCCAAAAAAAAAAAAGAGAGAGAAAGATGGAGAATGAAGTGGGAAAGTGAAAACCATAACAAATAGGAGGAAAACCCCAAAAAAGTAAACAATGATGATAATTATAATAGTAGCTTCTATTTGTGTGGGACAGGGAGGGGGTGATTTGAATAGAGTGCTGGGCCTTAAGTCAGGAAGACCTGGGTTCAAATCCAACCTCAGACATGTACTAGCTATGTGACCCTGGGCAAGTCACTTAACCCTATTTGTCTCAGTTTCCTCTTCTATAAAATGAGCTGGAGAAGGAAATGGCAAACCACTCCTGTATCCTTGCCAAGAAAAGCCCAAACAGGGTCACAAAGAGTTAGACACTACTAAAATGACTGAAAAACAATTTTTTAAGTTTCAGTTTTTAAAGTCCCCTCAAATATCTTCTGCATCACATTTCTGGGAGGTCCCATGTGGAAATGAGATTAGGGTCCCCCCAGGCGTGAGAGACTGATGTGACCAGAAGGTACAGGAAGTTTTCTCAAATATAGAAACTCCCTCCTTTAGCCCAGATTCCACTCAACTCAGTCTAAGTTTCAAAATGTAAAATCATTCCCATACAATATTTCATAAACTTATTACAAATTGGCTGGTTACATCTCCATCCAAACCGTACACTGGGAAAAATCTCTAAATATGGCTTGTGTCTCATTTCCCATTAAGACTCTTAGCTCCTTTCCTAATTCACTGAAAAGAAAAACTCATTCACAATATAGACTGAAGTACATTTATTACTAGAAGTCAAAATTTGAAAAATTATAGTATTAAGTTCCTGTTATTTTGTGGCTCCAGCAAAACTCTAGAAAAACTTCACTTCTATTATAATGGCTAACATACATAGCACTTCCTACATGCCAGGCACTGTGCTAAACACTACAATTATTATCTCATTTGCTCATCACATCAAGCCTGGGAGGTAGGTGCTGTTATTATTTCCATTTTACAGATGAGGAAACATGCAAACAGAGGTTAAGTGACTTGTTCAGGGTCCCACAGCTAGTAAGTTTCTGAGGTCAAATGTGAACTCATGTCTATCCTGACTTCAGGTGCAGCACTCTCTCCACTGAGTGTACCCAGGTGACCTTTTCGAACAGTGGTGACAAACTCAAAAATGGAAGCCACTAATCCATACATAAGGATCCCCACAGGTCACAGGGCTGACAGTTTTAAAATGTAATGATATTTTATCATATTATATTTTTATCTATTTTGTTAAATATATCCCAATTATATTTTAGTCTAGTTCCTGCACTTCTACAGCCAGGGAAATACACTCCTACTTAAGAAGAATACCTGCTTCATTTTCATAATCAGCAGAATAAGGTGGTACCAATATAATCTTGGATTCTAGTGCTTTGGTAAAAAGTTATTCATGGGTTGTCATAGAAACATCTTAGGGAGCATCCCATCACACCACCTCTGCTTTATTCCCTGACTGAACTCTGGCAGGTCTCTTTGGTGTTCCCAATATATTTACAATTGTAGCTTCTGACCCCCAAACATGCAAAAGAGATGGGGAGGTCCCTCCTGTGTTATAGACAAAGCAAAACCCACAAACCTTAAGAATGTCTCCAAAATCTGGATTGTGATTTATATATCTAACCCTGTTGAAAGTAGTCGTGATTTTAAATAGAATGGAAAAATAATACCAGTAATTATAAATTTGATAGCTCTTCAAGATTTATAGAACTCTGAAACAATTCTTAGTAAGTTGTTTTAAAATATACCATTTTTAATTATTAGAAATATTTTATGTACTTTAATAATTAATATATTCTACTTTTAGAAGACAGAAAACTTTAGCAGATTGTAGAATATGAAGGGTCCACCTCACTACTTTATCCTGTCATCATGCCAGCTTTGTGTTTTGGTTCTTGAACTCATCATCCATATCTTCCTTCTGATCAGTTGTTCTGATCACAATATTACTTCTGTTTCTCTTTCCATTACTACTCACATAATGAAATCCTTCCCTTTTCTAGTTCATAGATTTCCTCTCATGAATGTATCTTCCTAATATATAATGCTATTTCACCACCGTTAAAAATTATCTAATCTATTCCTTTTGAATAAAGTGTATATGTATATAATCATTTACTGGTCATAGCCAAAACCTAATGAGTCTTGACAATATGTGTAAGGTAGAATTTTTCACCTTATGCTGAGATCTTTAATTCAAATTGTTTGTTACCTAGACACATTTTTTTCATAGAAACCTACGGAAAAGGGCTCTATTCTTGACTTTCTTCTTGGATATTTTTTTCCTTCAAACTGCTATTTGTGGGGCAGTTAATAAAATCTAAGTTGAATGCTGCTTCAAACACCTACTATCTGTATGATGCTGAAAAAGCCACCTCAGCACTCTGTACCTCAGTTTCCTCATCTATAAACAGGAATAATAAATAATAGCATCTACCTTACCAGGTTGTTGTGAGGATCAAATGAGTAAACATATGTCAAACACTTTGCATCTTCTTCCTGGCTTGAATTGCTTTATTATATGAAAATGACAATAACATTGGAAGAAAGTGACCAAGTCATCTAGAATTCACAATAACTAAGGAAAGGAATGCTGGGCACATGCATATATTTACCTTATATTTTAGGAAATAGATTTCCAAAAGTTGAGAAAACTAATGACTTCAACTTCCTTGCAACATCAGAGAAGAAAGGTTGTTTCCCCATCTTCCTTGGGCCTCAGTCACACATTCCCTACATGTGTGCTCCTCTACACATCCAGCCTTGCCACGCCTGCACCCAACCATGTGTCTCTCCACACATGTTCTGTCAATGTGTTCCCAATTCCCGTTGATGTCACGTATATATTTGTGGGAGACAATATTTACAATGGAAATATTTAATTGCTACTTTTCTTACTATACTATTTCATTTGATGCCTTTGCTTGAATTAATTATGTCCTTTAGGTAACTATTAAAGGTAGATATATGAATAGGGCATCACAAGCTGTATTTTAAATGAACATCAATGCCCAGAGTTCCTTGAATCTGGGACAGCTGGTGTATAACCTGCTTTGTCACACACACACACACACACACACACACACACACACACACACACACACACTTGAGAGACAGAGAGAGAGAAAGAGAGAGAGAGAAAGAGAGAAAGGCAGAGATGTTGGGGACCACTTGATGCCAGCATCAAGTGTGAGCAGAGGCATAAGATGAACTGGGCCAGGTAGGCAGTTCAGGATAGAACTCCATTTATTGATTCTCTGAACAAGATTTTTATAGAGCAAAGAGACATAGAAGGTAACTATAGGTCATTATATTCCCATAACGTCAGGCAGACCTTGAAGGCTAACATGTCCTTTCTTTATCTAGTGTTCCCTTACAGGATGAGCAAGAATTCAGGGTGCTCTGTCCTTTGCATGTCATGGAGAGTGGTGTGTCAACATTCTGTTGGCCTGCGAGCAGCTGCAAGGAGCTGGCTGCTTCTATCTTGCCTAACATAGAGTTGGCCCTCAATACAGAGACAGAGAGACACCCCTAACAGGGTAGAATATTGGGAAAAGATCAATTTATTCAAGATAAACATGAAATCTTAAAATTAGATGTTTTTAAAAATTAACATCACAAATTCAGGAAAGAGAGCTGTGCCTAGTAGAGATTTTAGTTGATTGCTAATTCAATATGACTTAACTTTCTGATGAGGCATTCCTAAAAGTTAACGCAATCTTGGGCCCAATTAATAGTCATATAGCATCTAGAACCTAAGGAATGATTATCCTACTGCATTTTTTCCAGGTCAGGCCATCTCTAGAGTGTTAAACATATTTTAAGGATTTTTACAAATTAAGCATCTACAGAAGAGACTGACTATGCTGATGAGAAACTTAAAACCATGCCATACAAGGCTCAGTTGAAGGAACCATGGATGTTTAGTACAAAGTCTTAATTTGATGTGGAGTCCAGAGGGACGTGTGTCTATAGTCCAGCTCTTACACTTACTATCTATATCACCACAGGCAAGTTATTTACAATTCTAAGTCTCAGATTCCTCAATGGCAAAATGGAGAAAATAATACTTATAGGACCTACTTCATAGAATTGTTTTGAGAATCAAATATTAGATATGCCAATCATCTCGCAAACCTCAAAAGTAATAAATAAATGTCAATTATTCTTGTTCTTATGGTGAAAAGACAACATAGGAGAGGTGTAACAGATGGGCTCAAACATCTGAAGGCTATAATTGCATAGGACAAAACTTTTTCTGCTTTATCCTTAGAGAGTTAGAAGTATTAAGAGGTGGAAACAACATGAAGGCCAGTTTCAATTCAAGAGAAGAAAACAATGACAAATAATCAAAGCAGTTCAAATCTGGAATACTTGCCTCAGTCAGGAACGAGTTCTGTGTTACTAGAGGTCAAAAGATTAAAGTGCAAGAACTTGCATAGACCATAGAAGCCAACATCCTTATTTTTCAGGTGAGAAGACTGAGGCCGAGAAAGGTGATGGGAGTAAGTGCCAGTGGGAATGTTAATCCTGGGTCTATGGCTCAAAGTTCAGTGCTCTTTTTACTATACCATACCCCCTCTCCACAAAAGTGAAGATCAGTTAATTACTTGTGAATATTCGAGAAAGGATACCTACAACGAATAGGGATGAAATTTTTTTTTTCAATTTAAGACTATGAATAGCTAAGGCTCTACAGAAGGCATATAAGTAACAATGTCTTCTCTACCCTTGCACAAACAAGAGCACTGGACTAAATGACCACAAAAGTCCCCTCCAATCCTATCATTAATTCTATAATTCTCTAAAACTAGATGATGCCCTATCTGGATCACTACTCAGATTTTCATGACAAACGATGACAAACATCCATATAACACCTTAAGTTACACAAAGCCCTTTTCACATATTATCTCATTAGCTCCTTACTTGTACCCCAACTTTTACTTTCTGTCTAGTTTTACATAGATGTCTCTGCATATCTGTCTGTCTATAGAAGGTATCTATAGGTCTATCTATAAAAGGTAGCATAATATAAATAGTCCTGAAAAAGTAGGAGATAGGCTCATTTATTCCCCTATATTTGAGGGTTTTTTATTCAGGGTTTCCATAAGAAGTTTTGTTTGAATCTAGCAAATTTATGTTTAATGGAAATGGAAATGGCCACACCAGTTATTATGTGACCTTGAATATCAAAAAACTCTCACTTCCCATAATGTGCTCAGGGATCAGAATAGGATATTCTTTGTTCAAGTACAAAGAAAATTGCTTGTTTTCATAGCCCCAGTAAAAAAAGAGAATTTTTTTAAAAAACATACCAAAAGGGAGGCAGAGATCTCTAACCACAGAAATGATCTAGGTTCCCAGCTCCCACTGAAGACTGATAATATACGTTTTTTAATCACTGCATGACAATTTTCATAATTTGATCTTAATAACTAAAAATACATTCATTACATATTTCACACCTATACCAGCTACAGTTCTTAAAGAAACACACCTTTCTTGCAGATAAAGATTACTTGAAAAGTATTTCCAAGGGATGATACAGAAACTTCCAAAGATCATCTTAAACTAAGCTTCCTACTCAGAACTGAAAGTACAACAAGGTTTTAATTTTCTATTTTCTCTTGTCTCTCCTACGGCATTTAATTTTTTTCCTAGTTATTGCTACATTAGCAATGTGGCATAATGGAAAAAGACCTGGGTTTGAATCCTGACTCTGGTACTTACTAGCTATGTGACTACAGAAAAGTGACTTAATTTTTCTGATCCTGAGTCTCCTCATCTTTAAAATAGGTATAAAAATACGTGTGCTTCTTCCTTGTATGATTGTTTTGAGGAAATGGTCTCCAAAACTGTTGTCAGAGGTTAGCGCAAAGTCTCCTTTATTGCAAACAATAAATGTTTATTGAATTGTGGCAAATCTGAGGTTTTATTATGACAGCAGCTCTGAAGTCAGGGACATTACCTGTGACAGAATTAGAGAAAACAAAAAAATCATCTTGATAGAGAGGATGCCCATTTTTAGAATTTATTCCCAAGAAGTAACTGCATGATGCCATAGACCCAGGAATAAACAGGGATCCCCCTGAGAACAAAAAATTCTTATTTCAAGGAAATTCAAAGAAACATTGGAAGAAGTTTTGAGAAACCATTTGATTCAAAATGATTTATCTCAAAGTTGTTTTTAAATCAAAGTAACTGTTATTTCCCCCAAATAAACTAGGATGTTTTTTTCCACAAGAATAGCTCCCTTAATAATAATAATAATAACATATGTTATGGAGATTCCTTTGTGAAATCATTTTGCGTTATAGAATTAAAGGTTCTTAGGGTTTTTTTTAAATCTATTTGTTATTCTTTCAGGTTCATCCCTTTTTTTGTAATTAATTTATTTTTAGTTTTCAACATTCGCTTCCATAAAATTTTGAGTTTTAAATTTTCTCCCCCTCCCTTTCCTTGCCCCTCCCCAAAACAGTGTACAATCTGATGTATGCTCCACTCACAGATTCATAGTAAACATATTTTCACATTAGCCGTGATGTAAAGAAGAATTAGAACTAATCAGAGGAACCACGAGAAAGAAAAAACAAAACAAAACACCAAAAGAAGAGAGCAAATAGTATGCTTCTATGTACATTCAGACTCCAAAATTCTTTCTCCAGATATGCATAGAATTTTCCATTATGAGTCTTGTGGAGTTGTCTTAGATTCAGGTTCATCTGTAAATGGCCTCAGGGGTATTTTTTTAGTTGGATCTCACTATCCTTTCTTTAAATTTTGTTTTCCTTTTATTATTTCTTATAATTTTAAGAGCCAATACTGCTTATAATAAGCACAATTCAGTGACTATGGTGACTGTGTTTGAGAATCAGGAAGTTCTGGGTTCAAATTACAGTTACCTTACTCACTAAGCTGTGTGACTCTAGTCAAGTCCTTTAACTTTGCTGTTTCTTAGTTTCCTCATCTGTAAAATGAGAAGATTGGACTTGATAGCCTCTAAAGTCCCTCACAGCTCTACACCTCCAATCCAATTATTCTTCTATCCTTTGCCATAAGATTTTATGAACAAATTGATTTTCTAAAAGATTGTTCCATTTTGCTGCCACTTGCCCATCAAGTAAGTAAAGCATTTGCAGACTCAGTTGATTATTAGTTTCTTTTTGTCTCTTTATAAAAATTACATTTAACTTACATCAGTTAAACTTTTTTTATTTTTTCAGAGGCAATTAGTATTAAGTAACTTGTCCAAAATAGCTAGTAAGTGTCTGAGGTCAGATTTGAACTCAGGTCCTCCTGACTCCAGGGCTGCTGCTCTGTTCACTGCACCATCTACATGCACCAGCTAAACTTCTTTATAAAATTTTTAGAGTAAGTATTAATGTCCTTTCCCTCTATTTTTTTTTTATTTGTGTCATCATTAATATCTATGAAGAGGTCAGGTTGAAGTTGTTTTCATTGTATGTCCTATTTTGTCTCATTCTTTTTTTTTTACAATTTTGTGTTAACTTTGATTTTGCTTTAATAAATTAATTGGTGGTCAGATTGAGTAAATACAACTAATTCAGGAATAATTACTGTATCATAACTGGCCATTTTTGTCTATAAAAAACATTTTTGTGATATCATCCCATTTTCAACATGTCCAGTGCTCAGAGATTTTAATTTAAGAAAGGAAGTATTTCTTGGAAAAATATAACAATAGAGATAGGCAAGCATAGAACAAACAAACAAAAAATCTATGCAAGTCAAAAGTCTTCTCCAGGAATTGTGAATTAGTTTAATAACTCTGCTAGGCAACTTGGAACTATGCCCCAAAAGTCACTAAACTGTGAATACCCTTTAACCCAGTGATGTTACAATTAGGACAATACTCCAAAAAAGATCAAGAAAAGAGGGGGAATGGATCTATACATTAAAAGATGTTTATAGCAGCTCTTTTTGTGGTGGCAAAGAACTGGAAACTAAATATATAATAATGTTATCATGTGAATTTATTTTTTCTGTTTTTATGTCATATTTCTGCATTGACTCACTCACTCACTTGCTCTCTCATTCTCTGTCTTGCTTTCTCTTCCTCTCAACATTTATTAAATATCTACTATGTATCCGAGATTGTGCTTTAAAAAGAGAGTCTCTACCCTAGAAAAGCTCACAATATAAGGGGGCAGAAAACAACAAACAAATACATAAACAAGGTATATACAGTATAAATAGGAAATAATTAGGAGAGGGAAGGCAGTAGAATTAAGAGAGCTTGGGAAAGGTTTCTCGTAAAAGATGAGATTTTAGTTAGAAATTAAAGGAAACCAGAGGAACCAATACGCTGAAATGAGGAGAGAGAGCATTCCATGCATAGGGAACAGAAAGAGAAAATGCCTAAAGATGAGAGATGGAGTGTCTTATTTGTGGAACAGTAATAGGTCCTGTGTCACTGGATCTAAGAGAACATGGCAAAGAATTAAGTCATTAAAAAACTGGAAAAGTATGAGGGGGCTGCATTCTAAAAGGGCTTTAAATGCCAAACAGAACATCTTACATTTGATCCTGGAGGCAATAAAGATACACTGAAATTTATGGGAGAGAGGGTAATATGTTTGGATTGGCACCATAGAAAAATCCCTTAAGTGGCTAAATGCAGAATGGACTGGAGTGAGGAGAGATTTAAGGCAGGCAGACTACCAGAAAGCTATTTTAATAATCCAGGTATGAGATGATGAAGGCCTGCATCAGAGTGGTGGCAGAATCAGAAGAGAGAAGGTTATATTCAAAAGATGTTGCAAAGATGAAATCAACAGACCTTGGCATTAGATTGGATATGAGGGGTACAGGATAGTGAGGAGCAAAGGATGACTCATACATTGAAAATACATTAGGAAACGGAGGCAGAGGGAGGGTTTTGGGAGATAGATAATGAGTTCCCTTTCAGACACGTTGAGTATAAGATGTCTACTGGACATCCAGTTTGAGATGTCTAAAAGGCAATTGGAGATGCAAAACTGGAGGTGAGCAGAAAGGACTGAGCAAGATAGGTTGATTTGAGAATTATTAGCATAGAGATGGTAATTAAATCCTTGGGAGCTGATAAGAATACAAAGTAAAGTAGAATAGAGGGAGAAGAGAAGAGGGCTAAGGACAGAATTCTGAAGGACACCTTTGGTTATAGGGAATGATCTGGATAAGGGTCCGGAAAAGGAGACTGACAATGAGGTCAGATAGGTAGAAGGAGAGAATTTTGTCCTGAAAACCCAGAGAGAAGAGATTATCAAGGAGGACAGGGTGAACAAGTGTAAAAACATGAAGAGAGATCAAGGAGAATGAGGATTGAGAAAAGACCATTGGATTTGGCAACTAAGAGATCATTGGTAACTTTGAAGAACATTTTTCATAGAATTGATGAAGTGCTTGGGTGCTTTTGCTATAACTCCAATTCCAAGATCACATTTCTCCCTAGCCTCAAAACACTATCCCTGAAAGTTTTCTCCCCAGCCCAAGGACACTGCCTAGCAATAACTCATGAGTGGGTCCAGTAAAACAAACTATCTTTTCCCATCACGAGAACAAGCTGACCTCTTAAGAAATTCTCTTGTAAAAACAGGACTATCTCATAACCACCAAATTATCATGTATTGATTCCCAAAGTTATATTAAATCCAGAGGTCAAGCTATAGACATCAATTCTCAAAGCTATCTTGCTACAGACATAACAGACCAAAAATACACCCCTGAGAAACCCCTTCCCCTGGTTTCCAGTAGTGAATGATGTCTGTGACCAAGGTTGTATGTTAGCACATCTGCCAGATAATCTACTGCTTTTCCTGTATAAGCTTTAGCATCATTCCTGTTAGGTGACATAGTTCCCTAAAGAGCTCTGCTTACTATAATAGTATAACAATAATTTTTTGCCTATTTGACTTAAAGATTGCTTGAGTCCATGAATTCATTCTAGATGACCTTGTCCAGTACTCCAGTCTTTGGAGGGTCCTGGAACCTCTCAAACAACATCAGAATGATAAAGTCAGAAGCTGGTTTGTAAGGAATTAAGAAGAGAATGAGAAGAGAGAAAGTAGAGGCAACTATTGTACACAGCCTTTTCAAGGTTAGCCACAAAGGGCAGAAGAGATAAAGGACAATAGTTAATGGAGAGGAAAGATTAAGTCAAGAATTTTTTCAGGATGAAGGAAACATGGGAATGTTTATAGGCAGTAGGGAATAAGCCAGTAGACAGCAAAAGATTGGAAGTAAATGATAGCGTGAGGATGACAGAGGGGGCAATCTGTTGGAGCAGATGAGAAAGAATGGGATCACTTGAGCAAATAAAGAGATTAGCCTTGTAAAAGAATAAGACTACCTCATCATGTGAGGCAGGGATGAAGGAGGAGAAAGTGACAGGAGCTGTATAAGTAATATGAGATGACAAAGAAGAGGAAGCTCATGGCAAATTACCTCCATTTTTTTTTCAGTAAAATATGAGGTAAATTTCTCAACTGAGAAGGTGGGGAGGAGAACTCATGACAGGTTTGAAGAAGTTATGAAAAGGTTTGGAAGAATCACTGTGAAGAAAAAGATAGTGAGTTGTTAAGGCAAATATAGGAAATTTATCTAACAGCAGTGAATGCCTAGTTGAGATTACATGACATAAATTTGTAGTAGACTCAGTCAAAACAATTGTAGGATTTTCTCCACCCTCATTCAATAGCATATATGTCAGAATAAATGCAGCAAAATGGGGGGAGGGGAGATCTAAGGCTGAAGTTTGACATGGCATAATTGGTGAAATGATAAGGAGGGAAGCAATTCAAGGGAAGAGGACAGTGTAGAGCTGATTTGGTTCATTAAGAGATCAAGATGGGGAAAAGAAGAGAGGGTGGCTACTGAAATGGAGAAGGCCTGGGAGAGAATTGAGGGGTCAAGGGATTGGAAGTTCTGGTTTATATAAAGAGTAGAATTTTGTAAGGGAAGGAAGAGGGAGAGGTGAAAAGCCACTGGGTTATGATCAGATAAGGGGATTTCAGAATTCTTGAATATAAAAGTGATATATTTGTGGGTGATGGTAAGATCAAGGGTATTATTACCATTTTTATATGTGGTTGAGGTAGGAGGATTAGGTCTTGGGAAGTGAGTAGTCTAGGGAACTAAGGGATTAGGGGTCATATAAACATATATATACAATATACATATATCTTCTATATATACATATATATGTATGTATCTTCTACATACATATGTAAATTGAGGTGCACCATAGGTTTTGACCCACAAATAGCCTTCAGGAATAAAAGTGCTTTGGATTGTCATTATCAGTATAAGATTTAATTTCATCTGCCTTCTTATTAAGCCAAGAATCCTGCATCTTTCTAAGCTTTGCTTGTACTTTAGTTTTGATGGAATTAAATGCTGCCTTCTTATTCTGCTGGTAAACCCTGTCGAGTTCTTGTTTTTCATTTAGCAGCTTCTGAATTTCCCCATCATTTTCATCAAACCAATCTTGGTGTTTGTGAATGTTCTGACCCAGATGAGCAAATGCAGTGCTATACACCAAATATCTGAAAGCTGCCTACTCCTTTTCTACTGCACTGTTGCCAACTGTGTGTTGGCTCAACTTTCCCTCCAAGTTAGCAACAAACTGTTCTCACCCAGAGAAGAAGAGCTCTAGTTTGTTGACATTAATGTTGGTAGTCATTTTGCCTTGGGGGCTCTGTTTTTGTTGAATGTGAATATTTAGCTTGGAAAAGATAGGTCCATTATGATCAGTTCAGCACTCTGCACAACACATTGTCTTGGTCACTCTCACATGCTGTCGGTCTCTTTTCCTTACAATCACATTGTCTATTAAATGCCCATGTTTGCTGCGAGGGTGCATCCATGAAGTTTCATTGCATTTAGGTAAATGGAAGACAGTGTTGGTGATGAGAAGGTTATGAGATGCACAAGTCTTAAGTAGTAAGTGACCACTGGTGTTGCTGTTTCCAACTCCATACCTCCCTAGGGCTCCCTGGCAATCTGGTAGTCTGAGCCTACTCTAACATTACAGTCACCCAGAATTATAAGCATGTCCTCTTTCAGCACATTGATTATAAGGGTCTCTTCATAAAATTTGTCTGTTACCTCATCAGGATTCATCATGGTGGGAGCATAGGCACTGATGATGATGGCCTGACATTTTCCTGAAAGTGTCAATTGCATCATCTTGAGCCTGTCATTCACTCTTTTTGACAGGCATACAAACTTGTTGACTAGATTAGTTTTGATTGCAAAACCTGTGCCACCTTCATGATGTTCCCCTTCACTGTGGCCACTCCAAAAAGTCGTGTATCCAGATCTGACTTCAGTAAACTGGCATTCATTTGCCAGCCTTGTTTCACTCAGGGCTGCTATTTGGAAGTAATACCAGCTGAGTTCTCTTGCAACAAGAGCTGTTCATCTTTCAGATCTACTGGATTTTTTATTGTCTATAAGTGTGCACATATTCCATGTGTCAATGGTGAATAGAATCATCCTTGCAGACGTTTTTGTAAATTTTTTTTGTGTTTTGACTGCAGAGTGGAATTCCCCACCTGCCATGGTAATCAAGCCAGGGTTGGGTAAACAAACAATCTTTAGGGCAATTTTTCTAGCTCCTTCCTCAGACCAGGAGGTATGCTTGCTCCCATGCTTTTTAGCATGATGTTTTCAGCCATGTTGTCAAATGCTTTCAATGAGGATGAACAATGGTATCAAGGTCAGCTACCACACTGATGGTAAATTCTTCAATTTAAAAAGGCTACAAGGCAAGAACAAAGTATAGGCAGTGTTAGTGCCTGATTTGCTATTTGCAGATGATTGTGTGTTCAATGCAGCCTCTAAAACTGAGATGCAACAAAGTAGGGATCAATTCTCTGCTGCATGTGCTAATTTTGGCCTCACAATTAATACAAAGAAAACACAGGTGCTCCATCAGCCACCACCATTCCACATGTGGAACCATCAGTTATAGCAAATGGAGAAATTCTGAATGCTGGGGATAAGTTCACTTACCTTGGTAGTGTACTTTCCAGGGATGTACACAATGATAATGACATTGACACATGCATTTCCAGAACTAGCTCAGTGTTTGGAAGGCTCTGAAGGAAAGAATGGAAGAGAAGATTTACTAGACTGATTACAGACTGAAGGTCTACAGAGCTGTTGTGCTGAACTCATTGCTGTATGCCTGTGAAACCTGAACAGTCTACCAGCACCATGCTAGGAAACTGAATTGCTTCCATTTGAATTGTCTTAGGAAGATTCTGAAGATTATCTGGCAGGATAAGATACCAGACCCTGAGATTCTTACTCAAACTAAACTGCTGAGCATTCAAAATCTGCTTCAGGAAGGGCAACTCCAATGGGCTGGCCATATTGTTCAAACACAAAATGTACACTTGCCAAAAAGACTATATTATGGAGAATTCACTCTGGGACATGGTGGTCAGAAGAAGCTATACAAGGACACTCTCAAAGGCTCTCTCAAGAACTTTGGAATTGAGATTGTGTGACATGGGAGACACAGGCACAGGACTGCTCAGCATGGCATGCCCACATTAGAGAGGGTGCTGTGTTCTATGAGCAAAGCAGAATTGAAACAACTCAAAGGAAATACTGGATGTGCAAATTTAGAGTATCCACCCCACTTGTTCACATGCAATATTTGTGCCCAAACTGTGGTAGAATATTCTGAGCTTGTATTGGTCTGATCAGCCATAGTCGGACACATTGAAACTTGACTCTAGCTTAGTGATGTCATTTTGGTCCTCTTTGAGAATGATGGACGACAACTAACCAACCAACCAACAAACCAACACATATATGTACATATATCAAAACAGTTTAGGTACATATATAACGATATATAGCAGAACAGATTTCTGTATTGATTATGCTTTTCTATGAGAAATTCCTATATTAAAATGTCTAGAAAAAGAGTCAATGCTAAAATTTGTTTTGCTTTACTATATGTATATATGTATGTATAATACATTTACATATATATGTCTTTGTGTGTGCATATATACACATACACGTGTGTATACGTGTATGTGTATGTGTGTGTATATATATATGTATATGTATATATATATATATATATATATATATATATATATGTATATATATATGTGGGGAGAGAGAAATTACATAGAATACATCTCATTTTGCACTTTGAGTCTCTTCCACCAGGAAAGCATGTCTAATCATTAGTTCTCTGGAATTATAATTGGACATTATTTAATCAGAATCACTCCCTAAGTTTTTCGAAGTTGCTAATCTTTACAATACTGTCAGTGTATAAATTGTTCTGATTATGTTCATTTCACTCTGCATCAATTCATCTAAGTCTTCTAAGGTTTCTCTGAAATCATCTTTTTCATCATTTCTTAAAGCACAACAGTATTTATCACATTTATATACCATAACTTGTTCAGTCATTCCCAATTGGTGGGCACCCCCTCGGATTCCCATTCTTTGCTACTGAAAAAAAAGCTGCTATAAATATTTTTATACATCCTGAATTAAAATGTGAAGTTCCTCTATATAGTTACTTGAACTCTTTCTTTCTAGCTGAGTGCAGGAGGGTTGTTTTTTTTCTTGAACCCAGAAGCTCTGTATTTGGCTATAATGTTCTTGAGAGTTTTCATTTTGGGGTTTCTTTCAGGAAGCATATCCTTTCTGTGCCTTCTGGTTCTAAAGGACCTTGGCAGTTTTCTTTTATGATTTCTTCAAATATGATGTATAGGCTCTTTTTTTGGTCATGGCTTTCAGGTAGTGCAATGATTCTTAAATTTACTTACCTTGATCTGTTTTCTAGGTCAGTTGTCTTTGCTGTGAGATATCTTATGTCGTCTAAAGAACTGAAATGGAAAATCTGATAAAGGCAATGGAGTAGACATGAATAGATTGTAGCACATAAAGGACAATGACTGAGGAAAGAAAAAATAGTTCAAGGATGTCATCAAAGACATGGATGAGCAAAGGATGGGTTGGTCATGTGATGGGAACAAAGAGTTTCCATTGCACAACTCATGTACTCAACCGGTAACCTCATGACATTAAGAAAAAGTGAGAAAGGTCCTTCCTATGTTAAGTGAACCACCTATACTGACATTCTGGTTAGACATGGACAAGAGTTGCACTGACTGGGCAAGTATGGATGCATCTCTGGAAGAAATACCCACATCAATGAGATCACAGGTTCATTGGGGGTATTTGAGCTTCTTGAGGGCAAGGACTGTCTTTTGCCTATTTTTATGTCCCCAGACATAGCAAAGGGTCTGATACATAGTAGGCATTTTTAATAAATGCTTATTGATTGGCCGACCCATAAGAATAAAATTCATTCAAGTGTTTTCAGTTGTACAAAGCACAAGACCCTGTGAGGTAATCATGCAAGGTGTAGGCTCTCCATTTAACAAATAAAAAAACTAAGACTCAGAGAGGTACTAAGGGTACACAACTATAAAATATGAGAGCCAGAACATGAATCCACATCTGTCTCTAAGTCCAATGCTCTTTCCCTCGCACCATCCTGCCTCTCTTTTGCCAGTAGTAATAAAGAAAATGTTTGAGTGCCAGATGGATCAAACTAATACTGGCCAATATTTTCTGATTCTGACAATAAGAGAAAGGAACAATTTCAGAGATATTGTGGCAATTGTCTTTCATGACATTATCCTCCAAAACTAATGATAACCCTGAACATCCCCAAGTTATCTTTAATAACTAGTTTATGCCTATCATTCACCAACATTCATCTGATTCCTTTTAAACCTGTTTGAGGTTGGGGCTTAGGTGACCTCTTAGAGGCTATTTTTAGATCTATTAAGCATTTTTTGGCTTACGGTATTAATCAGGTTTTAGCAGCAACATAACGAATGGTGGGAAGGGAGCCTATTAGGTCAGTGAAGATGCACCAGTGATCTAGTGACTGTCTGTGACAAAGGTTCTTAACTTTTTTCCTGCCATAGACCTCTTTGGCAGTCTGGTGAAAGTTATGGACCATTTGTCAGAAAAAAAAAACAAAATACAATGGATGACACAGTAAACTGTTAAATTAAACTACATTTGAATTATTGAACATAGTTATATTGAACTACAGTTATCAAAAAAAATTTAAGTTCACAGACCCCAAGTTAAGAATCCAAGGGGTCTAGTGGTTATTTACCACGATTGACTTTCCAGAAAAACTTTAAAGATTGAATTCTACATTCTCATTCCACATGCCTTCTCCCTGTCCTCTCAATCTACCATACTCCAGATCAATAATTCCTCAACTCTGATAGACAAACAATGAAAATATCAGTGAAAATTGGCTGAGTATCTTCTATGTGCATTGTCAGGGAAATCCTACCTTCTACAGAAAGCCTTTCCTGATCACCCTTAATGTTAGTTCCTTTCCTCTGTTGATTGTCTCCAATTAATTCTGCATATATCTTATTTTTGCATAGCTGTTTGCATATTGTTGCCATCATTTGACTGTGAGCTCCTCAAAGTCAAGAACTGCCTTTTGCCTTTGTTTGTATCCTCAGCACCAGCACATAGAGGGCACTTAATAAATACTAATTGACTGATATAGAGATGTATAACAATAGAATTGTAATCTTTGTGGAATTTAAAACCTAGTTGGAGATACAAGACATATGGGAAGGCAGCATGAAAACAAGGAGGGGAGAGGGGAACTAGGAGTCAGAAGATCTGTGTTCTAGATCTGACTGCTATCCACCAGTATTCTTGGGCAGATCAGTTGGTCACTTTGGCCCCTTTAACCTCAACTGCAAAATGAAGGGATTAATCTAGATTACCACAAACGTCCCATTCAAATCCACAATAAATCAAAGAACAATGGAAACATGTAGGTGACAACTGGCAAATACATTAGTGTTAGCTGTATTAAGTACAACAGAATATCACTGTAGCCTGGCTTAGAGAGGAGGCATATAGTCCCATGAGAAACTAGCTAATAGTATAAGGCACCATTGCCTGACCCTGTGTTACTTTGAACAAAGCCACTTCCCTCACTCTCCTCACCTATCAAATGAAGGGCTAGGTGAGTGATAGCTGTGGTTCCTTCTAGCTCCAGATCCGATGCAGTAGAAATAGTGCTGAATTTGTTGTCAAAAGACATGGGTCAAAGTCAGTGGAATGCTGATAAATGTTTTAACAACCATTTCCTTCTCCCCCCAAAAAAACTACTGCAGAACATATTTTTAATTTTAATCTGTGTTATTAACATTTTTCCATCACTTTCTTAAGTCTAGACAATCAACAAACAATAAATCAAGACCTGATTCGTAGAATTTGCTGATTTCCAAAGTATAAATGCTCACGTTGAAAATTTAAAAATTGACTCTCATAAACTAATTTGAGCTGGCTCTCATGTACCTGTGGTCCAAGTTCTGATTCACTTACTACTTTACCTTCTCTATCTTGGGCACTTCATTTAACTGTTGGTCAGTAAAAATGAGGTAGTTGTACCAATTGGGGAATGGATGAATAAGCTGTGATATATGATTGCAATGGAATACTATTGTACTATGAGAAATGATAGAGATGGTTTCAGAAAAACCTGGGAAGACTTATATGAATTGATGCAAAGGGAAGTGAGCAGAGCCAGGAGAACATTGTACATAATAACAGCGATATTATAATGATGAAAACTGCAAAAAAACTTAGCTATTCTGATCAGTAAAATGATCCTAGATAATTCCAAAGGACTCATGATGACTGATGCTCTCCAGAGAGAGAACTGATGAAATCTGAGTGCAAACTGAAGAATAATTTTTTTCACTTCATTTTTCTTGTTTCTTTTACAAAATGGTTAATGTGGAAATATGTTTTACATGATTTCACATGTATAATTGATATCATATTGCTTGCCTTCTCAGGTAAAGAAAAAGCTAGAGGAAAAGAGAGAATTTGGAACTTAAGATTTTAAAAAACAAATGTTAAAATTTTTTTAAAATTTACAAATTAGTTTGTTGGATTAGAGCATCTCAAGGTCCCTTCAAGGTCCTGAGATCCTGTAGAAACAATAAACACATTAGATCTTATAGGGTGGCCTGCAGGGCCCCATTTGGTCCCCAAGCTTTATAGAACCTCCTTGCATAGTTATACTTGCATAGAGCTGTAGACGCAGATATAAGTAAAGGGCAACCAGATGAATTTCTCACTAAACAGTCACCTTTTCCTGATTTCTTCTCTCTAATGGCATGTAATCAAGGCCATTCACAAGGTTCCCGTAGCCCAGAACAGGCATGTGAAGTGGCTACCCACACACATTTTAAATGAGACTTGGGAAGATGCCAAGGACATTAATTTGAAGTTTTGGTTTAGATCTGTAGGGTCGTTTTGTTTTATTTTTTGAGGGGGGTTGTCCCCTGAATCATAAAATCACCTGGTTTTGTTTTGAAATCCCTAGGGAAAAGCCCCTAAGTTTCTGTTCAACGTTATAATACAACTGTCTTACATAGTAGAAAGGGAAAATTGGAATAGAGAGTGGCAAGTAGGAAGAATTGAATAGTACAAAGCATAACTGTTAGGAGGCGTGTGCACGGCACCACCATTTGCTCTGGACAATGCTATTAGTCTTTTCCTTTCACGACTGCCAAATTCAGACAAGTTTGCATCCCCTGCCTCCCTCCTCCCTCTTGCAGAGAAAACTGTTCAGGCCTAGCTGGGTGATTTCTTGTCCACCTGAATCATTTACATGAATAAAAGCAATGCCAATAAGAAGCAAATAGACCCCAAAGGAATAAAAAAAAGACCTAGAGTTTCGCAGAAAATACCTTTCCTATATTTAAAAATAGGCTCTTTATCATTGAAAGCCACCTTTGGGTAACTCAAACATTTGGCAGTAGAAATGCTTTTTACCTCTGTTTTTTAGACATATAACCCACACTGGTTCCTTAACCCAAGCAAAAGGGGGTGGGGGGAGAGAGAGACAAGAATAAGCTAAGGACCTGAATCCATCCCACGCTGAATTCTGCAGATATAGATGGACTTATTACATAATCCATTTGTACGAGGTAATGCTCAGCAGAAAGAAAACTTCCACAGTCCACTCACTCAATTGGTTATCATACTGCTCTGAAAATATACCATACATATAATACAGTATAATGAAAAAGAAATTGCATTGATGCTGGAAGCAACTGCAGTGTTCAACTTGCTTAAAGTCAGACTTTCTATCTTTAAAAGACCAGTACAACACTGGCCTTTGCTTGCTTTCTTATTGAATGCTTTCCATACCAAGATGTGGCATTTCACAAGACAGTATGCAAAACAAGTAAGCATATTTCATGGCAAAATCTGACCAAAGAAAATGTCAAAGAGCAAGTGATGTTTTGGGAATTTACAAGTGACAATAATATATTCAGAGTGCCAGATAAAATAGGTCCTTGAACAAAAAGTCATGGAAAAAAATTACTGTACTTTTTTAAAGAGTCTCTTTTTTAACTTGGAATCTCTCAATGTAATAAAATTATTCTCTACCACTTCTATAGCCAATTTATGATATTACCCAAGTCAACAAGATGTTGGCATCATTGCTGGTTCATGGGGCTAATCCCACGCTGGTCTCTGTTGTAAACAATTACATACATCAAAAAAAAATTTTTTTTTCTTATACACCAGGAGTTCTTAACCTTGTTTGCAGTATGGACCCCTTTGGCATTCTAGTAAAGTCTATGGATCCCTTATCAGAATAATGTTTTTAAATACATAAAACAAAATATACAGGAATTGCAATGGAAACCAATTATATTAAAATAAAAAGAACTTTTTTCACAGTTAAGTTCATGGATCCCCTGAAATCTATACATGAAGAGGTCCATGAACCTTAGACTAAGAACCTTTGTCTTAGACTGTTGAATTCTAATAGTGGTGGGTTATGAGTGTGGAGTACCTTTAAATGCAGTTCCAACTTCAGAGTTTCTCACTAATAATATCCCAAAAAACTGCAGAGTCACTGGTTCCTGACCCTGAACTCCTTGTTTTCAGACCTCAGGGAGAACCTTTACTTTACTTTAACTATTTTCTAACCCTTAACCCTACATATAAGACTGCACTAGAATAAACCAGGGCAAGAAAACAATGCCAAAGGAAAGCCAGCAGTTGAGTAACTCATAACCTCCAAAACCTTGCAGTGGATTAATAGTGACTGAGTCCGGTAGCAGGCTACTAAAATTTCACCACATATAAACAAACAGACCCAAATCTGGGTCAGGAATATGCAGAGCACTAAACCTGGAGGGTGGTGGACAGACCTCTCCTGAGATCACAGCACTTTGGAAGCACCAAAAACTTACAGAAACCACCCACCTCTAAATGGGCTGTGAAAGCAGCAGAAGGACATAAAAGGATAGAAGCTCAGATCAGACATCACACCCTACCTCCACTTCCAGAAATGAGTAGAGTCCAATACTAATTCCAAAATCAAGAATTAGTCCAGAAACATGAGCAAACAAACAAACAAAAAAGAACTGGATCATAAAAAGCTACTATAAGTGACTGAGAAGCTCGAGACATAAATGCAGAAGATAACAACTTGAAAACATCTAAAACAAAGCCACAAAGAAAGGTGCAGATTGGACAGAAGACCAACAAAAATTCCTAAAGGAGACTGAAGAAGAGCAAAAAAAAAAAATTAAAAATTAAATAAGAATGGTAGAGGGAAATGTGAAAAAAAAATGAGTTAAGCAAGAAAATCAAGAAAACAGAATTCACAGCTTGGTAAAAGAGGTATTGAAAGTACAGAATAGACCAAAATTTGATTGGAAAATAAATTATGTAATCCTGAAGAGTAAGTAGATTAAAGAACAAACCATGCAAACAATAATTTCATTAAAGATAATGACAACAATGAGAAAACATGCCAAAATTAATGCAGCTAAACAGTACTTGG
>CM053582.1:216335493-216349867 GCA_028627135.1 Pseudochirops cupreus | reverse complement strand
TAGCCACTTTAGCAAAGGGCCTAGGGTCAGGGAAGATCTTCAGATTCCCATAAGAAGGACTGGCTCCTTTCTCCACAGTTAGAGGCATTTCCCCTTTGTAGCAGGTAGAGGAGAAACATCATCTGGAGGAGCATGAGGCTGCTGCCAGATCACGAGAACAGTGGTCATGCTCATAGAGAATTACTTTATCTTAGGCCTTGATTTTAAGTCACAGTCATTGTGTATCAAAAATAGACATCTTGACCACAGACAGCAATGAGACTGGTACCATTTCTCCTAATCTGTGTTTTCCTCTTCAGAACAATGACTGCCAAATATCTGAGCAATGGGACCTTCGCTTGTATTAACTGTTCAACAGGAGAACCTGTGATAGATTTTTATTATTTATCATTCAGGGTACCTTATGAGTTTATGCTCCTAAAAGTATAACTCATGAGCCCCCGCCAGTGTGTTTACTTTGTCTCCAGGCAGCCAGAGAGGGAGCCATCTCCAGTCTTCCTGTGGGGCCATCTCCAGTTATTCTGATCTATATCTGGCCACCGGACCCTGATGCCTGCAGAGGAGAAAGTGAGGCTGGTGACCTTGCACATCCCTCCTTCCCTTAAATCCAATTCACTTGCAAGTCATGGTTTCATCTTCCTGATGTCATGGTCCTCTTCAAGAACGAAGGACAAACAACAACAAGTCAGCCAGAACACACAATTAGGTCAAAGCAAAGATATTTACTGGAATAATGTGGTAAGAATAGTAATAACACATCTACCTCCAGATAAGTGATGGCCTCAGAGTGTGGATTAAAGTACATTTTTTTCAGCCATGGTTAATGTGGGAACTTTTCTCTCTGTATGTGTATATATATATATATATATACATACATATATATATATATACATATATTATATATACATACATATATATAATATATTATATATATACATATATTTGCAATGGGTTTTGTTTTTCTTACTTTCTCAATGGAGGGGATGGGGAGGTGAGAGAGAAAGAATTTAGATCTTAAAATAAAATTGAATTTTTTAAAGTAGCAATAAAATATCTCCCTCATAAATGAGGGATTAAACATAAATATTCACTCACAAATCTATCTATAGTGTCAGTGGGAAGAATAGATACAAGAAGAGTTCACAAGTAGAGAAGTGCTCACACAGGGAGCAAGGGGTAGCTCACACTCCCAAAGCTTCAGGGCCTCTGATGTCTGTACACTGCTCCCACCACCCTTGGGCTTATAATCTCTCCCAGATGCTATCTCACTGGTTACTATTGCAACCATAGGACGCTGCCAGATGCTACTCCATTTGAATGAGGTTGGATGCTGTTCTGAAGGATGTTGCTTCACTGCTTGGTCCTAGCTACCACCACCTCAAACCTCAGGCTTAGCTGACAACATAACCTAGATTATTTTTAAAAGAATCACAGCCCACAACCTAGAATCAGAAGCAGGAGTCTAAGCTGTAGGCCCTGTTCTCTTCCAAGCAAATTCCTAGCTCTAGGCACCAGATTTCCAACTCTTCTTGATAACTGAACTCTGCAACTGGATTTTTGCTCCACCAGATGCTTCCACGTGCTTGAACAAAAGGTGTTATTGGGAAGATGAGGAATCTATTAGTATTCAATCCAAGAACTCAGACAGTTGCCCTTCCATTAACCCTTGCTGTACTTTCTAAAAGGTGCACAAGAAAAATAAAAAGGCAACTCTCTCCTCTGAAGTAACTCTAGCTTTTGACATGCTACCAGGGACACGGCTGAGCCTTTAGCTAGTCATTCGCCAGAAGTTACTTCTGTCCCATCAGTTGTTTTCAACCAATGGATGATACATTTTAAGAAGGCACTCATATTTTGTTATTGGTTGTTTGTTTAGATAGCTCCTTTACACTCTGTTTTCCCATTGCTTAATCAAATAGTTGGGCAATAAGTATTTATGAAACACCTACTATGTGCTTAATGGGCAGCTGAGTGATAGACCACTTAAGCTTAGAGTCAAGAAGATGTGAGTTCAAATTCAGATTCAGACATTTACTAGCTGTGTGGCCCTAGGCAAGTCACTTTTGTCTCAGTTCCTCATCTGCAAAATGGGGCACATTGGAGAAGAAAATGGCAAACTACTCTAGTATCTTTGCCAAGAAAAACTCGAGGATGAAAATCCACAGAGTCCTGTACAGTCAGATACAACTAACTGAACAACAACAACAACACTACATGCTAGGCACTATGCTTGAGTTCTGGGGTTGCAAAGAAATTTTAAAAAGACAGCATCAGCTTTTAAGGAGTCTACATTCTAATGAGGGAGACAGCATACAGATAACTATGTAAATACAAGATAGGTGCAGTAGAAGGGAACTCCTTTCATAAATGGGAGGGAGTCTTAGAGGAAAAGGACCAGCACTGAGGAGGCCTCCTGCAGAATATAAGATTGTCCATGAGCTTAAAAGAAAGCCAAAGAAGCAGGGCATTGGAGGCAAGGAGGAGAAAGAGCACTCCAGGCCTAGGGGCAGGACAGTGCAAAGGCATGGAGTCAGGAAGTGAGGCCTCATGTGTGAGGAAGAGCAAGCAGACCATCAACACTGGAGCACAGAGTTGTAGTGTGAAAGAAGAGAGAAGGGCTCCAAAGGAATTATCAAGGATTGTAGCAGCAACCATACTGGCATATCCAGGATGGCTGCTAGCACAGGTTCTTAGATCTGCTTTACTAGGAAAAATAGCTAATAAGGGGTGAACAATCTTTTTTTGGGTTTTTTCTGGGTTTTTTGGAGGGAAGAAGGCAAGGCAATTGGGGTTAAGTGACATGCTAGTAAGTGTTAAGTGTCTGAGGCCACATTTGAGCTCAGGTCCTCCTAATCCCAGGGCCGGTGCTCTATTCATTGCCACCTAGCCACCCCCTGTGCCACCTAGCTACCCCAACAGCCTTTTTTAATTACATTCACTAGTTCAGGGGAAAAGTCAGCATCCTGAACTTTACAGAAAATGCAAGCAGAGAAATAAAGACCAACAGACGGAGCTCTGACTTTCTGAATCACCTATATACTTTACATACGTCCCTAGATCAAGAGAGCCTTTACATCTGAGCAGTCAGGGAGCTCTAAACATATGCCACGGCCATGCAGAATCTTAACCAGGGAATCACAAGATCCTTCTAATAAGCAAGCCCCCAAAGCAAAATACCAACTCTGAGAATATATACACTTCTCAGAGCCAGAAGGCATCACAACCCTCCTGACTCAGTGCCTAATAAGAAATTAGTAAAAAGTGTGAAAGCCTTCCTACAAGCAAGCCTCCCCTAAACAAGCTTCCCTTAATGGGTTCCAGGTGAGGCCTATTAATGGGCAGGGAAGATCTTAAATCCCATTAACATTACAAGGTTGCAATTAGTGTTGTCCTTATGAGACAAGGTCATTTATCATCACCCAAATCATTTAATATTCTGTCCAAGAACACAGACAGCTGCCCTGGATGGCCTTTCTTTCCATTAGCCAGCCTTTTATTTTGGTCACTATGATCCATTTCATGGTAATAGGTACTACTAACATGTGATTCTATTTGTAAGAGTAAAGCTAATTGATGGATCAAGCATGTATCCTAATTATTTCTGTTGCTGTGACTAATCTTGTGCACATATTCTTATTATTCTTATTATTATCATTATCATTATTATTATTATTATTTACTATGTCCTGTACCTACAAGTTCAATCTCTATTTGGGGAGACATTTCTTAAATTGAAGAAACTTTTATACTAAGTATGGTTTACAGTCATCATTTTTGCTTGCCTACTGAGTTAGTGATTTTCTTTAAAGCATTGCCACCTATAACTTCATAGCTTTGTCAAAAGTGCAGTGTTTTCTTCTCTTTTCCCAAAAAAAGCTTTGCCTCTCCCCTAACCTTCCTCTTATATGCTTAGAGTAATCCCAGTTGAATTTATTAATTAATATTCAAGCTGAGCAGATTCTCCATCCTGAGAAAGTTACCACCTCTCAATGGCTTTGACCATATGTCATCTTTGGATTAATGATGCAAACTGGTCCATCTTATGTTTTCCCCTAGACAACAGACAGATGATAAAAAAGATCTCCATGTTTGGCTGAGGTAGAACAAAGGTATAAAAAATGGGATTTCAAGAGGTTGATGATCTGGAAAGCAAAGATATTTGAGGGAACATCAATATATAAAGTTCCCTCATGCAAGGGCAGAGGTTGGGGTAGAAAGGAATAATAAAAGTGATGAATTTTTTTAGAGATGAGAAAGAATAAGCTAAACATGAGTTAGACAGCAACCACCAGACAGAACATGGGAGTTAAAGAGCTTGAAGAACTTAGAAGCAAAGGTATTTGAGGGGTTTTCAACATCTAAATTGAAGTTTGCAAGTTTAAAAGCAGAATCTAGAGTAGAGAAAAACCAATGTGATGCATGTGCTCAATTTCCTCAGAGAGGAGAAACAGGATGGGTAGACCACAGTGGAGAGGATGATTCATCAAAATTGAGTGATGCTTAAAGGCTGCTAAGTGGCAATAGCGCAAGAAGGGCCCAGAAGTAGCAGTTAAAAAACAAGAAATGGGGTAGCTAGGCGGCGCAGTAAATAGAGCACCAGCCCTGGAGTCAGGAGGACCTGAGTTCAAATTCTACCTCAGACACTTAACACTTACTAGCTGTGTGTCCTTGGGCAAGTCACTTAACCCCAATTGCCCTGCCTTACCCCCTCCAAAAAAAAAGAACTCTAAATAAATAAATAAAAAACAAGAAACAGGCCCACTGCTCCTTCTGTCCTAATGTTTGGTGTCATGAAAGAAGACATATCGAGAACTGGCAGTACCTTCAAGGGAGGATCCATTTTTCATGGATTGCAAAGGAATGAAAGGTTTCTTAGAGGACGAAGCTCTCTCATAAATAAAGAGAAATAAACAAGCAAATAAATAGAAATTTGTTTAAAAATTAGAGGTTCCAATGTAGCTTCATGACAGCACTCTGCTTATGAATTTTCATATCAGCTACTGATTCCTGCTGTACCAGAAGATATTCAAAAAGCTTCCTTTCTGGGTCAGGTTTTGTATCTATTTCAAAGTTCCCATATTGCAAGTGCATTGGATTTGATTCTGCTACCCAGTACACTTACCATAGCATTGACAGGACCCTGATCAATTTTGACTTCCAGATTCAAAGCATTCTATCCCCTTAGCTCATTCCCACCCTTGGTTCTCAACTTTTGTCCTTCTTGTTCCCAGCTTAGAGTTTTCTCTCCCTGATCCATCATTGTCTGTGGTTCAATATGATGCAGAATTAAAAATAGCTCCTTTGGAGGAGCAAAGGTATTAGAAAGATCCAAAAGCTCTACCTGCAGCAGTGGAGGGAAACCAAAGAAAATGAACTGTGCTATCTTCATTGAGCTTGAACTTAGTGAAGAACAAGTAAATATTTGCTGAAAGTGAAAAGAACTGTAGATTAGTATCAAATGGTCAAATGGATCTGTGATTTATCAATATTGTCATTTCCTCTGTTGATGCAAACAATCCACTTCTTCCTATGCTTTGCAACTCTTTTCCATACCTCTTCATGAGTTTCTTCCCCCCTCCAGAGTGCTGAAGCCTTCCTCAAGTTCTCCTAACACCCCAAGGTTGCAGTGGAATATGAAAGCCACCAATTGTTTATCTCTTGTTCTCACCACATGACCAGCGCATTTTCTTTTCCATGTATACAGCACTTTTATGATCCATCAACACTGCTTCTCCTTGTACTCAAGGTTGCAGCCTGTCAATACCTATGCTGTACCTCGTCATTGCTCCTAGAGTGATCCCCAACTTTAATTTCTGAGTGACTGCAATGCAACAAGACTCACAACCATACTACATCACTGGAAGAGTATTGGTGTTAAAAAAGGGCCTTTGTTCCAGAGAGAAGTTTGGAATCATTAAAAGAAATTTATGATTTTCCAAAAGTAACCCAATGCATTCTCTCTCTCCTTCAACTCTAGATCCAACTCATTTTCCATTTGCAAGGTCTGTCTATAATATATGGAGTGACAAACAAGCTCTGTAGGTTGTTCATCCAACTGCATGATATAATCTGAGCTATAGACATTCTTTATCCACTTGGTTATGCAATGACCTAAATCTGTGTTAGTGCTATTTTCTTTAAAAACCAAGAGGACAATGAACAAATCTATTTCCTGTTAAGGACCCTTTGAATCAGGCAATGACTGACAATTGTGGGACTACTGCAAGAGGACAAGGGTAAGGTAGTAACATTAACTCTCTTTTTCACTTCCTATTTTTCTTAAAGAATAACTGTTGGAGCCATCTGAAGAGGGCTCCAGAGCAGAAGTTCTTAACCTTTGATCCATAGACTTTTCAGCTAATATTTTGATAACTATATTTCAATATAAATATTTTCCTTTGTAACCATATGTACTTTTTTACACTTAAAAACACTTTTTAGAAAAAAGGGTTCTTGGTGTCACCATTTTGCCAAAAGTGTCCACAACAGACAAAAAAAATCAAGAAATCCTGCTCTAGTTTCTTCCTTTTTATCAAAAGAAAATGTGCAATACCCTCTTACTTTGAATCTTCCTACCTCACACATAGGACTAGACTCCTTGGTTTAAGTCAAGCCAAGAATCTCAAAATGAGCTATTTGTTAGTACAGCTGTTATCTTTACCTTGTGATAAGAAACATTCACCATCACCAAGGACAAACATGGGAAATGTAATTCACGTTATATCGTTGTCCTTCGTGTTTGAAGATGACATTACTGATAGCTTCAACAAAGAAAAAGGGATGGAATTGGCATCTTTTCAGCATTAAATCCCTCTGGGAAGTGAAATCATTATCATTGCCATTATCCTCTTTCTCAAAATGTATTATTTCTGTCATGAAGAGTATTTTCTTTTCAAGAGACACTTGATAGTGTCAAATTTATATAGTGTTTAAAGCTTATGATATGTTTTCCTTATGGTTCCCATTTTTCTTATGCATGGTGACACTGACCTATATAGGTCTGACATGGATTAATCTAAATTGTAAAAGAATATTCATATTTCCTTTAATTAAGCTTCCTTCTTAGAAATTCCTGAGAAAATTAATTTATTATATTTTTCTTATCAGAGAGGCAACTTATATTCAAAAGAACACTGGACTTGAAGTCAGAGGATCTAGGTTCAAGTCCCAGCTCTGACTACTAACTGAATAAACCTTGACATGTCTTTGAAGATCTCAGAGTATCACTTTAGTCATCTGTAAAATTATGATAATACCTACTTATCTTTGTTATGAAGAAAGCAATTTATAAAATTTAAAGCAATGCTTAATTTGTAAGCAATTGTTTTCTGCTATTTCCATTGTTGTTCAGTCATTTCAGTCTCTTCATGACCTCATTTGGGGTTTTCTTGTCAAAGACACTGGAATGGTTTGCCATTTCCTTTTCCAGCTCATTTTACAAATGAGAAAACTGAAGCAAATGAGGTGAAGTGACTTGCCCAGGGTCACACAGCTAGTAAGTGTCTAAGACCAGATTTGAACTCAGGTCTTCCTGACTTCAGGTCTGGCTCTCTTATCCTCTACACTACTTAGATGCCCTGCTCTTTCTATAGTACAGAGCATTGGTTTCTCAACCACTGGCCTTTATGCCATGAGGAGAAGACCTGCAGAACTGGTTAATAACACCAGAGAGATCCATGATCATTTACATTTTGCTGTCACTCCTTTTGTAGATTTTGTTATAGAACATGTGTAGATTCATTAGTAAGTATCTGTGCTCAGTTCAAAATAACAATGATAATAAGGATGAGAATGGTGATAAAAATACATATCACCATAGGATACAAATATTTAGAACTTACAGAATCTCTAAATAGACATGATCAAGGAGTCAGAAATCTAAACAAGAGGACTGCCATTCTTCATTTGCTAACAGACAACATTCCCCACCTGCCCACCACGATGTAACATATGCAAACCTCCACAAATCCTTAAGAACTCAACAAATAAAATGAACTGGAATCAGTGTTATTGGAGACAAAACTGCCACTTACCATTGCCCAGAAATATGATCTGGGAAAATTTAGGAACAAAGATTTGAAACAGATATTGCCATGTTTTTCAATCATTTCAGTTGCAACTTCATGACCCCATTTGGGGTTTTCTTGGCAAAGATACTGGAGTGTTTATTTTCTTCTCCAGCTCATTTTACAGATAAGGAAACTGAGGCAAACAATGTTAAGGGATTTGCCCAGGGTCACACACCTAGGAAGTGTCTGAGGTCAGACTTGCACTCATGTCCTCCTGACTCTGGGTCTGGAGCCCTACCTGCCACACCATCTAGCTGCCCTGATGTTGTCATACTATATACTTACAAGCTCCAAATTACATGAAATGAAAAACTCTCAGAATCTAGAGAGCTAGTGAAAGAAACTAAAATCACATCACTCCATCATCCTATTCACTATTGGCCTTGTCCTGAAGATGTTTTCCGTGAGTCTACAAAAGATGAGCTACTTTGATTCCATTACAAAAGCCAATTATTTTTCTACTTGGGCTACAGTTTAAGTATTAAGCATATAAAAACAATAGTAGGACAGCTACTTATCCTCATGCCCTTTCTATCTGAATTTCTTCAAGCATAAAGATTAGATAAATGAAATAATTACTACAAATATAGCTGCAATGAGAGAAAAAGAGGTCAATAAGAACTCATCAATAAGCTCACATTTTGAAAGCACAATGTGCATGTGAGGCAGAATAGTTTAGCGAATGCTGTCCTGGACTTGAAATCAGGAAGACCCGGGTCTAACTATTACTTCTGACACTTACTAGCTATGTGACCATAAACAAGTCTTTTCTCCTCTCTGAATCTCAGTTTTCTCTTCTGTAAAATGGGGGTAATAATACCTATCATACTTAACTCATAAAATTGTAATGAGGTTCAAATGTATGAAAAGCATGTTGCAAATCTTAAAGTACTACATAAGTGTCAATCATTATTACAAAAGATTGGAAATGAATATTGACAGATAATACTAAAGCATAATGATAACAATAATAAGCAACCATTCAATATATATTTATTAGTTGTACACGATGTACAAAGAACGAGACTATCTGCTTAGGAAGATACAAGGTTTAGTTAAGAGATACTGCCTTCCCTCATGGAGCTTACAGTGTTATAAGGCATAATTCTTTAATTTAAGGAGCTTACTCTCATGTTATCTACTTCATATACTTATTTTTTCATGTAATTAAGAAAGATAAAATAACATTCTACAAGCTTAATTTTAATTTGATTATCTAAAATATGTGTCAGTGGACCCAAAACCTCCTTTCTTAAATAAATTATTCCATGTTCTACTTTCCAGTATGTCCTTATGAACCGATTCTACTGATCAGAATGTCTCCCAGGAATATTATTATGATATAAGGAATATTAACATCAATAATTCAGAAAAATACAAGAAGGCATGTGAAGAGATAAGGAATCAGGAAAGCTGAAACCATAAAACAATACATATGACGCCTATGATAATTTAAATGAAGACAAAACAGCAAAACCAAAATCATTCATTTCTCTATAGCCCTTTAAAGTCTAAAAAACACTATATATAATATACATATGCATATTTACATATGATATGTCATACACATATATGCATTTATATGTGTATGTGTATATGTATTAAATTTGATCCCTACAATAACCCTGTATGTAAGGTAGGTTATAATACTGTCACCATTCTGCAAATGAGCCAAGCAAGACTCAGGCAGTTCAATGATTTTTCTTGACCTCAGAGAGCTAAAAGATTTCTAAGGTGAAATTCAAATCCATGTCTTCCTATATCCAAGTCCAGTGAACTCAAATCAGATGCTAGGTACCAAGTTGTTATTATTATTAATTGCTTTGTTATTAATTATTTATTAGTCACTAATTATATAATTTATTAAATTCTTATTTACTAATTGTTATTAAATTATTTAAAGCCTATTTTTTCTCTTGCCAGTCACAGTCGCTACCTTAGGTGGTTTTGTAGAACTGTTTCTGGGGGGAATAAACTTTATGGAAGATTTTGGGGAGTATTTCCTTGGAAGCATCTGCTGGGCCAAAATGTGTCAATAATTTTCCAGTGCTTTTAAATGTTACCTATAAGTGTTCTATTTTTTAATCTGTGTGTATAGCAGGCAATCTTGTCCTGGCATCTCCTCTTTTTTTAAAAAAGCTTCTTATAATAGCCACATCGGGATCTCTTTGTAGACAGTTTAATTAGTCACACTTAGGTTTTTATAGTTGCTTTTAGCACATTCCTATCCTTTGCTCATAAAAGCAAACACAGCATGATTATCTGATTTGACTGACTTTTAAAACTTCTATCTCTGCTACTCTGTTATTTAAAAGCCATTTATCTCCCTTCATATTTTTCCTTCTGTGAGGCCTTTTAAAAGAAATATAATCTGCACTATTCTATAACATTGATACAGACCCTTTCTGGAAAGGGCGCCATATGTATGGGAAAACTTAAGATAGCTACAGCTGAGAAGTTCATAGATTTAAAGCTGGAAGGGACCTTCCATGTCAACTCGTGTAACACCCTTGCTTGCCAGGTGACACAGCTCAGGTCTAGATGAGGTAAGTGATCTGCCCTGGTGCACACAGGTATTGGGAGGAGTGAGATTGAAGCTCCCATCCTGGGACTTCCAATCCCATTTTCTCTCCACTGAACCACAAAGGGTAGAAATGTCTAACAGGAGATATATAGATAGAGCTATTTCTAATGCGACAAACATACCTACACATGTCCAAGTGGAAAAAATAGAGAACAATGATTAATTTTGAAGGATGAGTGAACCCAGCCACTAGTGGGAACTCTGTACTATTTCCCTGTGAATTCATTTCAGCAGACACATTTGTCATGACATTTTCGTCTAATTATAAACGTAAGGAGCAATGCAGGTAAATCAGAGTTTAGACAGGGGGCCAAGTGCAGTATTAATGTTGTGGAGGGGCAAAAGGAAAATGTAATAGAGGAGGAGAAGGGAGAGGGGAGTCTCAGAACCCTGTGGGCAGCACAGGTAGCCAAAGGGAAGGGGGAAGCAAAGACAATTTTATCAATGCTCCTCTGACTCTAACCTGGTCCTGCAATTCCAGGGTGGCCCATTTCCTTTTTCAAGGTCAAGCCTTCTCTCCAAGGTGAATATTTTAAAAGGAGAATGGGAAATCTGAATCACTCAAGCATGTTTGCTTGTTTTTTTGTTCATTTGGCTTTTTTTTAACATACCTAATTTGCTACTGCTTAGTTCTATGGTCAGATATATTCTTGTAAAACATCTTCTAAAAGAGACAGTGTGGCCTGGAAGAGAGAGTGACATCATATATATAGTGATACAGTTCCTTATCTTGACTTGGCCGTTCACCAGCCAAATGACTTGGAATCAGTCATCTGATTGCTCTATTCCTCAATTCCCAGAGTGGCAAAATAAAATATAATAAATAAAATATGTCTACCTGACCTGTGCTATATAACTTGCAGAGTGTTTATGAGGATCAAATGGGTGTATGCATTAAATTTCTTTTCAGCCATGGTCTTTCACCAGAAAGGGTCCTTAGAGAGTCCAACTATGCCTTTTTACAGATGAGGAAACTGAGGGCTATAGAGGTAGAATGGGAAGGAAGGAAGAAGGAAGGAAGGAAGGAAGGAATGAAGGGAGGGAGGAAGGGAGGAAGGGAGTGTGTAGGATGAAGTGTGGTCCCTCATTTGCTAAAGTACCTTTGGCCTTAGTGTCATAAGGAAAATAAATAAATAATAGAACTGGCTCTAAGCTATGATTAATGAGACTTGCTCTTTGAGGTAAAAGGCATTTGGGACCATAACTAAATTTTGTTTGGAGTTTGAATTTGGGTGTGGTTGCCTGCATAAGTCAGTGCCTGCATCAAGTGCCACAAGCTACTTAGAGGGATTGTGATCCTATACTGTTAACACGTGGAAGGCTACATCTGGTAAAGGCCAAAGGGACAATCTTAGTCTCAGCTAGGATGGGACCCCTTCTGGCTCAGCTTATCCATGAAATTCCTTTGAAAAGGAATGTTTCCCACCTATTCCTGAGTCTAGCTGTGAGGTGGTACCAATACTGCATGGATGGATATCTGTGACTTTACCTGAATTTAAACAGAGCCAAGGATGTTTTATCCTGTCATATTTGGAATGTCATATGTTCCTGCTTATCCCTTCTATAGCATGTTTCTATGATCAGAGCAAGTAGTCAGTAAAAGATATGAACCATCTTGTTTTGTGGTTAACAAACGTAAAGGAATGCTGAATAAACTGAATAATGGTTTTGAGGGATTTGGAAAGATAGATAAGAAGGTTTGGGGACAAATGAGGGTTTATTTAAGACCCTCCTGTCTCCAGATAATTGATATCAGTTTCAGAAAGGTTTAAGTATGTTGAGAGTGTGTGAGGAAGTAGTTTTAGAAAGCAGAAAGATTTGTAACTTGATTCTAAAATTTTGAGGAAAGCAACAGGATCAGACTGATTCTTCTAAGAACTATATATAAATGTATAAGATTGGCTTTCAAAGGTTTCCCTATCATGGAAACTCAAACCTCGAGCATGTTTGGTAATAAGATCAAAAGTTTGGATTTTTGATGCAGTGTTTTAACTGTTTGTGAAACTTTATTGTAATGTTTGTTCCTAGCCCTGTGTGGCTAGAAAACTGAACTTTTTGTGACTCTGTGTAAACCTAGCCCTGCATGGCTAGGAAACTGAACCATTTCTATGTACCTTTGGTGTTAAATCATGTCTCTGTGAGCCCCTGTCAGGCCTGACTACTCCAGCTTGTAAACATTCCTGCTCCTGAGCCAAGGAACCTGGAAAAAACGACATCAGATATAGGCAGCGTCTCCAAGATTGGGCCTGCACAGGAACTGCTATAGCTCTAGCTTATGGCCTTTTATTTTCATTGCGTTACTTTGATCCCCCTTACTGTTAGAAAAGATGTTTTTTTGAAAAAGTCTTGTATAACAATTTCTGAAGGTTTACAAAGTTTTCAACTGAGTATTGTTAAATTAATGTAATGAGCTGTAAAGCAGAACAGTGTTTGCTGTTCCATTATGAATTTGTGGCTATTCCATGAACTAAGCAGAGGTTAACATTTGTAACTGATTGTAAAAGATTCAATTTCTGAAGTATCTCTTCCAATCAGAGGATAGACAAGCTTTGTGAAACAAGGATGTATGTCTGCTATTCAGTTGTGAGGTTTAAGTCAGAAACCTCTTTTGTTTAAGGTCTACAGTTATATTAGTGAAGAATATCTTATGAGGTACCTAGTCTATGTAGCATGTAGAAATATTAAGGACAGTTAAATAGTCTGAGTAATGGATTATACTAGCCCTTACTCACTCTACTTCTAGTCATTTTCCTACTTCTTTTAGGCTCTTGTTTGTTTACTCACTTTGCTAGATTTGTATCTTTTAGGCCCAACACCCTTTGGATCTGGTATCTGCTGAATTCCGGACATTGGCTACAGGCCCCTGCCCCTCGACTGATGGACACTTTTGAGACAGAGACAGCACCACAACCTTTTTCAGCATGAAGCAGCTTGGGAAGCTGAGACCTTCATCCCTTGTCCACAAATGAATTTGTATCTTATCCATTAAGGGGGAATGCTAAGATCTGGGATGCTTTGTTGTAACCTCAGTTTGTAAAATCTCACTTGTGTTCAGCACCTATATATGTAACATCAGTTTGTAATAAGTCTGTGCAATTGAGCTGTGAAAGTCACACTTTCCTTCAGCCATAAAGGCATTAACTTTAACTCTGCCTCTCCCCTGCCCTCAGCCTCTTCCCTGAGCTAGCGGCTTCTCATGAACACATTGTCCAAGCATTTAATCAACAAATGCTTAGTTTAGAGACCCCATTGTTCTTAGTGGCCAGCTACACTTATGAACCTTGAAAAACACTATCAGAGAAATGACTCCCTCCCAAGATGGGACCTCCTGAAATCCCTAATCAGTCTAGCTTCCAGACTTCGCATCTCTTGAAACAATAAGGCCTATCCTCCCGATAAGCCATAGTTGGACCTATGTCTCTCATCCTTGATCAGAAGTTATCTAGTGATATGTCAAGGCAAAAACCACACCCCCCCCACTCCCCTCCCCTCTGATTTCTCCCAGTGAATTATGGACAATGCGTCTGCGCAGTGAATATAGAAAGTGCATGTCCCTTTAAGCCCCAACTCCTCCCTAACACCTACCAAACTCCACCCCCACCCACCTGGCTAGCATAAATTAACCCTTCTACCCTGGGTCCTCAGCCTCCCCTCCCTGGATTTTTCAGTGGTTGGACTGCCTGCTTCTCACAAGATTCTAATAAAGAGACCTTTCTCTACT
>CM053582.1:216305533-216325073 GCA_028627135.1 Pseudochirops cupreus | reverse complement strand
ATATATATATAATAATAATTATTATTTACATGCAACTGGGAAATAAGATATACAGGCAGTGAGATAGGGAGATCCATCTTGCTCTACCAGAAAGTCAGAGTGGTGATAGGGGAGGGTATAGGAGAGAACAGATTGGGGGAGGGGGTATACAGTGGGATTGCTGTTTTGGGAGGTTGGGTAGGGGAAAGATGGGGAGAAAATTTGTAACTCAAAATCTTGTGGAAATCAATGATGTAAACTAAAAATAAAAGTTAATTAAAAAAAAAGAACATGAACTTGGATATATTTCAAGAGATAGAGGAGGATAGAAGGGCCTGGTGTGCTATGGTCCATGGAATCATGAAGTGTCAGAGATGACTGAACAACTGAACAACAAATTGGATTTTATTTTATGCATTAAACAAATTATTCTGAGAAAAAGTCCATAGACTTTACCCAACTACCAAAGGGCTCCATGAGGAATACAGAGGTTAAGAACACTGGTCTAGATCAACCAGTTTTTTTTTTTTCCTTCTGAAAGCCAGGAGCTTCTGGGTTATTTCAAGAAACAGGTCAGAGTTGTATGGGAGGATAATAGCACCTGTAGCAAGACTGTTGTGAGGCTCAAAGGACCATGGGGAAAGTTTAAAGTGCTGCATAAATGCCAGCTATTATTGGTCATCATAACCTGGGGCAGAAGGGCAGAATTTTGCTGAAAGAGTTTGAAGGAGCTGGGTGACTTCAGGCCAGTTTGTCCTGCTCAGTCAAGCCTTTATTGTGGCCTTTCCTTTAGAGCTTTAAACTATTGTGCCAAAGTTGGAAAAAAAAAAAAGGCCCAGATCATTGGCATGTATAGGCTGAAATTTATTTTGAGTATAAAATATTTTTATTAGAGAATTGCCTTTACATAATTTTTAGAATCTTCTGTATTTTTTTAAGTGTGGATTTTTGTATTGGGGGGTGTGGGGTTATTTGCCTCCCTCCCCCACAAGGATCATACAGAGATCTAGAGCTGGGATGCTAACTAATCCTCGTTTTAAAGATGTGGAAACCGAAAGGTTGTTTCTTGCCCAGGGTAACACAGCCATCTATTACGTATCTGAGGCAAGATTTGAAGCCGGTCTTCTTGACTCCAAGGACAGCACTATCCATTACACCAGGATAATTCTTCCTCTAGCAATACGGTTACTATTTAATAACGCCGGCCACCCGAGAAGAAGAGGTTCTGAACACCGAAATTCACCTTATAGGCAGCCTTTTAAGGAGACACGCCTGTTTCATAAAGCGAGGGGCACCTGCGTTGACAAAGCAGCTCATGTGCCTTGTAGGGGAATTCAAGAGTTGAGGCAGCGGCACCTCATCTAGCCCAAATCTCTTGCGTCATTCTCAGCTTCGGCTCCCCTCTCCTCCTTCTTTCCTGTGATTCTCCCTTCTGCCTCTGATGGGATTTTTCTCAGTTACCACCACTTCCTCTGGAATGGTCTGGTCCCCCTGGCTCTAGCTCCTGTCAAAGAGCCAGCCTTTGAATGTTGCCGAGAGAATGTCACCTTGTGTGTGTGTGTTTTTCTCGCTCCTTAAACTCCCCATGTATATTTAGCAATCCGAGGCGATTTATGGCAATGATTCATATCCTGCTGCCCCGGGGACCGATTGGCTCCTTCAAGGGAGTGAGCTGAATGGGCCAGACCCCTCGAATTCAACCACCTCCTAGCCTGAAGCCTTTTGGAATTCTGTATTCCAGTAACACGATCTTTTTCAAGCATTTCCCTCGGTGTGTGAGCGGGGGAGCGTGTGAGGATGTGTGGGTGGATGTATTGTGTCATAGGCTAGCAAATGCCATGAAATAATGTTCAGCTGCTTCTGCATGAGGCTTCTGACAATGAAGTTGATTTGTGCCTGCAGTTGTATGCCTGCGCTGCTGTATTAACTGTGTGTTTATCTAATTATACAATCTCTCCATGGCTCAGGCCCATCCTGGCCTTTTAAATTTGGTCAGCCCGAAAAATAACATCTAGCAAAATAGATTTTACTATTTTTAAACGAGACGGCAAGGCCGCAGATTGTTCAACTTTGCCAGCTGTGAAATGTATGGCGAGGAGGTCCACAGATAAGAGCAGCAGGGAGAATGTTGGGAGAAGAGGGCAGTGAGGGGAAGGTTAGGGCTTGATTCCGTCTTTTGAGGCAGACAAGTTGCTAGCAGTTAGATTTTTCTCTCTGGCCATACACTGTTAACTACAGATTCTGCAAATGGGAGGATTTTTTCCGTTATTTGATCAGAGAAGTGAGGAAAGAAAATGTATGTTGACAGGGATAGAGAAATAAAATTTACCTAAGAAACTATCAAGAATACAGTGGCCTAGGATTATGTTGGGGGTGGGGATGGGGTAGGGAAATCACTCCAAAAGCAGAACCTATATTCCTTGTGTCTTCTTGCTACAGATTTATTAACCACAAAGATCTGCCATAAAACCAAACCCAAACAGGTTCTTTATGAAAGGGAGAAATCCTTTGCCAAATAAAATGACACTTTGTCTGTGATACATTTGCAAGGATATTTCCTTTCAAGGTTGAGACATGAGACAAAGGAGCCAAATAAAATAAATATGAAATGGTGCATTATGGCATCACGCTCTTTGCCTGTTTATATGTCTGTTTCAAATTAAGGGTTTGGTGTCATGGAAACAGCTTGTTCATTTGGAAAGCTGCTGCAGCTCTGTGGGAAGCCAAAGGACTGGTATGTATATGTGATGTGTGTCTATGTGTTTAACATCCCCATCAGCCTTCAGAAAAAACAAATCCCCACTTCTGCCACCTAGTACAGAGCTACACAGGAGGACTGTACTTTTTGCTCTGCTTTGGGCTTAAGAGTGGAAGAACATAGTTTTCCTTTCCATAGCCTTGCTGTGTGCCACCTGTGAATTTAAACAGATATCATTCTGTCATTAGTTGGAAAGATAGTCTCTGTTTAATTGATCCTTTTTTCTTTTCTGACTGAGGATCCATGTTGCTTTGAGATTTTTAATCTAGTGTATGTACACTGCTATAAGGTAGAAATTCTAGTCATACTTAATATTCTGCTTAGAACTAGACTATTGAATTAGATTATAATATATTAGAGTTTGAAAGAATGGGAGGGAAAAAAAAGCAAAGTTCCGGGTTTGAGAGGCTAACTTAAAGCTGAGGTGTCTTGTATAGGAAGAAAGATGTGGGTATAGGGTGCACAGCAGTGGGTCCAGGTGCTAGGATAAATTGACAGTCTGAGAACCTGGGAAACATGGAGTGGGGCAGCCAAAACAGACAAAAGGAGGGGTGAAATTAAACCTGACTTCTTCCTGTACTAGGATAAAATATGCCCTTGTGAGCATAATGTTCCTTACCAAGGGGAAATGCCTGTCTCTTAGGCTATGTTCAGGCATTTCTAAGGAAGCAAGGCTCATAACCTAATCGTATGGTTTCTCCCCTTGCCCATAACTCATGTATTTAATATTCTTTTATCATGTAAAAACAGTTCTTAATATTTTTAAAAAAGATTTTGAGTTCCAAATTCCCTCCCTTCCTCCCTTTTCACCTTCTTGAGAAGTCAGACACTTTGATGAAGACTATACAGGTAGTGCTTATCCTTTATGAAATGCTTTCCTCGTAGCCATCCTGTGAGGAAGGGAGTGTGCACGCGGTTATCTCCGTGTTTCTGGGGAGGAAACTGACTCAGAGGAATCAGCTGACTTGCCCCCTCTTACATAGCTAGTAAGTGCTTCGACTGGGGCTGTGACCCGGGTCTTCTGAATGTAAATCCCAATTTCCTCAGTTTCCATGTTTCTAGATAGCAGTATTCTTTCAGTTCTACTATGCAGTGCCTTATGTGGGTGTGAGCCACCTCTTAAAGAGAAAAGCTTACTTTGTTGTTATAATTTTTTTGCACCAAGATTAGACTTGGTCAGTGTTCATTTTTGTTGCTAATGTTCTCCCTCGTTTCTCACTCTTTTCCCCTCCCCTCCTTCACTTTCTCCATTTCCCCCTTATGTCTGCCTGTTGAAATCCTACCCATCCTTTAAGGACCAGCTCAAATTATACTTTATGAAGCTTTCTGTGATAGTAGATGTGGCCTCTTCCTCTGCTCAACCTCCATAGGTCATTGTTTACAACTATTTTTGGGGGGGAGGAAGTAGATGGGGGTTGGACTGGTGATTTCACCAGGACATATAAAAGAAACTAACCAGTGAGTAAATTCCCTCCTTCAGTCAGATGGGTGCCAGCTTTACGATGTCACTTACCCAGAGTCACACAATTAGGATATACGAGATTGAATTCAGGCCTTCCCGATTCCAAGACTAGCTGATTCTAAGATCTCAACTGCCTCTTCATGCCTAATTTATGACCCTTAACATATTCTTCCATGCATTATAGTTATCTATTAGCAAGCTGTTTTCTTTCTATTAGGTTGCTAGCTCCATGGGACAAAGCCTGTATCTGGTTCATCTTTGTATTCATTGTAGCTCCAAACACATTCTCTCGCTTAGTAAATAATAACTGTTTGCTAAGTGACCAAAAGGGCAGCTAGGTGGCTCAGTGGATAGAGTGTCAGGCCTGGAGTCAGGAAGACCTGAGCTCAGCTCGGACTTCAGACACCTACTAGCCGTGTGACCTGGGCAATTCACTTAACCCTGTTTGCCTCAGTTTCCTTATCTGCAAAATGAGCCGGAGAAGGAAATAGCAAATCACTCCAATGTCTCTGCCAAGGAAGCTCCAAATGGTGTCTCAAAGAACCAGACAGGACTGAAATGACTGAACAACAGCAAAAATGACCAAATGAATGAACGCTGCTACTTTCTACAGTATTTAACTCAGTTGATGAGAAGATGACATAGGACCAAGACTGTGAATTTTAACCTTTGTGGGACAGATAGTAGCACTTTATTTCTTTGCCATAGTCTGAACTCTTAATTCCTGGCCTAGTGATTCGAGGAGAAACAATCCAGAGAGGAAGGTTGGAGCAGGGCAAACTCATCCTCCCTTCTCCCTCCCCTCCCCCAACTAGGAAAACAGCTGTTAATCATGGCCTGTTGATGGTGGATTCTGTGTATACAAAGGGTAGCATCATTAAGACGATGATTTGGATGCCATTTAATCTCATTTTGATCTTTGGGCCTCAGGACCCAATCACTCTCTATCAGATCATAGTTTGAAAAATTAAACTGTGCCATGGGCTTTATCTCAATCTTTGTGAGATCTGAAGTTACAATTAAGCTGACTTAGAATCTTACCAATTAATTAGTAAACAGGGAACTTTGATTTTTAAACATGAAATTAATTCCACGGAGTTTTTTGTTCCCTCAGATGTAGCTCTGAGAGTTAGAGACCATGATAACACTACCTATTGGCTCCTTTTGATCTCTTAGAATACTTTCCCCAAACTGATAACTTTGTTTTGGGTCACGAGATAATTCCTGGCCTGGATGGTAGCATCTTAATTTGGGGGGTGTTTATGTCAGTGTGCATCAATACTAGAATTTACATGTCATTAAATAGCTTTTTAAAACCAAACCAAACCAAACCAAACCCTGGGAGCCATTTCTTTTAGGAGGAGGTCTTACTTTCTGAACAAGAAGGTTTTGTCATATGTTTTCCAGAATCTAAAAGCATACAGGCAAGCTCCAGTTAGTCAATTGAGTTCTCTCCAGTTAAGAACTGGTAGAGAAATGTCTGAGACCCCTAGGTGGCTCAGTGGAGGGAGTCAGAAAGAACTGAGTTCATATCTGGCTTCAGACACTTACTAGCTGTGACCCTAGGCAAGTCACATAATCTGTTTGCCTTGGTTTCCTGAACTGTAAAATGGGGATAATAATACTCACCTTGCACAGTTGTTGTGAAGATACAATGACATCATATTTATAAAATGCTTAGGCCAGTGCCTGGCACATATTAGGTGGCATAAAAATGCTTACTCCTTTCCCATCTCTGGATACCACTTTTGTGGCTATGAGCATGAATGGGGAGAGGTGTGGAGCAAGAAGATGAAATCCAGTTTAGTTTGCTATTTGAGGAAGAAATGTGCCTAAGGAAGATTTTAATTTTGGAAGACAGGAGAAGAAAAAGAGATTGGATGAAATTGTTTGTTGGTATATAAGAGCATTAGGGCCTTGGGAAGAGGCAAAGAATCTGCTCGCTTATAGTGCAGTATTTTATAGTAGCTCAGAGGTTAAATAAAGCTGCTGCAGGTTTAGTCAGAAAGAACAGGGATTTGGCTGTGTCCCAACCGATTACAAAAACAAGATGTCTCTTCTCTCTGGATGCCCAGCATGGTTTATTCAGTGTCACTTATTCTTGGGGAGAATGAGTGCCTTGGCCATCTTTACTATCTGCATACTTCCCTTTCATTAGAAAAGCCCAGGGAACTTTAGACAGAAGCTGAGTCACTATCACTGATGTGATGGTTTCCATGTGTCCCTTTGGAATTTTAATCAGGAGGGAGAGAGGAGAGAAGGCAGGAATTTCTTTATAAAAAATTCTTTGGCAGAGGGGTACATGTCAGGCTTTGCATATACATGAGGTCTCTGACCATAAAGGGCAAGAGGAGAAAGTTTGGAGATGAGACATTGTAATTGCTGAGTGTGTAGCATAAAAAAGCCATAGATTAGCTCATGCCAAGGTTCTTCTTAAAAAAAAAATTTTTTTTTAAATGAACAAAAATCAGTTTTCTCTCTCTTTCACCCCACCATTGGGGGGAAAAAGGAAAAAAAAACCCTATTGTGACAAATGCACATAATCAAGCAAAACAAATTTCTGCTTGGCCATATTAAAAATATGTGTCCTCCTGTGCACCCTGGGGCCATCACCTCTCTGTGAGGAGGTGGATAAAATGCATCATCATTGATCCTCTGGACCTGTGTTGAACGAGAGAATCCTTGATAAGAACGTGCCCCCTTCTAAGACTGTTTATAGGGCTTTGTCCCTAGTAACAAACCAAATAGTTGCTGCTCTCAGAGATAAGTGACATCTATAGAATCCACACTGTGGACTGTGATCTTAAGTGCATGCCCAGAAAGGCAGCTCCTAGTAAGGATGCCCCAAGGCTGGCATTTGTTTCCATTTGGTTCTGGTTTGGCTCCAACCTGTGTTTCTGCAGCTCTGCAAACTGTGGCCTACTATAGTAAGGTTCCAATCACCCTGTAGAGACAGTTTCATTCCCACTGCAGAGCTGTCCAGGCAAAGGGCTGTTGTATAATAGAAACTGCTATGACTTCATGGGTGGTTCTGCTTACTCACATACCCCATTGTGTTCACCCAAGGTTCTCAAAGGTTATTCCAGTCAGGCACAAGCTCTGATTGGTCCTATTAACCTGGAAAGGTTTGAATGAAAGGCCTCTTGGTGCACAATATGCCTGTTATTCAAAGACCAGCCTTTTGGAGTTTTGGAGATAATCATTGTCAGGTCAACAGATGATTAAAAAATTTATTTTTGGCCACATCAACTCACAAGGGACATTTACCAAGGTGCAAAGGACTTGTAATCTGCCTGGGAGGTAATCCCCCTCCTCTCCCCTCATCTGCATCATGCAAGTGGAATGATTGCTGGTGTCCTTATGCAAATGCATAAAGCCTCCACTCACCTGAGAAAAATCATGCTTTCTACCTGGTGAGTAAAAGCAATAGCTGACACTGCTAAATGTTTACCTGTGTTCACATATGTTCTCTCCATTGAGTCTCATGGTAACTCTGTGACATAGGTAGTACCATTGTCTTCTTTTTACAGCTAAAGGAACTGCAGCACACACAAATTAAGAGACATGCTGAAGATCATGTAGCTAGCAAGTAGAGCCACAATTCAAACCCAAGTCTCGGCTACAAAATCAGTGTCTATGGCGTTTTGCTTCTTGGTTAACTGTCCTGGCCTGGAAGCCCTCCAGCGGCTGCTAGAGGACTGGCAGCAGTGGATGGAAATTGCATTTTTTTTTTTTGGTTCAGTCATGTCTGACTCTTTGTGACCCCTTTGAAATTTTCTTGGTAAAGATGCTGGAGTGGTTTACCTTTTCCTTCTCCAGCTCATTTTACAGATGAGAAACTGAGGCAAGCAGGTTTAAGTGACTTGCCCAGGGTCACACAGCTATTAAGTGTCTGAGGCCAGATTCGAACCCAGGAATATGAGTCTTCTGACTTTAGGCTCTATTCACTGTGCCACCTAGATGCATCATTACAAATTTAGGTTTACTGTAAGGAAACATATCCTAACAATTAGGATTATTCCAAAGTGGAATGAGCTGCCTTGGGAAGTAGTGCGATCCCCCAAATGGAAATCTGCAAAACAAAGGCAAGATGGTTCCTCTTCATGCTAGTACCATCATTCACAGATCATTTCCAATTTATCCCAGATGTATCTTGTTTGTATGTAGTTATTTATATTATTGTCTGCCCCACTGGACTGTCAGCTTCTTGAAAACAAGGACTGTCTTTTGCCTTTCTGTTTATCCCCAGCCCTTAGCACTGCGCCTAGAACACAGGAGCTTAATTAGTGCTTGTTGACTTACTGATCATTTGGCAACGGGAATATTATGGAGAGGATAATTATTCAGGGCCAATTTGGACCAGATGGCCTTTGAGTTCCCTTCTAGTTCTGAGAGTGTGTGAATTATGTTGTTGTTCAGTCATTTTTTAGTCACGTCTGACTCTGTTGATCCCATTTGGGGTTTTCCTGGCAGAGATACTGGAATGGTTTGTCATTTCCTTCTCCAGCTCATTTTATGGATGAGGAAACTGAGGAAAACAGGGTGAAATGATTTGTTTAGGGTCACACAGCTAGTAAGTATCTGAGATTTGAACTCAGGAAGATGAGACTTCTTGGCTCCAGGCCGGGCAACCTAGCTGCTCCTATGGATTATAGAGAAGGCTTTAAATATGAATTGTTTAGTGTTTCAGGGTTGAAACATGGCATTTCTGGGTGTGCTGGTGCATGTCTGTAATCACTGCAACAGGGGAGGCTGAGGCTGATGCTTGAATATAGGAGTATTGAGATGGAGTATTGAACTACGTCTGGTATCAATATGAGGAGCCTTCCAAAGCAGGGGCCACCAGCCTGCCTAAGGAGGAATGAAATGGAGCACCTCAAAACTTACACATCAGTCATTAATGTAGGATTGGACCGTGAGATGGGGAGACCTTGTCTCAAAAAAAAAATAGGAAGAAGAGAAAATGAGAGTGAAGTTATTGGTAGCATTCACTTTTCTCTCCTCCTCTCTCCATAGATTAGATTTTTCTTATCCTTTGAGGCCTAACTAAAACACTACCCTTTCCCCTGATGATCCATCCCCATTTCCCCCAGCTGGAAGTGGTTTCCTCCCTTTTCATTTCCCATAATGCCCCTCATTCCATCATCTCATACAAAGTCCTTTGCTCACACATTTCTGCTTAAACACATATTATTTTATGAGCTTTTTATGGGTCATATCCCTTGATTGGCCTCTAAACTTCTTGATATCAGAAACCTTACCTTCTCTGAACATGGCAGACTAGAGACAGTCCAGTAGTGAAGTAGATGGAGTGAGAGACTTGGAGTTTTGAAGATCTGAATTTGAATCTGGTTTAGATACTTACTAGCTGTGTCCATCTTAGCTTCTTCATCTGTAAATGAGATAATGGCACCTCCCTCATAGGTCACATGAGATTATATATGGAGAGCACTTCACAATCTTTAAAAAGTGATGAATGTGGGCTTTCACAGGATATCCCTTCTTATATACCACAGGGCTCTACCAAGTTTTCTTAAACTGTGAGTCCAGCCTCACTGGTAACAGTAAAAGGTTTCTGTGATGAATCCAAGGTGTTTCTGGCAGTGCTTGCTCATGGTGCATTGGGCAACTTCACTGCAGCCTTGGTTCTGAACACAAAACATGTGCACTTAGCTCTGAATATGCTCTCAGGCCACATAACACCAGGACCACTGCTGAAACATGAAAAGGAACCTCGAGTGGAAAATGTTTAAGAAACCTTGCCTAAATGTACTCTGCATCTAATGGAAGTTTACTGAATTTAACTGTCACGGTACTCCAATTTGTATTACATTTATGCGTCTTTATGTTTTTAGTTTGCTTATTAGATTGTAAATTCATTGTGGACCAGAGCCATGACTCAGTGCTTGGCACATAGTAGGCACTTAGTAAATGTTTACCGAATTGAATTGAAAATATTTGTTTCCAACACTTACTAGCTATATGGCGGTGGACAAATCTTTTAAACTCTCTATGCTTCAGTTTTTTGCATCGTTAAATGAGCTTAATAATGCTTTCGTGATCTACCTTTTGGGATTGTTGAAAGGGAAATACTTTCTAAATCTTAAAGAGCTATATTAATGTATAATCATTATTATATGTATATGTATAATATACATTGTATGTATTGTATATCTATTTTATTATATTATGTAATATATAACTGTTATATTTTTATATAACATATCTATAATACATACATTACAAAACAATTACATAAATTAATAAAATTATATAAAATATACAAATTATGATATTATATTCTGTGTTGTGTAGGGAGTCTGATTGCCCTTTGCATGTGGCACAGTGCATTATGTTTTATTAAGTTTTCAATAACTGTAGAATAAATAAATACTTTGTTGTTCAGTTGTTTTTCAGTCATGTGTGACTCTTAGTGACCCCATTTTGGGTTTTTTTTTTTTGGCAAAGATGCTGGAGTGGTTTGCCATTTCCTTCTCTAGCTCATTTTACAGATGAGGAAACTGAGGTATACAGGGTTAAGAGACTTGGCCGTGGTCACACAGCTAGTAAGTGTCTTTGGGCTGAGTTTGAATGCAGGTCTTTCTGGCTCCAGGTCGGAGCTCTATCCACTGTGCCCCCTAGAATATGTATTTATATCACAAAGCATTAACTCTAATACCTCATAGGGCCGTGAATATTGGTATTCCAAAGCTTTGCTAGCAGAGCACAAGATCTGGGAGGGTCTTGCCAAGTTGAAAATACTAAGGAAAGAAACACACATTTATTAAGTGCCTACTATGCTAATCATTTTACAAATATATTATCTTATTTGATTCTCACAACTCTATGAAGTAGATCCCCATTTTTTTTTTTTTGGTTTTTGGAGGGGGGAAGGCAGGGCAATTGGAGTTAAGTGACTTGCTCAAGGTCACATGGCTAGTAAGTGTTAAGTGTCTGAGGCTGGATTTGAATTCAGGTCCTCCTGACTCCAGGGCCAGTACTCTATTCACTGTGCCATCTAGCCACCCCTTTAATCCCCATTTTTAGTTAAAGAACCTGAGGCAGAGATTAAATGATTTGCCCAGGGTCATGCTGCTAGCAAGTGTTTGAGGTCAGATTTAATCTCAGGTTTTCTTGACTCCTGTTTTATTTTGCTATCCACTGCACCATTTTGATGGTGTTGACAGTAAAGAAAATGGCTACCGAGTTATAGAAGAATACTTTTTGCATAGTATCATCACTATAGTAGAATGGGACTTACAGCTTATTTGGCAAGCTTTCTCATTTCATCTATTTATTTACTTACTTATTTATGACTATTGGGGTTAAGTGACTTGCCCAGGTTCACATAGCTAGTAAGTGTCTGAGGTTGTATTTGAGCTTCTGACTCCAGGGCCAGTGCTCTATTCACTGCACCAGCTAGCTGACCCTAAGCTCCCACCTTTTAAAGAAGGCAGGAGAGATCAAAGGATTTGAATCAAGATCCTCTGAGTGCAAGTATAGGGTTCTTTCCATCATACCATCCACCACTCCTAAATATAATAGTGTAAGGAGTATCCACACCCTTAAAACCCTAGATTCTAGAAGAATTCCAGTCCACTCAATCATAGGAGTATAAATGCAGAGCTGGATGAGACCTTAGAGATTATCCGGTCTTGTCCTCTCAATTTATAGATGAGGAAACTAAGTTTTATTATCCAAGGTCAAACAGTCAGAGCTCAGATTTGAACCTGGGTCCTCAATCTCTCTTTCTACTTTATTATGTTCCTTTCTCATAAATCATGAAACCATTTTTCTCCCTTCAGGGTTTCTGATTTGGGAGTTCACGTGTTCTTTTTACTGAATGTGACAAGAAAAAATAATGCTAGCCATTGATGGTTTCAGCCAGGGAACTATCTTGTCTTCCTCGGTTCTGCTCGACAACAACAATGTAAGATGCACTGAAAATGATTGGCACGTTTATTTAATCACTCATCTGTTATGGAAGAAGGCAGCATGATTAAGTTTTGTTAGCAAACAAGGATAATTGGGCTGATAAAACCTAGTGTATGTCTTACACTTATTTGCAATATTAACTCGTTTGGGTTAATCATTGGCCAGTATTTGGTAGTATTTTGTACTGTAATTGGTCAGTATTTGGGAGATTAGCCTGGAGATAGCTATTGTTTTTCATTTGATGTGCAGGATGAAAAACACCAAGTGGGTCTCCCTATTCTTGGACATCATCTTCTGAAGGAGAACTGAGTCCAGAATAAGCTGCTGTGGACAGTGGAAGAAAAACTATATTCCAGTCATTGAGAATGAATTCTCAGGAGAATAAAAACTCAGGTGGAGTCCCTGAGTTAGGGAACAATACAGCATAGTGGTATGAAATTGATTTAGATGGACTGAAGGAAGGGTTGGTGCATCTCTTATTATTCTAAGATATACAATCCATTCTCTACTTTCTTACCTGTTTAAAGAGGAAGTATGGTATGGTAAAAATAATGTTCAAGTGGAAAGAAGTCCAGAGACCAAAACTAGGGTGGGATGATAGTGAGTCAGCAAGCATGTATTTAGCATGTGCCAAGCACTCTGATAAATGCTGGGAATACACATATAAGCAGAAAGAAAGACTTCTGACCTCAAGGAGCTTATATTCTAATGGGAGAAGACAACACTTAATAGTAGCTCAAAAGCAGGGAAGAGGAGGGGAAAGACAGGAAGGCACTTGGGGCGAAGTAGAAATGGGAGTACAACTTGGAGAGGCATTAAGATTTACTTAGCCCAGGCTTCCTCCGTAAAATCAAGGTTCTGAGAGGAACCAGCCAATCAGAAGAAGAGGCATGGAAGGTACTTCCATTGTGAGAAGTAGTGGGGGCGGGGAGTGAACATCTAAGATGAAGTTTCTGTGGCATAGTAGGGACAGTCCTGAGGAGAAGAATCAGGGCCTGGAGAGAAATGAAGGCATGGCTGGCCTAGGTCTCTTTCTTAAAGTGGAGGTTTGTGGAGAAATCAGCCAATCAGAGGGAGAGGTTACAAAGACTTTACACTGGGGCAGACCTGTGCAACTTGGCAGTAGGTAAGGGCCAAAATTAAAATAGGCTACTTCTTCAGGTTGTAGATAGGTTAAACTAGAGACAGATGCATGACGGCTGGTTGCCACGGGTCACAGGACAAACAGAAGAGTGTGCAGTGGTAACCCTATTTTTTGGGGGGTTATGATTTGGGAGTTAACGTGTTCTTTTTACTCCTTTGGCAGCAGGCCTGCACTAGGGCAACCCCATCTAGGGGGCACTGATTGTGCTTACCTGGTTTCAGCTGAGTTCAGCACCTACTTAGCAAGAATAATTATCTGAAAGTAGAAAGCAATGAAAGTACACAGCAGTGTGGTGAAATCATCCTTCCCTTCCTGCTTCCTCCTTAGCCCAGCCCAAATCTGCTCTCTCTGTCTCCTCCACCTACTCAGCAGCCATCTTTCAGTTGTCCGTGTTGTCTGTCTCTTCCTCTCAGTTTTGTGGAAACCTTTTCTCCTTAAAGCATGTGTGTGTGTGTGTGTGTGTGTGTGTGTGTGTGTGTGTGTGTTGCATGTGTGTGTGTTGCGTGTGTGTGTGTTACGCGTGTGTGTGTTGCGTGTGTGTGTGTGTGTTAGCTTAAAGTATGTGCTTTATGCTGAGTGAAGTGAGCAGAAGCAGGAGAACATCGTACATAGTAACTGCAACATTGTACGATGGTCAACGTTGATAGACTTAACTCTTAGTAATGAACGATCTAAGACAATTCCAAAAGACTCATGATGGAAAATACCATCCACATCCAGAGAAGGAACTATGGAGACTGAAAGCAGATTGAAGCAAACTATTTTCTTTTTTTTTCTCATGATTTTTCCTTTTGTTCTGATTCTTCTTTCACAACATGACTAATGTGGAAATATGTTTAATATGATTGTACATGTATAACCTATATCAGATTGTTTACCATTTTAGGGAGGGGGGGAGTTGGGAAGGAGAGAGAAAAAAATTTTGAAACTCAAAATCTTATAAAAAGTGCATGTTGAAAACTATCTCTACATATAATTGGAAATAATAAAATTTTATCAAGTGGAAAAAATAAAAAAATAGTCTATGCTTTATTCCCCCCCCATAACATAGTATAATAAAAAAAATTGTACAAATAAAATAAGTGTAGCAAAGACCAGAAGGAAAGCAGAAAATTTGGAAAAAAAATTTATAGACAATTTCTCAAATAAAGGTCTCGTATCTCAAATATATAAAGAACTTTAATCTATAAAAATAAGAGTCATTCCCCAGTTGATAAATGGTCAAAGGATATGAATAGGCAGTTTTCTGATGCAGAAATTGAAACAATTTGCTCTAAATCAGTATTGATTAGAGAAATACAAATTAAAACAACCTTGAGATATCATTTTAAATCCATCAGGCTGGCTAAAATGATTGAAGGGGAAAGTGACAAATGTTGGAGGAGACAGGGAAAAATTGGGACACTAATTCATTGTCAGTGAAATTATGAAAAGGGCCCTTTTTTATTAGAGTTTCCTGTCTCTTTTTCTTTGCTCAAATAGCCACCACCCTGGTGCAGGCCCTTATCACCCCATGCCTAGACCATTGAGGAAGCTTCTGCTCCATCACTCCCCCCGCCCCCCCACTCTAAACCATTCTCCACTTGGATGCCCAAGTGATTTTCTTAAAGGACAGATCTGACCATGTCACTTAATTCCTGAATAAGTGGCAGTAGATCCCTGTTACCTCCTAGATCACATATAAAATACTCTGTTTGTCATTACAAAAAAACTCTTTGAAACTTGTTCCCTTCTTACCTTTCTAGTGTTATACTTCCCTGCACACACTCTACAATACAGTCACACTGGCCTGCTTGCTATTCTTTACATGGGACACTCCAGCCTTTTTTCTTCTTGTTCCCCTTCTCTGCCTCCTGGCTTCCTTCAAGACTCAGATCTCATTTTCTACAAGAGGTCTTTCACGTTCTCTCTCCCTTCCCTTCTCCCAGGGACTATCAGAGATTACCTTAAATTTGTACCATATATACCTTGTATGGACCTAGTTATTTTCACAATTTCTCTCTCCCTCCTCCCATTAGAATGTGAATGCCTTGAGGACAAAGTGTTGTGTTTTGCCTTTCTTGGTATCTTCAATGCTTAGCACAGTGGCTGACTCATAGTAATTGCTTAATAAATCCTTGTTGACTGACTACTCTCTTCAAATGGATCTATCTTTAAAAGTTAATTGAATGCTATATTTTGTGCTGTTTGTCCAGGGCATCAAAATTCCTTATTTTAGCTCTAATCATAGTCCCAAGATGACCACTAATTAACTTCGTGACCTTGGACAAGTGATCTAACCTCTTTGAGTCTTGTTCTCCTCATTTGTGATGTGATATGGAATTATGTGATATTTCAAGTTCCTTCCAGATAGGTATCTGGAGAATAAGTCTCCCTATGTTGTCTAGACTGGAAGTGCAGGGGCCACTCATGCACCCACTGCTGATTGACCTGGAAGCTCTTCCATCCTGCACTGGTTCACTTCTCCTGGGGATCTACTATTTTGGTGTCAGTCTTCGTTTGATAACCAATTGGCTTTAGTTCTACTATTGAGAAGAATTCCTGATCACAGATAATCCACCCCAATAGCAGTGACTCTATAGTCTTTTTCCAATTTTAAACAGTTTCTAATGGGGCTTAATGGTTTTCCACCTTAAAGGAGAGTAAATTTGGTGTGCAAGGGCACAAAGTGTTATGACCTAGAACTTGGTGGTTTTTTGAGTAGTTGTAATAGCTTTACTTCCTTATATACCTTTACCCCTGACATAATGGTTAGTGAGGAAGCCCTGGCTTCATATCTCATCTCTAACACTAGCTGTGGCCTTAGGGAAATCACTTACCTCTTCTGAGCCTTGGTTTCCTCATTTGTAAAATGGAATAATAATGTCAGTGGTTTTTATCTTACAGAGTTGTTGCAAGGCACAAAAGAAATAGTCTTCATAGTCTCCTATATACCTTTCTCATATTCTTATATGTATATTTATAAACCTTATAAATTTTATAAACCTTAAAGAACTAAGGGTGCCCATTGTGATGATGTATTTAAAGTTGGAAGGGACCTCAGAGACCATCTAATTCATCTCCCTCGATCTCAAAGATGAGGAAAGAGAACTGAGGGTGGTTCAATGACTTCCTTATGGTCATACATCTGAAACCAGAAGGAGGATTTGAACCCAGATTCTTGAATTCTGGAACCACCATGTTTTCCACTGTACCAGGCTATCTCCGTGGGGTTGCTTCTGAAGTATCTCTTGATCTTTCACTATCTTGTATACTGTAATGTTAAGTAGGTATCAGCCTTGTATTGCATATTTCTTACTGTGCTGTTATTGAAGTGATCCATGCCCATAAGTGGCATTCATCCACACCCACTACTCAACAAGGTGATTGCACACGCATAGACAGGATTGACTCATCTCATAAGGTAATGCTACACTGACCTTTTGCTCTGTGCAATAGCTGGCATTGTTGTGTCTTTTTTGCAACGGATGATGGGCAACAGCATTCTGTGGCCCGAAAGACTCTGCTTAGAGGTTTTATACGATGGGCGTCCCACTAGTACACTTTGTGGATGTCATCTGACTGGTTGAACAGGATACCAGCACCAGTATTTGCCACTCGCTGTGTGCCTGGCTAAGTACCATGCAACTGCATTAAGACGTCTTGAAAACATATTGGGGGGGTATCTCTGGGAAGCATGAACTTCCCTCCAACCCGCTTCCCGTCTTGTTTTTTGCAAGCTTCTGTGTGGAAGGGACCGTAGCAGGTCTATTCAATGTGCGTTTAGGGAAATAGGAAGGATCCCTGGGTGTATCGCCTTCATATTCTTTACCTGATCTTTGGGACTCAAACCTACTGCCAATCCTTCCCCTCACTCCGCCATATATTTTTGCTTTATGATGATCAAATGATCAGGATTGTGTTATTTAATTTTTTTTTCTTTTTCTTCCTCAAAAACCTTAACACAAACAACTTTGGAATGGAAGAAGAGATGAATGTGGAAAACTACCCTGAGAGTAATTTATCATAGACCATTTCTGAAGTAACAGTTCCCCAAAGTCTCCTCTGATATGTGCAGTCAGTAAAAAATAGACCGAGTTGCTTGTGGTTTTTATACACCTTTCAACTAACTCTCAAATTTAAATAGAAAATGCAGCTCTGGGGTGGATTATAACTCTGGGACTGTTGTAGCTATAAAACTATGTAATGGCACTTGGGGTAGCCCTTATCTCAAAGGATCTCGAAATGCTTTACAAATGTTAGAAAGTAGTTCATGAGAAACTAACACCTTGTGACAAGTCACTTATCTAATCTTATAAAGTAACTCATACCATATAAAGTGCCACACCAAGTTTTCAGAATTCTTGTAACCTGAAAGCCATTAGCTCTGATCACTTGGTCAAATAAGGTCTAGGTCATAACACGTAATATTCACTGTGAAATATCTGAACAGGCCATGTTTTATCTTTTTAAATTAGACTTCTTGGTTAGGTAGCTGGGGGGGTTCCATGTATATAGAGCTGGACCTCAGGTCAGGGAAAATGAGTTCAAATCTTGTACTTACTAGATGTATGAACCTGGACAAGTCACTTCACTTTTCTTTGCTTCAGTTTCATCCTTTGTAAATAAGGATAATAATAGCACTTACCTCATCTGGTTGTTGTGAGGATCAGATGAGAAAACGTGCAAAGTGCTTAGCAAATCTTGAGGCATCATATAGATGCTAGTCATTATCAGAGTTTGGAATAAAATCTTAACATTGTCATACCATTGAAAGAGTAGAAACTAAAAGCTCAACTAAAAATAAACAAAAGATTAAAAAAAGAGTAGAAACTAAAAGCTCTAAGACTTCTTCTTGCTTTCTAAAAATCAGAAAGGAAAGAAATGAAGAGATCTATCTACAGCTTTAGCCAGATGCCTCTCTACCTCTGTCCTTACGGGGAATTTAAATCTATATAGAGAAAAAGGAAGCAGCAGGTAGAGGATATTTCCTTGTTTAGACTTTAGCTTAGTCTCTATTGACTTATGCATTCTGTCATATAGAAGGCAGACAGATCAAGAATTAACTCTCAGCAAGCTGATTGATCACAGAATTAATTTGGTCACTTCCATATGTTGATGGATTTGTCATCTCTTGATCAAAGCAGATCATAGCACATCTATACTTACCATCTTTATAAAATATTTCTCATCTTATGAAATTCTTCTTCATGTCCTCCTATAAACTACTCTATGAGTGAGCTTTCATCTAGATCTCTCGATCATGTGTATACAAATGGACCACACAGCCTATATATTGGCTATTTCTCATTCTTGCTATATGATTATTCCTACCTAATTTTCTGACCACTCACCTTTCTGATGGAACCATTTATACTACTTCTGGTAAAGTCTTTGTTGGTCATATCTTTCAATTTATGCCTTTTTAATCTTGCCCTTTCTTCTTCCACAACATCTCTTGTATCTAACTAACTCTTGCCTTCTTAGACATCTACCACCTTAGTTCAAGCCCTCATCACTCTTTCTAAACCATTGCTACAGACTTCTAATAGGACTCTCTGCCTCAGTGATTCTCCTGAGTTCAGATCTGACTACTTTATTCCAAGGCAATAAACTTCAAGTGGCTCCTTATTGTTTCTAGGATAAACCACATAATTTGATATTTATTTTTAAACATCCTTTACAGAAGGATTGACCCATTGTATTTTTCCAGCTTCATTATACTTACTACCCTCCCCACACTCTAAGATCCAGTCAAAATGGATTTCTCTAGTATTCTATCTTCTTTCTCTGAGCCTTTTCACTGACTCAGCTCAAGCATTTCCTTCTACCTTCAAATCATGAGTACTCTCCTGCCTTAACTATGTTTTATTTAACTATAGTTTATGTTTTTCTCTGTCTCTATCTGTCTATCTCAGTTTCTGTTTCTCTCTCTCTTTCCTTTTCCTCTTCCCCTTCCCTACTCCATGTTCTATCCCCTAATGAAATAGAATGTAATCCCTCTAGTATCAGTAGTTCTCAACCTTCCTAATGCTGCGACGACCCTTTAATACTCGTATGTGGGAGTAACTGCATGTGGGCGGACATGCCTGGAGATGGATAGAGGAGTGGTGTCTCGGTTCCTAAGACCATCGGAAATATGTGTTTTCCCATGGTCTTAGGCGACCCCTGTGGAAGGGTCATTCGACCCCCAAAGGGGTCACTACCCACAGGCTGAGAACCACTGCAGTCTAGTTGAAGGCTTATTTCATTCTTTGTATCACCAGTGCCAAGCACAATACCT
>CM053582.1:216285723-216305033 GCA_028627135.1 Pseudochirops cupreus | reverse complement strand
CTACACATATATGGCCTGTATTGAATTGCTTGTCTTCCCAGTGGGGGTGGGTGATGAGGAAGGGAAAGAATCTGGAATTTAAAGTTTTAAAATCAAATGTTTAAAATATATATATATGTATTATTTGTTATTATTATTATTATTATCATTATTATTATTATTATTATTATTTACAGGCACTGGGGTAGGGAGATCCATCTTGCCCTACTGGAAAGTCAGAAGGGTGATAGGGGAAGATATAGGAGAGAGCAGATTGAGGGAGGGGGTATATAGTGGGATCCTTGTTTTGGGGTGGGGGTAGGGGAAAGATGGGGAGAAAATTTGTAATTCAAAATCTTTGTGGTAATGAATGATGTAAACAAAAAATATTAAATAAATAAATTAAAAGAAAAAAATAGAATGTAAGCTCTTTGAGGGTCAGGACTATTATAATTTTGTCTTTTTATCCACAGAATCTGATATATAGTGAGCAGTTAATAAATGCTTATTAAGAACATTGATTTCTACTCCACTGAAACAAGCATTTGTTTGTATAGTATTTGCTGGTATGTTACATTCAACTCTACATTTCAATTGCAAATTACTTATCCTACTTTTACACTCATTGCTGATGCACATGCCCCAAGCACCATGGAAAAATTCCTCCAACCAAAGGATTTGTTAAGTCTCATTCACAACTATAAATACATGAATGCCCAGGAGCCTGGAGCTGTGTGCTCTGACACTTATAAGGCAGTGAGCAAAGATTGAATGCACAAGATCTTCAGCATCCCATTGAAAAAAATGAAATATCGGTAACATAGCCAGCCTGAATTATAATGTCACATAACTCGTAGCCCTCTGGGTGGTGGGGTGGAGGGAAGGTTGGAACTTGAGTAAGGAAGACCTGAGTTCAGATTCAACATCAAACACTTACTAGTTGTGTGACCCTGGCTAGTTACTTAATCTCTGTCAGCCTTAGTTTCCTCAAATGCAAAAATGGGATAATCATAGCACCTGTTTCTAAGAGTTGTTGTGAGGATCAAATGAGATAATATTTGTAAAACACTTTGCAAACTACTTAAAGTGCTTTATAAATCATTGCTTTTATTATTGCTACTCCTCATAGTATTTCTCTCTTGAGAAGTGTTATCTAAATGTTAGCTTCCATCATTGTCGTTATTACTCATCAATAGACAGTTTCTCTCTTGACCAAATTTTGCCAGAGAATATTTTTTCAAAGGAAGACAGACAGTGGTTATTTCAATGGTAAAGATCTTTTTTTTTTGATGTTTATTTGTTGCATTCCCAACTCTTAATACTCCACTGTGATTTTCTGAACTCATCTCTGAGAGTATTCCTCCCACCAAACCATCCCTGCCTGCTCATCCTATACAACTTTCACCCATGGCCTTTCATAAGCTCTCTTCAAGGGACTCCCACAAAGTGGGAGCACACAGGCTTTCCACTGGGCATCACTCCATTTCATGACATGACCAGCCTATCTGTTTTTCTTATCATACATTTTAAGGCATTTTATAAGATTTCTCCAATGGAATTCCTTGATTGTAATGAGTTGCACTATGCCCACCCTATTGCATTTTGAATTGTCTACTTTGCTACAACTTGCTTTTGTCTTCTAGTTCGTTTATATAAGAAATGTCAAGTTTGATTTGATGGCTGCCTTCAGGAACATGTCTACTCATTGGCTGTTGAGTAAGAATCTCATCACTAGCAGCAAAATTAATGTTTGTAGAGGATCTAAAAATTATGTGATTCTTGATACCCTTTGTCCTTTTCTCTAAAACTTACTATAGAAGCTCAACAAGGCCACACAGAACTAAAGGTCAACTGTGACACTTGAAGAGTATCAGGGCCAAGAAATTCATCACTAAGTAGCCAATCTACTAATAATGAATCCCTCTGTAGTTAGTAAACTGGCCCTTGGAAAGCATATGTAGCCCATTCCCAGGACAGAGTTTGAAGCTTTTTCAGCTTACCAGAATCTGCCAGCAAATGTGCTCCAGGGGGATAGCCTTGGAGTCAGTGGAGATTCAACTGTCTCCCATAATGGGGCATTACAATTGGACTTTGCGGAACATTATACTCTACAAATCTAGGAAAACTTGCTTTATGTGTAGGAAGGAGAAAACAATCTTCAAAGAGGTTGAAAAGCTGATCCAAACTATAACAAAAAATGCAACAGGTCAAAATGGGAGTGAAGTGAATTAGTAATACAGTGATAGATGGTAATTTGTACAAACCTCCACACTAGAGGAGAAACATGATTTAGTGGAAACCTCACTGGCTGGTGAGGCAAAGGGTTTGAGTTCTAGCCCTGACTGAGATATACATCTACTATTAGTTAATCTTTGAGATTTCAGTCAAGAAAAGCTCACAATGATATGATGCATTGATGTTTACAAAGTGTTTTACTTCTCTAGATTTTAGTCTCCGCATATATACAAGAGGACTGGATTAAATTAGGGTTGGGGAACCTGAGCCCTCAAGGCCACATGTGGCCTTCTCAGTCTTTGGGTGCGGCCTTTTGACTGAGTCCAAGTTTTACAAATAAATCCTTTTATTAAGGGGGTTTGTTCCATGAAATTTGAATTCAGTCAAAGGGCCGCAATTGAGGACCTTAGAGGGCCACATGTGGCCTTGAGACCATAGGTTCTCCACCCTAGATTACATGATTTCTAAAGTCCCATCCTTCTATTATGACTAAGAACAGTGATAACTGGCATTTGAGGTTCGCCGAGCACTTTAAGTACTCCACATCATCTTATTTGATCCTCACAACAACCCCATGCGGTAATAAAAATCTTTATCCTCATTTTTCAAATGATGATACAGAGACACAGAGCCGCGGTCACATAACTAGTATGTATCCGAGGCAGTATTGGAATCCAGATCTTTCTGACACAGTCTAGTGCATGATCAGCTAGGCAACATTGCCTCAGTAAATAAAATAGTTCACATCTATACAATGCTTTAATATTAACAAAAGAAAAGTGAAATTCCATTATACATTTCCTGCTTTATTGAATTATCCTTAAGAAAAACTACTGAATCTCTCTTCACCTCTTCTCTGTTTCTTCCTCCCTTTTCTTAACTCCATTTTTCTCTCTCCCTTCTATCTCTCTGTCTCCTCGCCCCATCTCTATCTCTCAGTCTCTCCCTGTCTCTGACCCTGTTTCTCCATCTCTTTCTGTCTCTGCCTTTTTTTTCAATCTCTATCTCCTTCTCCCCTCTCTTTCTTTTTCCCTCTCTTTCCTCCCCCCTTTTTTCCTCTCTCTCTCTTCCCCCTTCTCCTCCTTTCCTTTCTCTTTCTCTCCTCCCTTCCTCTTCACCTATCTTTCCCACCTTTCTCCCTCCCTGCATCCCTCTTTCTTGCTCATGTTCCCTTTTTCTCTTTCTTTCCTCCCCTCCTTTCCTCTCTCTTTCTCTCCTACCTTCCTCTTTATCTATCTTTCCCACTTCTCTCCCTCCCTACCTCTTCTTGCTCACATTCCCTTTTGCCCTCTCTCCTCTCTCACCATCCCAGTGGTGAGACCACTTCCCTAGTTAATGAAATTCTTAAGATCATGCTGAAGCCGAATGGAGGTCAATACCAACTGTTCTTATTTCATCAGAAAGAGGAGTCTCAAAGAAGGAGAATTAAGATGAAAAGACTTACACCCTAGAAAGAAAGTTCCAGGCACACTTATGAGAAAGAGAACCACCTTTTATTCCAGGTAAAGTGAGACAGCAATAGTTCTTTAACATTCAATCATAAACGATTTGCCAGTGGCAGTAGGAAAATTCCACCTAGTTGAGACCCTACTGAAATCCTGAAGCCAGAGACAAAAATCATGCCTTTTTTCTCTTTTAAAATTGGAATGAGTCATATCATGCCAGCATATATGCTCACCAATATTAAATATACACAGAGGGGGTGAATATCAAAATTAATCTGTTTCAGATACAAAGAGAGGCAATTACTAGCTGTCTTATTTTTTAAAACAAGCTAAATTTCTCATTTCTGGTGTCTGTCATAACCAATTGTTCTACTTTTTCCTTTGTGAAATGAGTTGTTTCTTTATGCCAAGTATTTAAAGGGAGTAACAAATAGCCGTTCTGGAAAGCTTTTCTAGGGACTCGGGAGATACCACTTGACTTGTAGGCTAATTGGCATGAACCTCAGGAACCAGTCAATTTTATCCTTTCTTTACCTAATGGGCCTTTTAAAATCTTCTGCTATAGCTCTTGTTTTCCAAATGAGGAAAATAAGGCCATGGATGTGAAGTGACTTATCCAAGGTCACAAAATACATCAATGGCAGAGCTAGAACAAAAATCATAATATCTCAGAATTTGAATTTAGTGAAGCTTCAGCCACCATCTAATTTAAAACATGTGCAAAAGGAATAGCCATAATACATCTAACAAGTAGCCATTTAGTCTCTCTCGAATGCCTCCAAAGATGCAGAATCCACTACTTCTCTAGTTAAATCGTTCCACTTTTGGATAACTCTGATTGTTAGGATTTTTTTTCCTCACATCAAGTCCAGAGGCCTTTATAACCTAGCCCCTTCCTTCCTACAACCTTCTTAGACTTATTCTTCAACACGGACTCATTCTCTCCAGTGAAACTGACCTCCTCATTGTTGACTAATTGATTAAATATTCTTTGTAACTTCCACCCGTTGCTCCTGGTGTCCCCATTTGGGATAAAACAAAACTACTCTGCTCTTCCCCTGATAGCCTTCACATTCATGAATTTGTTATTGTTCAGTTCTATCCAATGAGCCCATCTAAGGTTTTCTTGGCCAAGAGAGTGTAGTGTTTTGCGATTCTCCAGCTCATTTTACAGATGAGGAAACTGAGTCAAACTAGGTTAAATGCCCAAGGTCACACAGCTAAGTGTCTAGATCACATTTGAACTCAGGTCTTCCTGACTCCAGACCCAGCACTCTATCCACCTCACTATATAACTGCTCTACATTCATGAATGCAAGTATCCTAATTCCCCACTAGTCTTTTCTCTTCCAAGCTAAACAAGCCCATGTCTTTCAACTGCTCCTCATGAATTCAAGACCCTTCATTTCTTCTCTTCTGGACTCTAAACAGCTTACCAATGTCTTACTAAACACTATTCCAGATGAGCTCTGATGAGATCAGAGTAAAGATAGATTATCACCTCCTTAGTACTTAAAGACCCAATTGCACCTCTCTCAATGTGGCCAAAGATAGCATTAGCTTTTTTGGCCTGCATCCCACTGCTTACCTTCATTAAGCTTACATCCATTAAAATCTGCAGATCATTTCCAAACTGTTGACTAACTATGCCTCCCTTATCTTGAACTTGTGAAGTGGATTTTTCTTTGTACCCAAATGTAAAACTAAACATTTTTCCCTCTTAAAATGTATCTTACTAATAAGAAGCTCAGTGTTCTAGACTATCAAGGAGCTTTGGGATATTAACTTTGTCATCCACTGTATTAGCTAGTCCTTCCAGCTTTGTATCATCTGCAAATTTGATGAGCATGCCATATTTATTTGAGTGATTAGTAAAATTCTAAACAGCAAAGGGTCAGGCACAGAACCCTAGGGCACTCTACTGGAGACCTCCAGTCAGAGATGACATCAAACCATTAACAGCTACTCTTTGAGTCCAACAAGGTCCGAAGATGCCTAATTACATTGTCATCTAGTCCAGGGGGGAACCTGCTGTCTCAAGGCCACGTGTGGCCCCTCTTGGTCCTCAAATGCCACCCTTTGACTGAATCCAAACTTCACAGAACAAATCCTTTTATTAAGGGGATTTGTTCTGTGAAGTTTGGATTCAGTCAAAAGACAGCACTTGAGGACCTAGAGGTAGCCTCAAGACCGCAGGTTTCCCACTCCTGATCTGGTTCATATTTCTCCATCTTCTCCAAACAATAACATGGGACACATAAGCAAATGTTGGCTAAATTTTGGCAAATTCTACCTACAGTATTATCTTCACCTAGTCATTTAGTTACCCTGCCAGAAAAGAAAATACTTAGCCTAATGTGACCTGTTCTTGATGAAGCCACGCTGGCTTCTTAAATTTGCTATTTCCAACGGTAGCAACTACTTCCTAGGATTGTTGTGGAGATCAAATGAGATAATAATTGTAAAATGCTTAGCACAGTGGCTGGCACAAAGTAAACACTACATAAATGTTAGCTCTTGTTATTAATTGAATTCCCACACCACTACCTCTAGCATAGACTTGTGCTCTGTGTGCTCACCAACCACTTCTTTAATGATTGGTTCTAGAATTTTCAAAGTCAAGCTCATTGAACCATATATTTCTGAGTCTCATTTCTTTATTTTTTTAAATTGAGACATTTTCATTCACCTCCCCTGCTCTCCAAAGTTTTCCAAATACTGACAGTGGTTCACAACCGCATCTGTCAGGTTTCCATAACTGAAAATGTAACTCATCTGATCTAGATGACTTGAATTCTTCAAGGGCTTCTATGTGCTCTCTCAATTTTCATGGGTATTAACTCCCTGTTAGCCATTTTTGTTCTGTCATTTTCAATGCAAAGGTCATCTTCTTGGCAGAGAAAACAGAAGCAAAATGACAATAAGCAGCTGTGCCTTCTTTCTCTGTGGTCAGTTCTCTCAGACCTAATCACACCAAGCAAAGGTCCGATCCTTATTTTGATCTTACTTTTTTTCCCCCTAATATAACTAAAAAGAAAAAAAATCCATTTCATAATCTCTAGCTTTCTCTGACAAACTTATTCTGAATGTTAGTGCCGCTGACACAATTTTTACAGGACTATCTATCCCCCCATGTTGTCTAAGGAGTATGTAGTATACTTTAAAGACAAAATCATTTCTATTTCTCCCTCAGCCGGCCTAAACCCAGATGCTTTTCAGTGTTCCCACATAAGTACCTTCTACCCCCTCTGAATTTTATCTATCTTGCTTAATTTGAATAAGGCCTAACCAATTAGAGCCATGTTCCAGTTGTGGGTTTCATTCTGCCAAGTCTCAATGATCACTGTAAGGTCAGATTTTCCTGTTTGCGTTGGTACTTAATCTTCTGTTCCCTGGCCTTGCCTCCATCTTATAGACATTATACACGTCTTATATTACATATACTTTTTAAACATAAGATGATTGGTTAACTCCCTCTGCTTCTACATTAGTCTCTTCAAATGACATCCTTCTTCTTGGAATTATTTCCCTTTGTATCTTCTCATTTCATTCTTAAGTATCTTCCATCCTTCCTGTAGGATTTTAATCCATAGTATCCTAGCTATGTATCCTCTGTGTCCTTTGAAATGTGATTTTCAAAAAAAAAATTTATCATCTATTTCAAACTGTGCCCAGATTTCTTCTCCCTCTCTATCCAAACAGTAGGGAGGAGTGTTGAATTCTCCCCAAAGTTCCCACTAATTCTATCCCAACCATCAGTACCACTCCATTAGTCAGAATCAGCTGCAGAATGGAAATTCCCTTGTTCATTCCTCTACCTTTAGAAGGTTAAAATTATTATTAAAGCAAGGCAAGAAGTTATTAGTTACTTTGTTTTTTAGCAAATAGAGAGTTCTAAAAGATATTTGGTCTCACAAATGGATAGAAGTCAGGAAGCCTGCAGTCAGGAAGACTTGAGTTCAAATCCAGCCTCAGACACTTACTAGCCGTGTGATCCCTGGCAAGTCACATAACCCCTGTTTGCCTCAGTTTCCTCATCTATAAAATGGAAATAATGGCAGCACCTATCTCCCAGGGCTGTTATGAGCATCAGATGAGATAATAATTATAAAGTGTTCAGGACAGTGTCTGACACCAAGTAAACTCTATATAAATGTTAGCTCTTATTACTAATTGAATTCCCACACCACTACCTCTGCCCTAGGCTTGTCCTCTGTTCCCCAAACTATTCCTCTATTCCCCCATATTGTCTAAGGACTATGTAGTACACTTTAAAGACAAAATCATTGCATTGGTACTTCTCCCTTTTTTATTAAAGTTTGGCCATTTGAGTTCAGGGATTTTACTACCAGCTCCTTTCTTGGGACCTGTGTCCTGTGAGCTTCCGGCTCCCTCAGCTGTCTGTTGCTTCTTCACTGTATCTACACGCTCTGGTATTTAGCTTTGGGAATACACAGGCTGTCTTCTCCCTCCCCACTCTTTTTCATAACAATAATAGGCACAGAGGTGGGGGGAAGGAATAAGCATTTGTGTAGTGCCTACTATGTGGTAGGTTCTTTACAAATGTTATCTTATTTGATCCTCACAATAACTCTGTGAGGAGGGTACTATTTTTATCCCCATTTTACAGTTGAGGCAAAGAGGTTAAATGACTTGCCGAAGGTCATATAACTAGTAAATGTCTGAGGTCAGATTCAAACTCAAGTCTTCCTGCGTCCAAGCCAAAGAGCTCTATCTACTGCGCCACCCAGCTAGAGTTTACATAGTGCTTTAAGGTTTATGAAGAATTATTTGCAAAATAAGGTTTGCACAGTCAAAAACTGTGACCAGAAGTCTGTCATTCCTACATGTCAACATGGAGTCCAAAAGTCCAAATCTGATTCTTAGATGTCATTTGCTTAATCATCTGTTCACTTCCCAAATCAGTGTTTCTTTTTTTTGTATCCTTTACCTTCAATGGGCAACAGCAATGGAAACATACCACCACCTACACCCCTGTGGTCATTCATTCATTCAGTAAACATGTATTCAGTTCCTAATATGAGCCAGACACTGCACTAAGTACTGGGGATACAAAAAGAGGCAAAAGAAAGTCCCTACTCTCAAGAAGCTTGCAGTCTAATGGGAGAGACAACATATATATATATACAAAGCAAATATATGCAAAGGAAGCTACATACAGAACAAATGGGAAATGATTAAAAGAGGGAAAATATTGGAATTAAGAGAGGTTAGGGAAGACTTCCTGTAGAAGAAGGGATTTTAGTTGGGACTTAAAGGAAACCAGAGAGATAAGCAATTGGAGTTGAGGAGGGACAGCATTCCAGGCATGGGGGACACCCAGAGAAAATGCCCAGAGCAGAGAAATGGAGTGTCTTGTTCATGAAATAGCCAGAAGGATGATGTTATTGGATAAAAGAGTACCTGCCAGCAAGTAAAGTATACGAAGACCGGAAAGGTAGGAGGAGGCTAGGTTATAAAGAGTTTTGAATGCCAAATAGCATTTTGTATTTGCTCCTGGAAGCAATAGGAAGCCACTATATTTACTGAGTAAGGTGGTGACATGATTAGACCTGTGTTTCAGGAAAATCACTTTAGTAGCTGAATGGAGGATGGATTGGAGTAGGGAGAGACTTGAGGCAAGCAGACCCATTAGTTGTCTATTGCAATAATCCAGGTAATGAGGGTCTACAACACAGTGGCAGCAATGTCAAAGGACAGAAAGGGGCACATTGGAGAGATGTTGCAAAGATAAAATCAACAAGCCTTGGCCACAGTTTGAATCTGAGTGAGAGATAGTGAAGAATACAAGATGGCTCCTAGATTGTAAGCTTGAAGGCCTGGGATGATAGCATTGCCCTTGACAGTAATAAAGAAGGTAGGAGCAGGGAGGGTTTGGGGAAAAGATAATGAGTTCTGTTTTGGACGTATTGAGTTTAAGATGTCTACTGGATGTCCAGATAGTTGAGATCCAAGATTAGAGGTCAGGAGAGAGAAAGGGGCAGGAAAGGTATCTTTGAGAATCATCAGCAAAGATATGGCAATCAAATCCATGAAAGCTGATGAGATCACCAAGTGAAGTAGTATAGAGGGAGAAGAAGAGGGCCTAAGACAGAGCCCTGAGGGACACCTATAATTAGAGGGTGTGATCTGGAGGAGGATCCAGCAAAAGAAACAGAGAAGGAGAGGTAAAATAGGTAGGAAAGAATGGTGTCCCCAAAACCTAAAAAGAAGAGAGTAACAAGGAAGAAAAGAGTAATCAACAGTGTCAGAGGCTGCAGAGAAGTCAAGAAGAATGAGGAACGAGAAAAAGCCATTTGATCTGGCAACTGAAGGATCACTGGTGACTTGGGACAGAGCAGTTTGAGTGGAATAATAAGGTTGGAAGCCAGACTGTAAGTAAGAGGTTAATACGAGTGTGAAAGCAGAGAAAGTGGAGGTACCTGGTATAGACTCTTTTTGAGGAATTTTGCTATAAAAGGCAAAAGAGTTCTAAGAAGATACTTAACAGGGAAGGAAGGATTAAGCAAGGGTTTTGTTTTGGTTTGGTTTGGTTTTCCCAAAATAAAAGACACATGGGCAAGTTTGTAGGCAATAGGAAATGAGACAAGTAGAGAGGGAGAGATTGAACATAAATAAAAGAGGGGCTGGCTGGGTGGCACAGTGAACAGAGCACTGGCCCTGGAATCAGGAGGACCTGAGTTCAAATATGACCTCAGACACTTAACACTTACTAGCCGTGTGATCTTGGGCAAGTCACTTAATCCCAACTGCCCTGCCTTTCCCCCTCCAAAAATCAAAACAAAGAAAAGAAATCACAGAATGATCTTTAAATCCTTGCCCTGGTTCTCACAATCTTTGTAAATAAAATCATTTGATTCTAAGTCAACTATTCTTTCTACTCCCCCATACTGCCTCCTTTTCAAGTCCACTATAGAAGTAGCAAACCCTATGCTAAAGTCTAGCCTTTGCGTGGGAGTGAACAACTTCACACTATGTTAGCCACTCTGAAGTCTTAATGAATAGGAATTGAATCTGTGATTTCACTGGTTAAGGGAACTCCCAGTGAGGAAACCTCCCCTACAAATGCGACTTCTTTGCAACTTCTCATCTTAGATATTTGTGAAGGGTTCTAAGAGCTCAAGTGACTGTCTTAGATCACAGCCAATTGTGTATAAGAGGCAAGATTAGAACCTGGATCTTCCTGGTTTCACAACCAACTATCGATCCCCTACACCATGCTACCTCTGAAGGTACATAGCATAGGATAGTGGGTATTTGCCAAACAGCAGGGACTAGTAGATGTTGGCCAAAATTAGGCATCCTCTCCTCCCCAATTCAAGTTCTGTTGCTTGATATCCTCCCCTACCTAAGTGAAACATTCCAAAAAGGAATGGTAGAACATAATTAGAAAATCTATTCCCCAAATATTGTTGCTTTTGTTCACTCATGTGCCTATCGCATAGCAAGGATTTTAAAAATGCTTGACTTGATTTGATTTGACTTGAAGGGAGGAAGGGATACAGTCTTTCTTCTGGATAAGTTTAAGTGCTTAAAGGGGTGATGGTATTAGGATGACAAAATTCACAAATGACAATAAGAGAACCAACTCCAGTTGCACAGCTAGACCAAAAGTTCAGAGGCATGTCTGGCGCGTTAAAAGCAATGAAAGGCCATGTTAATAGTCAAGTCTAGAAATGCTTCATAGAGAAATTCAGTTTAGAAGGGAAGTCAAAAGCAGATGTAGTTTATAGTTAGGGAAAAGATCATTCCCATTCAACTAGACCCCCAGAGGCTGACTAAACTAAACTAAGTCCCTAAAAAAGGAGTTATGTGTATGGTGGTAAGTGGGATGGAGAGGTCAATACCAGACTATCAGTCATCTAATACTTGATTCTGAAATCGTGAAACAACACAAGAGTCTCCAAAGAATCAAATGGAGTGTTAATCAAAGAAAAATGAAGATATGCTCATGTACTTGATTGGAATGACTGAACTGCAGCATAAAAGTAACATGAATCCCCTCTATAATATACATGTTGTATCACCCATACAGAGACAGTGTGTTCTACTTAGAGATAACTCCAATGATTGGAAAATTTGTCTTTACATCAAACCTAAATTTGCTTCTCTGCTACTTCCATGCATTGTTCTTAATTCCGACCTCTGGGATCAAACATAAAATGTCTATTTCCTTGTCAATATGATAGCCCTTCTAATACTTGAGGAAAGCTGTCATATCCCTCTTAAGTTTTCTCCTCTTCATGTGAAAAGACCTTAATTTATTAAACAGATCCTCATATGTGTTGTTCATCCTTCATTTCAAAGAGGATCAATAACATCATGGCATGATATCTTGACTTGTACATGAATTAGACTTAAGTGAGACAGAGCTGCACAAATTTGGCAACTTCACACTCTCTTCCAGAGTCATTATACAAGTCCAGTGACAAGACAAAAGGTAGGATGAGTGGTGATGACCCAAGATTCAGTGGATGAAGTTGGCATCTTCAGTGATTGACCAAGTTCTAAGTGCTCCACAGCACCTATTTCACCACCTTCAAGGCCATTGGAACAAATTGTTCTCATCTGCCCATTCCACCAAGAGAAGTCTTTACATACTTGGGGCCGACATCCCCTTAACTCACCAGTGGGTTTGAGGCCCATCAGTCATCCTTAGGCTGGTTTAGCCCATCTACTGAGGTAGTTTTACCAGAATATGGCTGCTGAGCATGCTACAGCTTCTTGGAGCCACAGGTGAGTGTCGGGTGAAGGTGGACACCAAAGATGGATGAAAAACCCTGAAAAAGGCTCAGCAAGTCCTCATACCAGAGGTGCTAGTTCTCTGAACAGCCCATGCACCCCAGTTCCCCATATGATATAATCCCAAAACCCTCCACCATTGTGGTTACTATCTTTTGATCACTCTTCTTATCAATTTCTTCTTCTTATCACAATTCTTATGAATTTCCTCCCTATAATGTGGAGTGCAGAATTGAACACAATAATCCAAATGTGATTTGAGAAGGACCAAGCATAACAGAAACATCACCTCCATAGTCCTAGACACTATGCTTTCTTCAACAAATTTGTTTTCTTCAACTAAGTTTGGATTAGCTATCTTAGTTGCTATATCACACTTTCTACTTGTATTGAGCTAACTAACCACTAAAACACTCAAGTATTTTCTAGTTAAATTGCTACCTAGACATTCCTCTTCCTAGTTTGTGCCAGCGTGGCTACTTTGTGAACCTAAAATAAATGATTTTTATACTTATCCCCATTAAATTTCATCTTACTAGATTGTGGCTCAGTGTTCTAAGCCTTTAAGTGCTTTTTTAATCTGGACTTCTATCACCTAGTGTATTAGCTATTATTTCCAACTTTGAATCACTTGCAAATTTGAGAAGTATGCCATTTAAAACTTTATCCAAGTCATTGATAAAAATACTTAATTGTACAAATACTTAATTGTACAGCAGACCCACTCTACTGAAGACTTCTCTCCAAGTTAGCATCAAATAATTAATGTCTAATCTTTAGATCTGGACATTTGGGTCCAAATCTACCTGATTCAGAGTTCTTAATCTGAGGTCTGTGAACTTGTTTGGTTGGTTTTAATATTTTGATAACTGAATTTTAACATAGTTGATTTCCTTTGTAATCCCATATATTTTATCTAATTCACTTAAAAACATTACTCTGAAGAGGAGGCTACAAACTTCATTAGACTGCCAAAGGGGTCCATAACCCACACAAAAAAGGTTAAGATCCTCATTTCTAAATGTATTTGTATGTAAAATGGTAGTATTAACTCTACCTTAGTCACTTTTCTTCCTGACTCTTCCGATTCAAAGATCACCCTCTTTGGCAAAGAAAGCATAAGCAAAATTAAAATTGAGCACTTGTGCTTTTTCTCCATCATTGGTAATCATTGTCCCGTTTACCACTGCTCAGAGCAGTTGTCCTAACATTGCTTTGATTCTCTCCTAACTAATCTAGCTCATTCATAACTTTAATGCTTCTGAGACTATTCTTTAAAAGACCATGCAATAATTTTGCATTTATCCTCTATTACCCACCCCAGCTTCCATCTTCTGTGCATGTCTTTTTAAAGTCTACGTTTGTTGATGAGTTCCCTGTATATCCACATCACTATCCTTTGACAATCCCATCCCCTTCACACGTGTACTTGCACACACACATACACATACATACACATACATCTTTCCCCTTCTCATTTGAATTCTTTTTGTTTCTTTTTAATTTAATTCTTGAAAGATTCCTATCCACATTGGGCTACTCTAGCCTTTCTTTGCATCTTTGGAAACGTATTGTCTCAAAATTTAGGATACATGTCCCCCAATTCTCTGTCCAGAACCCTCTTCTCTTTTTGCTCTTACTCTTATGTAGAGATCTTGTTAGCTTGCATGGGTTCAATGATCATCTCTATGCAAATGATTCCCAGATCTATATATGCAGTTGTAGTCTCTCCTGAACACCAGTCATTCATTACCAACTTCATCTTAGATATCTCCAACTGGGTTCTTATAAGTATGCCAAAATCAGTATGTCAAAGAAAAAAAAAACAACTAATTATCTTTCCCCCCAAACCCTCCCCTCTTTCAAACTTCCCTGTAACTTTTGGTGACATCATCATCCTACTAGTCATCCAGGCCTACACTCTCAGAGTCATCCTTACCTTCAATCATCCTAAATTGTCACTCTATTGACATTTCTTGTCATTTTTACCTTCACAATATCCCTTCAATATATCTCCTTCTCTAATAGTTATCTCCCTCCTGGACTATTGCAATAGTCTTCTAACTGGTTTCCCTACTTTATCTCTCTCAACTTCAATCCCTTCTCTACTCAGCTGCCAAAGTGATTTTCCACTTCCTCCCAACTCCATGAGCTCCAGTGGCTTCCTATTACCTCCAAGACCAAATTCAACTCCTCCATTTTGTATTTAAAGCTCTTCATAAGCTGGCTCCTTTCTACCTTTCCAGTCTTCATGTACTTTACTCCCTTCCACACAATCTACTATCCAGTTATATAACCTATTTGAACTTCCTTGAACAGAACACCTCACTGACCATCTTTTCACTGACTGTGCCCTATTCCTGGAATGCTCTGCCCCATCATTTGTCTCTTGGTTTCCTTAGCTTCTGTCAAGACTTAGCACAAGTCTTACCTTCTATAGGAGGCCTTTTTCTATTCTCTCCAGAGTTCCTTCCCCTCTCAGACTGACATAGATAGATAGATAGATAGAAAGACATAGAAATACAGAGATATAAATGTAGATATATACACACATACATGTATATAGATATATGCATGTATGTGTGTATAGAGAGAGATAGATGTATCTAGAGGTCTCTATGTTACTTCCAACAGAATATGAACTCTTTGAGGACAGAGACTATGTTTTTGCCTTTCTTTGTAGCCCCAGTGCTAAGTACACTGCCTAAAATATCATAAGCAATTCCTCAGTGCTTATTTGCTATCTGACTGTTCTCAACTTCCCTTTCCATCTTTGTCACAAATGTTAAAGACAAGCATCTACTTCCTCCTCAGAGGGTCCGGCTTTCTCATATGCAGAAAAGGGCTCAAATTTGGTATCTGATTCTACATTTATACATTATAGTACTTAGTTAAGTGCATCATATTTTCCAGAGAGTAGGGGGGAAGTCTGAAGAAAGAGACAAACAACAAGAGAAGAGAGACAGGGAAAAGAGAGGGGAGGAAACAGAGTCAGAAAGACAGAGAGCAAGAGGAGGAAGAAGGAGAAGGAGGAGGAGGAGGAGGAGGAGGAGTAAAAGGAAGAGGAGGAGGAAGCCAATTGCTTCCTAATTTGGGAAATTATACAACTGTACAAATAATCCAAGCTTCTCTTTGAAACAGAAACCCATCTAACACATGCATTCTTCCAGTGATGCTATATAGTTATGAATTATGGACCACCAAAGCCCCAAGAACAAAAATTATGGGTTACCCAAAGAAGAACTTGTGATTAAGAAAAGCAATAGGCTGTAGCTTATTAGCAATGATAAACTGCCAAGGAGAAGAGATATAAATGAAATCAACAAAGATACGTATGGAGGTGGGCCAGTTATAGGGTCAACACCTGGACAGAGTCTTACACATAATAGTTGCTTTAAAATGTTTATTGAATTGAATTTAATGTAGTGAGAGGTAAAGATAGATAGCCCACTTCCTATATTGGTATCTTTATCATGATAAGCAACCCAAAGGAAGGCTGCAGTACTTGGAGTGACAAACATGGACTAGAATCACACAAAATGGAAAGCTATGGTCATTGTTGTTCAGTCCTGTCTGACTCTTCATGATCCCATTTGGGGTTTTCTTAGCAAAGATATGAGAATGGTTTATCATTTCTTTCTCCAGCTTATTTTATAGATGAGGAAACGGAGATAAACAGGTTTAAGTGAGCTGCCCAAGATCACACAACTAGTAAGTGTCTAAGGCCAGATTTGAACTCGGGTCTTTCTGACTCTAGATGGGGCACTCAATCCACTGTGCCACCTACCTGCCCCTAGCTATGGTGATAGGTTGTAATATACAGAGTTGGATTGAATACTCACAACAATGAGACCACAGCTACTTTAAGGTTTTTTTCCTTCCTGCTTCCACTCCATCTTCCAAATTAGACCACCAGAGGTCTCACCTGGGAGAAGCTAAACCACTGGCCTCTCTGCTCCCTGGGACATCACCAGTCTCACCCTCACTTCATTCCATTTTTCTGCCTTGCTTCCTCTCTACCCTCAACTCTTTTTCACCTCTTTCTCTGAGAACTATAATTAAATCACTGCTACCATTGCCACTGGGAAAGGTATGTCAATGGACTGTTCTCATCTGCTTACCACCTCTGTTACTTTCCAATACCATTCATTTCCTTCCCTAGCCCTCACTCTCTATATGTGTAATCTCCACAATTAGAATGTAAGCTCCTTGAGATCAGAGACTGTCTTGCTTTTGTATTCATATGCTCAGTGTTTAACAAAGTGTTTACACATAGTAAATGCATAATAAATTATTTTAATAAATTTATCAGTTCCTAAAGTGCAATAGATAGAGCACAGGGCCTAGAGTCAGTAAGACCTAAGTTCAGATTTAACATCAAACATTTACTAGCTGTGTGGCCCTGGGCAAATCATTTAACCCAGTTTGCCTCAGTTCCCTCATCTGTAAAATGAACTGGACAAGGAAATGGCAAACCAGTCCAGTATCTCTGCCAAGAAAACCCCAATGGAGTCACAAAGAGTAGGACACACTGAACAACAACAAAATCTACCTCCCGTTCATTGCTTACCTTTGGCCTAAAATAGGTGTTCCATAACTACTTAATTGTTAATTGAGTGACTGATAACTCAGACTGTGATTTTAAATTATATGTTTAACGGTGCTTAATAAATGTTTATTGATTTATTATTAGAGTACCTTCAAAAAAAAAATCTAATTTAGCTAACGGATTTTCTAACTGGTCAATAGCACCATCTGCTGTTTACACATGAAAACACCCACTCAAATGCTATGACACGTGTTGGATCCTAGATTTTCTCTCTGTGAGTATGATTACAGGATTGTAGACTTTGGGTTGGAAGAGATCTTAGAAATTTTGTATCCTAATTTGGGAAATTATGCAATTCTATGAATAATCCAAGCTTCTCTTTGAAACAGACATCCATCTTTCTAACACATGTATTCTTCTAGTGATACTATATGGCTATGAATTATATAATGTGCTTTATTGAAGCTACTAGAAGCAAGTAGCAGAACCAAGGTCTTTTGGTTCCAGATTCAGTATTCTTTCCACTCCCTTCATCAAAGCAGCTCACCACTTGTCCATGCCTTCTCATCCTTTGTGATTTTTGTCCATAATCATAGAAATCTACCTAATTCCCTAGGGTGCGTCCTTTGGTTTTATTTTTTTATCTTGGGGGCTACCATTTAAGTGGTACTTCTATCTGTTTTCTCTCATCTCTTGTTCTTATTACATGATTAGTCCACTTGCCACTCTTCTCATATATATGAAGAAACTGAAACTCAGAAAGGTTAAGTATGTAGGACCCACAGTCATACAACTACTAAATGGAAGCCAACACATTCTTCTAAACAATATCTTTTATATTGCTTTGTGTCAATAACTTTAAGTGTCATGTACAGCTCTACTTGCTCTTTGGTTTACTTATTTCAATTATTCTGACATCATGGTTTTCTCAAAATTTTTAAACTTTGAATCATGAACTACCCAAGCAGATCCTTTAGATTTAAATTTATGCTTATCTATTATCAAATTGGTACTGCTAAAGCTCACTCAAAGTCATGCTTCCTTCTATCTGACATCTTTGATGAATTCTCAAAGTTCATTTTGGTTTGCTTTATATTCAGGTTTCAGGTTTCATTTCAAGTTTAGTACATTCAAGATATGACCAGGTTTTAAAAAAAAATCAAAGGGGCAGAGCCAAGATGGCAAAGTAAAAACAGGAACTTGCTTTAGCGCCCACACCAACCACCTCCAATACCTGGAAAATATGACTCTAAACAAATTCTAGAGCTACAGAACCCACAACGTGACAGAGAGAAATAAATCTCCTGCCGAAGGCAGCCTGGCAGGCCTACAGGAAGAGTCCATCACACAGAACTGGGAGCTGAGCACAGTCCTGTGCGAGATACAGGACCCAGACCCAGGGCGGCCCCAACCAGCAGCACAGGCTGACCAGAGCAGACTTCAGGAGAGTGAATCACTAGCAGCTGTGGTGGTTTCCAGATTTCTCAACCCATAAATACCAAAGAGAAAGAAAAAGGTCAATAGGGAACTCTGTTGGACCTGGGTGTAGTAGAGCTCAGTCTAGCCCCTAACCCCAGGGCAAGAGGTGGCAGAGACATGGCAGCTGTAGCTACTGTCACATGGCTGCCTCCAGAGCTCCTGGCCTGCACATAGTAGGAGAACCGAGACCATTCAGAGGGTATTCACTCTTGTTTTCACCTGCTTGGATCTGGGTCACTGTCTTGGGCTGTGGTCCTGGGGTAAGAAAGGCCAGTATGCCAGAGCTTGTGATGGCTGCAGGGAGGGGCACCTTCCTTAGACTTCTGACAACATTTGTGAAAACCCCAGTGATTTGGGACAAAGCTCTCTCCGCTCTGGAAGCAGAGTTCTACCATGGCAAAGAGCTCAAAAGTCAAGTAATTGGCTGGCAAGATGAGCAAGCAGAGGAAGTGCAATCAGACCACGGAATCCATTTTTGGGTTCAAAAAAGAACAAAACATGGAGCCAGAAGAAGACAACAAAGTCAAAACTCCTGTATCAAAAGCTTCCAAGAAAAATATGAACTGGTTACAGGCCATGGAGGAGTTCAAGAAGGATTTGGGTTTTTTTTTGGTTTTTTTAAGTTTTTGCTTTTTTTTTTTTGAGGGGGAAGGTAGGGCAGTTGGGGTTAAGTGACTTGCCCAAGGTCACAAGGCTAGTTTTTGTGTTAAGTGTCTGAGACCAAATTTGAACTCAGGTCCTCCTGACTCCAGGGCTAATGCTCTATTCACTGCACCTTTCAGCTGCCCCTTCAAGAAGAATTCTGAAAATCAAGGAAGAGAAGTGGAGGAAAAATTGGGAAGAGAAATGAGAATTATGCA
>CM053582.1:216258971-216278195 GCA_028627135.1 Pseudochirops cupreus | reverse complement strand
TACATCCAACTGGGAATTAAGATACACAGGCATTGTGATAAGGAGATCCATCCTGCCCTACTAGAAAGTCAGAGGGGCAAGGGGGAGGATATAGGAGAGAGCAGATTGGGGGAGGAGTTATACAGTGGGATGGCTATTTTGAGGTGTTGGGTAGGGGAAAGATGTGGAGAAAATTTGTAACTCAAAATCTCTTGGAAATGAATGATGTAAACAAGAAAATAAATTAATTTTAAAAAAAGAATAACTTGTTAGCAGCTTTAATCAGTGCAATTAACATCACAGTAAAAAGGGGGAAAGAGACTAAAACACCTACAAAAATGATATATCCCTGCAACTAACTGACAGCTTAATCCATTAAGGGAGAAATGAATAAAAGTAGAAAAGTGCCACTGATTTTAACAACTTCGCAACAATCTTGAGGAGACATCTAGCCTCTGCCCTTGCATTAAAACTATGAATCAAGACAAGATACAAATTTGCTAATGTTCATTTAATCACTAAAGCGCTAAAGGTGGTCTGAATGTAGTTAATTTAATCCATTAAATGGAAACCAAAAAAAAAGTCCTGGCAAAATAGAAGAAGTGATGCATCCCTAACATTGAGAGTGAATTTAAATATTATTCATTGCATATAATCTAATCTCTAAGTTTCTTTGTCTTGAGCTTTGTACAGGGCTGTGCTGGAACCAGCTCATACCAGCTGACAAGAGTTAATTGTATAATTTTCAGTGTATTTACTTCAGAAAGAGGCAAACAAAACACTAAAAATAAGGGTTTAGTTGTTTTCATTTTCTATAGTTAAGAAAGTTATGGAGAAAATGTTAATAATGGATTTTAAATTTTTAAATATGCTATGCATACTTTTTTGGAGAGCCAGTTGTTAAACATTTACCAGTTCACCCTTGGTTTGTTGGTCTTCCACTGCTCTGCTACATTATTTGCTCATGGATTTGGGAGCACTTAATAAAGCCTGGAATCAGAGCAGCCCAGGATGGATCTGTTTTAGATCATTTATTTTTCAAAATGTCTAAGCAACTTACCTACATTAGGGTGATAAATCTGGTCATGAAACATACTTATAAGCTGCCTTTGGCTAGTTTTCTGGAAGAAATAATTCAAGTTTAAAAGTCTCTCCTTTGAAGGAAGAAATTCTGTGACTGTGAAATAATTACATGAAACTAACACCTATTATTTATATGTGTTTGCCTCAGTTTCCTAAACTATAAAATGAAGATTATATCAGCACTTAACTTGCAGGATTGTTGTGAAGATCAAATAAGATAATATCTGTGAGGTGTTTAGCATAGTGCCTGGAACATGATAGGCTTTGTATAAATGTTTATTCCTTTCCCCCTTCACTACCTTTCTCCCTTATTTCCATTTGGTTCTGCTTTTATCCTAGGAACTGGCTCTGCTTCCAAATCCTGGTTTCCTTAATAATCCAATGAAAAAATCAGCCCATCTTATGCCATTGAGAATTCCAAATATGGGTTTCATCTCCAACTCCACTCACTTCACGCACAAGTCATTCTTTGTGAATCTTAAAGGATTATATAAAGGTTTTTATTGTTATTTTTATTACATTTCCCTTTTTTGGTTCACTTGAAGGGCAGGTGCAATTGTACAGTGTCATCATGTCATCTTTGCACATTCTTCTGATTTGATGTTGAGTTTGAGCCTTGCTTCAACTAGTCAATGACGTAAGCTGCACACAGAACACTGATACTGATATGGCTCTTACATGAATAACAGTGGTTCGTTGTCTAAGATAAAGCACTTTTCATTTCTTGTGCTGGTGTTCAGCAATCACTATATGCTCACCCTTGACAATTGACAGTTTCAGAAAACATATATACAAAGTAAAAGTAATGGCAGCGTATTAGAATAGTGTCAGGAGCACGAATACTCAAAATAAGCTCCTTGTAAATGCTAAGAATAGCCAAAAAAAAGTTTAATTGTTTGGAGCAAAAGCATAGTATCTGGCATGTAGTATACATTTAATAAGTGTTTATGACTGACTGAATGACTGATAGGACCAATAAGAATGGGTGGGATGATAAAAGGAAGAATTACTGTACTCAACCTTCTTTTTGTTCATTTTCTCTGACAAAAAGATTAGTCTGGACTGAGAAACACAGAACAAACATGTTAACAGGAAATGAAAAGGTGGTTAGAAGCATCTACCTGCCCTTTGTGTTGTGATAAAGATCTGCAATAAAGAGAAACTGAGGCACAAGTTTTTGAGCATGATCAATTTATTAGCAAGATTAGCAATTGCCAATAAAAGGTCAATGGATCCTCAGTAGCCAGAGACACGTCTGACACGTCTGACAGTTGGTTATATTAGGTCCAGTGATCCTAACCAAGACTGTGATTGGTGTATAAGAAAAGTGAAAGGTGGGCTATACATTTTGATTAATCATGCTGACTTGCAAGAGGGGGTTTCCAGAATCCATAACTCAGGAAAAACACAGAATTGGACACTACTTCTGGAAAGTCCCATACCAGATACCACACAATACCAGAGAAACCCAATGCTAGGCAAAACATCTCCTGACCTTAAAATTAAGGAACCTAAACTCTTACAAACCCTATTACTAAGGGCTACATAAGTAAATCCCAATCTGATCCAAAAATACTAATTGCAGTGGTTAACTAAAATGCTTAACTTTTAATAACCAATAATCTAAGTTTCACATTCCCCCTCTTTGATTCTATGGAGCCATGTCTCCATTATATCACCATCTACAGACTAGACTCATATGATCAATATCCATTGAAATTAAATTAGCAATGGGACAATGGAAAGTCATAATTACGGGGCTCAAGATTTTATATAAGGCCAATCATGAGAGGTTTGATTACTACTGGTGCTGGCTGACTGTTATAAATGGCCCAGCAAAAGGTGATTTGACAGAAATAGGTTCCCGTGACTCAGGAATTGTTCTGGTCTGCAAACTTGCTACCTATGGCCAGCATGTTTACAAAATCCATGGGGAGCAGTCCCCATTTGTAAATTAGCCTTACAGAGAAAATGGCAAATGAAAAAGGTAGAATTTACATGTCTTCCAGGTAATACAATAATCAAATATCTTTGTACTCTCGTAGCCCAATTCCAATGTCCATCTAATCCCCAACTAAGTTTCAGATGTCTCAGTTATTCATGTGGTCCCTTGGAAACATCTCATGATCTCATTATGGAGTAAGTCTCAGTTGATGGTATCTCTGAAGGTTCATCTTCATAGAAGGGCTTCTTGTCTGGTACAGAGGTCCCTAGGTATTTCTGCTATAACCCTTCTACAAAACAGATCTTAAAACTCATAAAAGAAAAAAAATAAGTTTCTAAAACCACAAAATAGACCAATTGGCCAAATAGTATATTCCATGAAAGTCATTTGTATTTGGGAATCAATGGTATGTACACACATATCCTGCTGCTCCTCAAAATTGTGTGCTTCGTTTAACTTTTAAAAATTTTACATTCATCTTCATTCATCTTTATTTATCTATCCTCATCTAAATTTAATTCCAATCCATTCCCCCCTTAGGAGGATATTATGATTACATTAACATAATGAAAGGATATTATAATCTTAATCACCTATAAATTATTACCTATAAATTATCACCTAACTTTAATCACCTATAAATTATCAATTGTAAGGCCTCATGGTCTCTATTATTTGTAATTCAAATGACAATATAAAATGATTCCTCACTACAGTAATATTATACCAGCATATATTATTCAGTCAAAAATCACAAATAGGGTTTATCTCTTATGTTTATTACAATGAAAAAAGAGACATTATTATACCATTTCTCTTTTTAAAGGAATTTGTTAAATGAGAGAAAAGTGAGGGACAGAACAGTATCAAGACTGTTCTTTAGTTCTGTTTGATTTCAGGTAACTTATAAGATCTTATGAGCCAATCTAAGTAGGAAATCCCAAGGAATTTCACAGAGAAGAATTTCTTAAGAGGATTTTGTATTCCATTCTCCCAGTAATGAGTCTTTTTATTTCATTTAAAATATAATACAATCCCTTAAATATTTAATAGCTTTCAAATATTTTTGTCGTATGCTTTTAAGAGTTTGATTCATAACAGCATCCAAATAAAAAAGGAAGTTACTTTTCTAATGGCATTTCTGATACAGTGGTTTCTAAAATTTCACAATATAAGAAAGATTTTAGAAATAAATAAGAACATACACAATGCCATGTATTTAAAACATTATCAGTCAGGTAATATTAATTCAGTCCAATGCATTTTCAAATTATTTATATAGGATTATCTTATTCAGAACTTATATAGAATTATCTTATTTATATGGAAAATCATTTACCTTATTAGCCCTGCCATTGTAATACCAGTCACATCTTAATCCAGGTTGGAATAATCACACTTAACAATAGTTTATTTAGTGCTTACCACGTGCCAGGATTTTTCTTGACTTGTAAAGCTTAATTTGAACAGTTTCGGAGCCATACTTTCTGTAGTACTTTAAAATGGTTAGTGTTACATTTTCTAGCTGTAATTTTAATTTCTTAAATGTATCAGTTCTCAAATTTGTTAACTTGCCATTTTTAAAAAACACCTTTCAAGTGGCAGACCATTTTGTCTGATTGGATTCCTATAAGGTCTGAATATTATAGTGCTCATCCTCTGCACAAGTTATGCACTTCACATTTGTGTGCTTCTCCTAACAACCCTGGGAGGTAGGTCCAAATAGTACGTCTTACTGTAAATGAGACTACATCACATTTTAGTTTCAGGAGAAAAATTTCAACCAAATCAACTCTTGATTTATAACTACTAATGGCAATATTTAACTCTCATTTTTCCTAAGGGCCCATTGTTTTTAATTAGCCTGTGTTCAAAAAATTCATGGTGGCACTCCCAGCTCCCAAAAATTGGTTCTTTATTTCCTTAAATCATTCAAAAAAACCCACGGGCACCAGAACTTTGCTACTTGCCTGCATTGCAACGAGTAAAACTAGTGGCTGAGTTTCAGCATATCTTTGCTAGTGCCACAGCAGCTAGATATGTGTATTGTAGACTTCTGTATCCAAAACTTTAGGACTAAGTTTAGTAGTAGTATGTGAGATAAGGTCATCATAAAGGCACACAGTGTATCCCTATATATCTATCTACATGTAAATAGGTAGATTAAATGGTTTCTCCAATTTATATAAGCAGCTGTACTAGATTCTACATCTGGATCCATGCCTTATTCCCTTTGAAGAAACCAGTGAATTGTGAAGTGCCATAAAAGTTGTCTATAGAGAAGTCATCTTAGTTCATTTGTAAAATACAATTTCGAATCTGTAAAACATCAAAAGGGTTTTGAAAAAATATATAACTTTTCTTATATGTACATCGAAGTTGAGAATATAAACACTGAAAAAAGTGTGGCTTATAATGAAAACTCAAATGTTGAAATGTGAATTCTTTTAAGATACATTAGGCTCTCTCTAGGATAAGCAATGAAAATCCATTTCCTCAATTCTACCAGAATACGTAGTTCACAGAAATATATATTCCTGCCGTTGAAATATCTATTCATTTGCATTTTGCTGAGGCACATTCATTTATTTGGCACCACTTGTCTCTGAAAAATAATGTTCAGAAGGGATGTTTCTAATGCTGCAAATAAAAGATGCACATTAAGAACCTAAAAAAAAATTACCCAAAAAGCCAAATCAGTTCCTTTTATTTTCCTAACTTAACACTACCAGCGTACCTTAAGAAGGCAGATAAAGAAAGGCAACGTCTCTTCTTAACCAAAGGCTTTTTGGTTATAACACTGGCAGGAAAAGTTACTAATTTTTTTTTACAAAAGTCTTTACTATAACTATTAAACCAGACCAAAGAAACGATATTTTCTCTGTCAATAACTTAGTTAATATGTATTTGTTAAACTTTCACATAACCCTTCAAAGTCTTACAAAATTTCTTTTGTAATCTTGGGGAAGGGAGCTATGCAGTACTTGTCAAAGAGGCATTTCTCTAAAAATTTCTCAGACCTTTTTTATTTCAGTGGGATGAAAACTCTTCCTCAAATCTCCTTTTTCAAACCTCTACAACTATTTACTTTCAAAGCCTCCATTCACATTGTATCAGCACAAACATGCTCCAACTTTCCTTTAACTCACTACCCAATCTTCTCTCATCCCTACTTGCTGAAGTTTTCTTCCTTCCTTTCTTTTTCCATCCTTTCAATGGAATTTGATTAAAGTCCTTCAAAACTGCCCCATTCATATTCTGATCTAGCACTCTCTTACTTTCTTCTACTTGCTAAATTCCCCTAGTCTTCATTTCCCAGTCACATCTAAGACTGTCTAAAGTTTGAATCTTCCTTCTAGTGAATTTTTATTTATACTTTAGTACAAGTTTTTATTGCATAAAACCAATTAATTGCAATGCTATTGTATTTGGAGGTTCTCGAAGGCTTACAAACACACACAGTTCATTCCAATTTCTTTGAGGCCCTTTGGCCAATTAGAATTTATTACGATCTCAGTTTTTATAAGTGATAGTCAAATAAATCTAAATATAATTCACTCAGCACAACTACAAAATTTAAGTTCTCTCCTAGGTCCTAATTGTAGAGTGTCACAGATTTCAGTAAGCAGAATGACTTTGGAGAAGTCGTCTCTCTCCTTCTTTTATGCTAGAGAAGCATTTATCCATGTATTTCACAAAGGCGTTTACTTGGCAATGACCAGGGGAATTGACCACAACCTAACTATGATTTCTCAATTTATAGTCTATTGTATAAAAGCACCTTCATTTTGGTGCTAATACTTGAGTGTGTAAAGAAACTCATGAACACTTTTTCTTTGCCTGTAAAAGATTTTAGTTTCTAATTGTCTCTTTGTTTTACAAAGTTTTTGATAGTTTCCACTACAGTATTAATTTGTTGTATCTGATTATGTAATTAGGAGTTTTAAGGTTGTATCTCATCAAAGAGGAGTTAGTTTTCTAATGATTGGAAATTAATAGATATCCTAATCGTACTTATTTAATTTTTGGATTCAACTAAATCAAATATTAGTATAATCACTAAGGTTAACAAGTTAAAATCTCAGTTTTCACAGGGACCATTAGATGCCAGGATTTCAAATTTCAGGAACCACTATTATAAGTCAGCTTATGCTTTAATTTTATTAAATTAATATGTTAAAAAGTGATGGTGAGACGACAATTGTTGAGAAATAACTGTGAACAGCACATTGGTTCAATTAAATGTAAATTAAACAACAGTACCTTTTGACAATATATTTATACGCTTCCTTTCATGTTTAAAAGAGACTAATATAGCCCTCCTTAACGACTTCATGCCACTTTCACTAATAGTCTAATGTTAAAGCAGATTATAATTTAATTAATATATGAAGTCAAAATTGTATCTGCTTTTATTAAAAACACAATCTTGACTGCACACATCAACCAAAACTATTAGAAATTACACTACTGAAAAATCAGTATCTGATGGAAACTAATTTTCTAAAGGAGTCAAGATGTAACTTTTTCTTTGTTTCCTTTCAAACCATTGAAAGGCTAAGTCCATTGCTTCTGTTTTCTTAACTTGACCTATCATCTATGTTCTTGTTAAATTCCATCCTCAGTAATTCTTTCCATAGCTTATCATAGCCTTGGTGAAAAGCTTTAAATTTTACTTATTTTTCTGTTGGTTTTTTATTTTAAAACAAGCTTTTCTGTCTCTGGGAGCACATTGGGACTCACCTTCAATTTGTGAATCCAATATCTTGGTGTCTTCAGGTTGGTTGTTTAAGAACAGTGAGCAACAGAAGGATAAGAAAAATTCCAACTTTACTTACTTTTATTCTTTTGGAGAGAGAAAACTGAAGGTGGTCTAAAATTTTCTTGTCTTGCCTTTCAATTAAGGATAAAAAAATTACACTTCCATCCTACAGTAAATCTGTCGTTCCTTTCAAGTGCAGTTTTTAAATGTACTGTTGTTCAAAGAATTTGCAATCTACACTAAACTAATTCGACAGAGTAGCATCCAAAAACTTCAGATTTAGAAAGTGACAAACTGAAACTGCTTTGGGAAAGTTGAACTTATTCTGTTAATCAAAAAGTGGGACTGATTGCTTTTGCTAAGTGCTGAATGCTTTTGCTCAGGTAATATTTGATCAGTTAGAGATTTAATCTCACTCTTTAATTCTCAAACATATTACTTTAATGTTAAATAGCAAATTTTTTTTTTTTTAGTTCTTAGCTGTGGAATTATTTAAACTCACAGGAGTTTTACTCTAATTTTTCCTGTATTATTTTCCTAAGTCCTTAACACTTCTATGAATTTTACTGAACTTCTTTTGAACAGATTTCATGATTAATAAAACACTTCTTAAATTTTAAACTACAGCTTTAAAAACAGTCTCAAGGCATCCTAAAGTTCCTCCTTTCTGTGAAGTAACCCAATAGATCAGCCAATTTTTGTCTGTATCAAACTTTACAAAGTTTACTAATACCTCAAAAAGAAAACCCTTAAAATACTCATTGAAAACATTCAAATAATAATTTAGAAACTTTCAGTAGAGGAATTTTTTTTCTTTTAATCACAAATCTAATCTTTAATTAATTCTTTCATCTCCACAATTTCCAACATGGCCAGTATTAGAAATATTAAGAGAAAAAGAGAGACATGTCCTTTCTGAAGACATTTAAAAGTTTTACTTCTTAGTTTTTTTTCTCTCCTTTGCTGACAAGAAAGCATAGATAAAACAGACCTTTTTACTCCCTTTCATGGCAGTAAAAACATACCTATGCCCTGAGGTATTGTGGCAAAGCTCAAAAGAGCCAGAGATATTTGGGCAGTGGTCAAGATTGCCTGAGGTTTCTAAGTTTTCTCTCTTCCTTATCTCTTCCTTAACATTGGTCAGTTTCTGGAAAAACAAGATAAAGACTTAATAGAATCACATTTCTGGTCTGGGTGACAGCAGTTATAAATCTCTTTTGGAGAGTAAAACCACCAACAGCCAATCCCTTTAGTCTGAAAGAGGTTAGATCTTTTATCATCCTGGAAGAAGAATTGGATGGAGCAAAAGAGAAGGGGATAGGCAGAAGAGGATGGTCAGAAGAAGGCCCTTTAAGGAGAAGTGGCATGTCCAATCAGGGCTGCCCAACACCAGAGTTTGCTTTTGGTTGAGATTGTTCATTGGCCATTCTTACTTTCTCTAATGCGCAATAATCAAAATTGTCAAATTTGGGCTAAAATAATTCATTGGTTGAAATCTCTAACAGACTTAGAACAAATGTTACGTAATTTAACAGAGCAGTGTGCATTTTCATCATTCTCAGCTGAAGTGGCAACTTGCCTTGACTCCACGATTTAAGCAGTTTTCCCAGGGGATGGTGGTTTCCTATAGGAACATAGTCACCTGGCTCCATTGTCAATCCTTTAAAGGGATACTAAATGAGAAACCAGCAGCAGTAATCACAAGTGGCTTGGGGGAGGGTAATTAGGTAATTGCCACAGGTGACCAACCCCACAGCGGGAAGGGGGGGGGGCCTTCACGGAAGAAGGCAATAAGGTGTTCCCCACTCAAGCCAGTCAAAGCATGGAATCTAAGAATTTCTCCTTTCAGACTACTACAGGTTGCTTATAGCCAGTTTTTGGGATTGCCTTGAAAGGCAAAATTTCCCACTAAGGTTTTATTTCTCAGAAGTTCCCTTCCAAGGGGTCACATGGTTCAGCTAAATCCCCCATCCCTTGCTTTCTACTGTGACTCAGTTTCCCTGGCCAAGTAGATACACCTAACAAAGCCCAGGAAATCTTATCAGGGGGTCCCTCTCAGCAGATCACAGTATTCCTAGTAGTAGACCTTGCTTTTGAAACTGCTAACACAGCACTATGCTTAAGACAGCCTGGAGGCAGTTGCCACTAACTATCATGCCAGAGTTGGTATTTAGTTCCTGACTAATGGGTTAATAAGGAAGTCCCAAAGACTGATTCTCAATCTTAAATTTTTGAATTTGTCAGTTGGAAAAAAGCCAAATAATCACTTAAAGTTTAAGTGATGTCTTATCAACTGAATGCTATTTTGCCTTTGCCAACTGCCACTTGGAAAAAAGGGAGTTGCTAAGTGTTATAAATTTTTATAATCTCTCTGTTAAGTTTTTCTTTCTTTTCTGAAGTTTTCTGCTAAAAGACTAGTGCATACAATCAATTTCTAAGGCCTTTTTTCATTTTGCCATTCTGCTTATATAATAACTGTCTAAGTGTCTTAAAGCTTTTCCTAGGCGTAGGAGATGATCTTCTATTTGCAAAAGAGATTCTTCAGTTTGTTGGAGAAATAAATCTCCTTCCTCGTCTTAGACAGAGATTGCTCTATCTATAATAGGGCTTCTCCCTTCTTTATCAAGTACTGTTCTATGCAAGACAGAAAAGCTTTTGGTTGGTTTAAAATATCTTCTCTTCAAGAGTTTACCTTGGCTCAGAGAAAATTTGGCTTGGAGGTGAGGGGGAAGCCCAGTCTCCAAGGGGTCCTCTATGAAGAGGTCTAGAGGGTGTCCTGGGGCGGGGGATTCATCACTAAGCCCTATCTGGTAACTAATTGTCATGATAAAAATTTACAATAAAAAGAATCTGAGGTACAAGTTTCTAAGCATGATCAATTTATTAGCAAGGCTAGCAATTGCCGATAAAAGGAGGTCAATGGATCCTCAAGTAGCCAGAGACATATCTGACAGAAGTTTTTTATACAATTGGTGACATAAGGTCCAATGATGCAAACTAAACTAAGACTGTGATTAATCTATAAGAAAGACAAACAGTGGGCTATACGTTTTACTCAGTCATGCTGACTTGCAAGAGGGAGTCTCCAGAATCCATAGCAATGAGAAAAAAGTTGAACAACACCTCTTGAAATTCCTGTTCCAATATACCACTCAATACCAGAGAGACCCAGTGCTAGGCAAAACATCTGCAGACCAGGTTGGTTCATCTTCCATTATCTCCCTCATGAGACAAGACCAGTTTGTAGCCATTAAAATTAGACAAGTTAAACTCTTACAAACTTTTTTATTGAGGCCTAAGCTCCAAATCTGATCAATAGATATCAATTCCAATGATTAAAACTCAACTATTAAGTAATCAATTATCTAACTTTCAAATTCCCCCCTTTGATTCTATGGGGTCATGTCTTCATCTATAAACCAAAATCAAGGACCACAATAACCATGAATTTATACAGGATAAAATCAACTTGATTTCATGACTTTCTTCCATAGCACTCAGTGGTTTTGAACAGTATAGAACAGTGGTCCTCAACCTGTGGGTCACGACCCCTTTGGGGGTTGAACAACCCTTTCACAGGGGTCACAGGGGTCACCTAAGACCATGGGAAAACACATATTTCCAATGGTCTTAGGAACCGAGACACCGCTCCTCTGTCTGTCTCCAGGCGTGTCCGCCCACATGCAGATACGCCCACATACAAGGATTAGAGGGTCAGGCATTAGGAAGGTTGAGAACCGCTGGTATAGAAGGAAATACTCTCCACCTCCAGAGAGAGAACTGATAAACTCTGAGTGAAGATCGGAGCTTACTTTTTTCACTCTCTTTATGTTTCTCGCTTTTCATTGGTTGGTTGGGTTTTTGTTTTTGCCACATGGTTAATGTGGAAATATGTTCTTCATGACTTCACATGTGTAACTGATATCATATTGCTTGCCTTCTCAATGGGCAGGAGGAAGGTTGAAAATTTGGAACTTAACTTTTTTAAAAAAATATGAATGGAAGAAACAAAAACAAAGGAGTAAAGAAAAGAAAAACTATGGAAGGGAAGGGGAAAGAATAAACATGTACTAAATACCTACTATGTGCCCAGCGCTGTGCTAAGTGCTTTACAAATGTTATTTCATTGGACCCTCACGCAACTCCGGGAGGTAGGCGCCGTTGTCCCATTTTACAGTAGAGGAAGCTAAGGCCAACAGAGATTAAATATCTTGCACGGGGCCACAAACTCATAAATTCTGAAGCTGGGTTGAGACTCAAGTCTTCTTTACTACAGGCCTACTGCGCTACCCATTTGCTACCTGGCATCCTCTAAATACAATATGAGAGAAACTAAGTGGTGGGAATTATTCAAGACAGAGGATCTTTGCAGGCAGGAATTGGAGAGAGTCAAGGTGGCAAGGCATTTTTAAGTGATAAAACGTTAGAGTTACTGAGATAATATAGCAAAGGCTAGGTGTGGAGACGAGTAAAGCCCAAGAGGAGGAGATGCACTAGTACAAGAGGGATGCGAGGCAAAGAGCCAGACCGTACAGCAAATGCAAGGAGTAGGTTTATATTGATGAAAAAGAGCTGAGAGAGTATAGACTGCTTCCACATCACCTTGGCGATCTGTAACAGGAATGTATCACCCAGTTCCTCCAGATGGTAGGGAAAACCACAGCTTATATCCACCACTAACTCACCTCTGCTTCTTCTCCCTTGGATTCTTGATTTTTTTTCCCCGATATGTCACCCAGATTCATAGACTTCCAAATAGATATCTCACTGATGTACAAAGTTACAGCTTCTGGTTGATATGTTCCTTCTTCCTCTTGTACCTAAGGTGTTCTTTTTAAGCAATATGTTTTCTTCCATTGTAGCCTTCCTGTCATGAATCATCTTCTGCCAAGTCTCAGTTGTACTTTAAGGTCTTTTTACTTCCTCACATGGGAGTCTTTAGTTCACCTTTTATTCATGGTATGTGTATAAGCACCTGAGCCAATTTAGAAGTGGTTCTGTCCCCTACTTTTTCTCCGCCAATTTCTCATGTAGCTTACTAAGCACCTCTACTACTATTCCTTTTTTCTCTGTCATGTCTATTGTCTTCTACTTTTATAGCTGAAAGCTTTTTTTTCAATTCTCCTCCTCTTTAGCTTTACTTGTCTCTACACCTAGCCTTTACTATATTATCTCAGTAACTTTAATGTATAAATTTCCCTTTGGTCACCTCCTTCTCTATGCCACCCCCTTCCTTTGATGGCAAAGGATGGAGACTGCTTAAGACACTAACATTTAAAGCCACCCATCCACGAGGATGGACTTGGGAATTGTTCTTTTGAGGAAGGACAGAAAATTAAGCAGAAATTAGGTCAACAGCTCATACCATGTATCAAACTAAGCTCAAAATGGATACATGATGTAAATGTAAAAGGGCACATAACAAATAAATTTGAAGGGGCAAAAAAAAAATAGACACCTCTCAACTGTGGTTAAGGGAATAATTTCATCACCAAACAAGAAATAGAGAGGATCACAGAAAATAAAATAGATGGATTTGAATGTATGTAAATGAAAAGCTTTTGCACGAATAAAATTAATGCAACTAACATTAGAAAGGAAACAATCAACTAGGGAAAATATTTGCAGTAAGTTTCTCTCCTAAAGGTCTGATATCCAAAGGGAATAAGTTCAAAGTTCAAAAGAATTATTCACCAAAAATTGAATGCCCAAAAGGTAAGAGCAGACCATTCACAAAAGAAGAAAAATAAGCTATTAACAACCATATAAAATGCTTCAAAGGACTAAAAATGAGAAACATAAATTAAAATGACTCTGAATTTCTACTTCACAGCTATCAAATTAGGAAAAATGACAAAAATAAAAAGTGGCAATTGTTGGAGGGGATAAGACTGGCCAAATGTACTAATGTACTATTGGTGGAACTGTAAACTGGCCAAACCATTGTGGAGAGCAATTTGAAATTATATTTTGTCACTAAAATATGCATATTCTTTGACCCAGCAATATCATTACTTTGTATATACTTCAAATAGATCAATATATATACATGTGTGTATATATATATATATATAAATATATATTCATATAGATAATATATATAAAAACATTCATGCCAATACTTTTTGTCACCGCAAAGAAATGGAAACTAAAAGTGTACTCATCAATGGAGGAATGGCTAAGTAAATTCTGGTATATGACTATAATGAAATAGCATTACAACTTTTTTTTTTAATCACAAAATGGAGAGGTTAGAAAAAACAGGTTGGTTGTTGTCCTTCTGACCAAAATGACATCACTATGCTAAAGTTTCAATGTGTCCAACTGTGGGCACAAATAACCTGTATGAACATTTGGGCATGTGTAATGCCATGCACAAGCAGCTTTCTGGAAGAATGCTACTGTGAAAAGCTTTTAGGTTCTGATTACACAGTAGAGTGAACACTCTATTTATTCCATAACATATCAAAGCAAAACATTCAGAAAATCAAGGCACAGCATTCACAATATTACCACTTATCACAGAAAATCACAACAGCCTATCATTAAAATGGCCACAGTTTTCACCAAAATGGTCACAATAGTTTTGAACAAAGAACAATCATCTGGTATCCCTAAGGAGGTTTGCCTCCTTACTCAGTCATTCAGTCATCTCAGAGTACAATAGTCAAAATCTTCCACTAATGGGGCAACTTTGACTTTATATTTGTTAAAAGAGAAGGCTTATGGTTTTTGGTAGGGAAGAGTTATAAAGAGAAATGTGGAGGAAAGGTCGAGTGATTATACGCCCCCTAACAAAAAAGACAAAAAGAACATGAATGAAGCATTTAAATTCACAGAAGAGTCGAAAGAAATATAGAGGGGGACAGATAAGCAGGAAAGCTTGAAATTAGTGAGTTGGATTTATCATTATATTTGAAAATCTACTCTATAAAATAAATAAGCTGAACATTGTTCATATGCAGTCCTCTTTTTCTAGCCTTTGTAGATAGCAATCTAGCACAACAGGATCCATACTCCCCTGAGGGTGCACTTGGGCCACAGGAGCAGGTAACCATTGCCATGCCCTCCCTCTCCTTTACCTGCCCTCACTGTTTGACCAGGATCCATTGCTCTGGGGCTGCCTGTCTACACTCCCCAATGCTCCAATTCTACTCTCACCTCAGATTCCTAGAGAACAAATTTTTTTTTTTGACTCTAGTCTATCGAGTCCCCAACAAGGAGGAAAGAGGATGGTGGTGAAGTGGGAGGGGGGAGAAGGGAGTACAAAGGTCTCAAGAGTACAAATATGAATCAGGAATAGAACAGACAGTTTTATTCCCACACAGAAAGGGAAATGCTAAACAATAAAGACTAACAGAATCATTAGAATCAATTGAGAAGTTACTATTCAAGCCTCTTTGGGATGTTTGCAACATGGCTCCTCATTAGCTGCTTTTCACTTCTCCTCCATTAAGCACAGTGCAATCAATGCCAAGTGAGTGCTTTCTTTCCTGGTTTCCCTATCTGTAGCTAAGTCTTTCCAACAACTGGTCGCATCTTATTCACCCAGCACAAGAGCCTAAGAAAGATGAAAACAAGCCGCCTTCCAAGGTTTCACAAGGGGAAAAAGACATCAATGGGAGGCAGACCCATTCCAGAAACACACTTCCCTAATAGGCCATATGCTCATGACTTGGGTCCAGTGGGGGAAAGTCATTAACCCTTGGAGGGCACCCCTACACTTAAGAGGCAAATGGGAGAAAGTTCCCTTGAGGGGAAGGGATTGTTCTCTTAGTAGGCTCCATGGAATTTCAGGTTAGCAGTCAATTAAAAGAATACCCATAAGTGACAAGATGCCTTCTCAGAAGTATGGATCAAGGTGAGGGTTTAAGATGCTCCTTTGTTCATCCTTAAAGGAGTACTACAAAAATGTTCATGTTTGTTGATCTTAACAAATTCAAAATCTTTTATCTTTCAAACTCAGAATGACAAAAGAATTTAAGTCAAAAAAATAAAAGAAAAGACACATAGAACCACATATGCAAGACATTCTTCTCTTTGGTATATAATACCACACTGGAAGAAAATTGCAGATTCTAAAGACAGTAAGCAAAAACCAAAAATTATGGAAAATTCAGCCTTTAAGGACATAAGCAATTTTTCTAAGAAAAGCAGAAACAACATTATTAAAACTCAGAGACAACTTGTAATTTCAACAGATTTTCAGGAAAAATCTCAACTCTTTTGGGTTGGGTTTTGTTTTTTTTTTAGCATTTAGAAGAGTTATGCAGTTGAGATGCAGGGGAAGAAGCAGGCTGACCAAAGGCAATGACATTTCCACCCACACCAAAACATTGCATCTCTAGTATATTTAACTATGAGAGGCAATGCAATCATTGCTGGTGTGATAATGGTCCTTCAGAATCTTGCTACATAACACCGCAGTACAAGGAGAAGGGGAGGTGGGAAGATAGGGCTCTGTCTGTACAGTGCAGCTGCAGTGAGTTTGGTCCCCATCCCACCCCAACCCCTCACAACTGCCTTCCTTTCCATGGATCAATGCTCTCTGCTGGTTCACTGACCCTCATGGTAAAGTAAATATGGAAAATGCTTCCAAATCTCAATAATTAAAACCTACCAATTTTGCAAAAGAAAGATCAAGAGGAAAATGCAATAGATTCAGACAAAAAGAAAAAGCAATGGTCCACAGTAATTAATACTTCCAGAGAAAATCTTTTGAGGAATGTGGTTCAGACAAGCTAATGCCTGTTCTGAGCTATTTGACAAAGTTAACTGTTCCCACCTCCCTCCCTCCTATCATCTATTTATTTTCCACACAGTCAACCTCTAGTCCCAACACTCTTGCCCCAAGTGGAAATAGTCCAAGAGGTCTGATTACAGTGGCACTCTGCCTAGCCCTGGACCAGTATACATGTAATCCTGGGTTACATGAGTGTTTCCATTCCAATAAGGCAATTAGTAGAGTAATAAGCAATTAATAAACCACCTGAGGAGAAAACATCTAGCATTAACTAAGGTCCTGGACCTGCTGGACATAAAGAATCCAGATATCTAGATATCTGGATATCCAGATGTCCATAAGGTAGCCACAGATTTTTGGCGGCTGCTGGGCATGTTGTTTCAAAAAATATCCCCAGCGTCTCCCAGAATATCCTGTTCCCAGGATAATGGTAAAGAGACTTCCTTAAGAATTTCAAGAACTAGAGACAGTTTCCTATAGTAGACCATAAGCTCCTTAATGGCAAAGTCTACTTCAATTCTGCTTTGTATCCCCAGCACCTGACACGTAGCAGGGGCTCAATTGATGTTTGTTAAATTGAATTGAATTTTCCTAAAGCTTCTGAATCCCATTAACAGGAGCAACTTTAAACAACTACCAGCAGATATGAAACAGAGACTTCCCCCAGCACTCACCGACCCTCACTTCCGAGGGGGTGAGATCAGTAAGAATCCTTTCCAAAGAGCATCTCCAAGAGCCATGTGAGACAGGCAGTACACAGAAAACACCCCATCAGAAATGCCTAGCCCCCAAACACTAGAGTTTTCTCTCCCTGTTACCATCTTGCTCACCCTCTAACTCACACATCATAGAGCCACTTGCATTATGACCTCAGGAATGAAACAAGGACATAACTGTCCACTTCAGGGATTAAATGATATTGGCCCTGAGTCCAGTCCCCCTAGACTCTTTAATAAGCTAGTCCAAAGATTCCTCTATAGCTCATTGAGTTTTGTGAGGCTTTAAAAGAAAATTGCTTTCCTATACATCACTCTAGGGTGCTTTGATTATGGTATTCTATTTGACGTGACATTCCACACTCCCTATGCAGCTCTGTATTTCAATAAAAACCCTTATATCTGAAAAGTAAAGGTTCTTTACAGATAGCTCAAAGCCCACAGTACTAGAACAAAACTGCTTGACTTGTTTGGACCTTTCCAATAGCATCCTATAAAACGTTATAATGATACTATAATCAAGTCTGAAGTATATACTTTTTAAAATATAAATTATTGATGTCTTGTTTTTTTATGCCTCCAGCATTTCTCCCAATATCATTTCCATCTTCCTCTCTCAGAAAGCTATCCCATATAACAAATAGCATCTTCTTAAAGATGCACGGGGGAACAGGGAGGGAGGGAAGGAGTGAGAGAAGGGGAGGGGAAAGAGAGAGAGAAAGAGAGAAAAAGAGAGAGAGAGAGAGAGAGAAAGAGATAGAGAGAGAGAGAGAAAGAGATAGAGAGAGAGAGAGAGAGAGAGAGAGAGAGAGAGAGAGAGAGAGAGAAGAAAGCAGCAAAACTGATCAATATATCAAAATCAAAAGGTCTAAAAACATGTACAAAACCTATAGATGCATCCCACTTCTGCCAAGGGATGGAATGGGGGTGTCTTCTCACATTTCTTCTTTCAGGCCATGCTTGTTATTTATAATTTTGCAATATTCACTTGATTTTGTTGTTGTTGTTCTGTGTTTACATTGTTGTAGTCACTGCATGTAGCATTTTCTTAGCTCTGATTATGAAACATTTACATTAAAGTCATCCCACCATCACCTAATAAGACTGTTTCCATTTCAATCCATATTCTGGTCTTATTTATAAATATGAAAGATAGAAACTGCTGCAGAGATGTCTTGACTTGGTCTATTTCTCATTTTGCTTTCAGAGTCAGGGCCTGCATTCTCAGTATTTTTTCTCTTCATATTGATCTCATGTGACATGTAATAAAAAGTGTCCTGTGAGGAAAAAAAGCCTATTAGACCATTTCGCCATTTTCATGTCTGAGCAATACAACCACAGAAATAAAATCTGAGTAAGCCCAGTCCATGTGTAATCTCTATTATCATCCCCACAGGCTCTACAGGCAGCAAATGAGTTGTCTTCTTAAATGACAAATTTTGAGACTGTTATGAAACAAGATAGACCTTAAAGATTCAAATTGTAAAAACGGTTTCTAGATCTGAGGACAATTGAAGTTTCATGCTTTTCATTTGAAAGACAGACTGTCCTTGATACGCCCTTTGCAAAGAAACAACCGAGAGCGAGTTCTGTAGGAGAACATGTGTGGGTGGGTCCATTATGTAAGTATGATATTGCAGTGTGAAATTCTTCCAGAGTGCCATCCACAAAGAAAAAAGCCGATAGGAAAAAGTTTGTGGCTTTCAATTACTGTTCACATATTAATTAACTGAAGGCTTTATTGTACTCAAGGCAACATGAGGGATTTGGAGCTGTATTACTGTTCAGGTGTTTCAGTTGTATCTGACTCTCCAATTTTCATGACCCCATTTAAGTTATCTTGGCAAAGATACTGAAGTGATTTGCCATTTACTTCCCTAGTTCATTTTACAGATACTTACATACTTTCTTAGTTGATAAGCATCTAAAGTCAGATTCAAACTCAGGAAGAAGAGTCTTGTGATTTCAGGCCCAGCTGTGCCACCTAGATGTCCTA
>CM053582.1:216242306-216258471 GCA_028627135.1 Pseudochirops cupreus | reverse complement strand
TTTCATGACCCCATTTAAGTTATCTTGGCAAAGATACTGAAGTGATTTGCCATTTACTTCCCTAGTTCATTTTACAGATACTTACATACTTTCTTAGTTGATAAGCATCTAAAGTCAGATTCAAACTCAGGAAGAAGAGTCTTGTGATTTCAGGCCCAGCTGTGCCACCTAGATGTCCTATCTTACTAACTAGGTACATAGAAGATACATAAGGATAAATGGAAAATCTAAATAAGAATAAACTGAAATCTAAAAGAGAAAGACAGCTGCTGGAACCTGGAAAGGCCTTCTATGGAAGGTAGGCTTTGAGTCTTGAAAGAAGCCAGAGCAACTAAGAGGCAGAGGTAGTGTTCTGGGGACAGACATGGGGACAAAATCAGGAGGACTGTTGTGTTCAAGGTGAATCCTTCAGTCTAAATAATCAGGCACTGGTTCCACCTCACAACCTATCAGCTATAGCTTGTAAACTTGACGAGTATTTCTTCTATGGGTACCACAAACATGTATTAAGTATCTCCAAATTAAGTATAAATAGATACTAAGTTGTGGGCTATTCTACTATTTGCAGTACTATTCTAGATACTAGGAGAAAAATAAACTTTAAAATAAGAGGTAGGTTCCTGGCCTCAAAGAGCTTAGACTCTAGTGGGATGATAGCATCCTGTAACAACAAATACCCTATCATACCCAGGATGGCTGCTTTTTGATTTGCTTTTCTAAAGGAAAGCAACTTTAAAGGGATCAACAACCTTACTTTAATTACATATATATATATATATATATATATATATATATATATATATATATATAAAATACATATATATGTACATATATATATATTTTCCCCCTGAACTAAGTGAATGATATAGTTCAGGGGGAAAAGTCAGCACAAACCTAGGAGGTTGCTGATAAATGTTTAATAACCTGCTTCCCAAGGAGAAAAAAATATACCCACTACGCAGTTTTGAGCTTATTCTGCATTATTAACATTTTCTCAAGTCTGGGTAATCAATAAAACAATAAGTCAAGGACTAATTTGTAGCATTTGCTGATTTCCAAGGCTCATTTTGAAAAGTTAACAATCAGCTCTCTAAAGCAGGTTAAAGCTGGCTCCAGCACAGACCTGGAAGACAACCCATCAGGGCACACAGGACAATCTATTGGAGTATGGATTATGGGAAATACCAAGAAGAACAGAACAGCTATTCTGAGAGCTTGAATCCAGCACCTGCTGCTGGCTGATTCTCTCTCCTCAACTGGGAGTATGGGCTGTGTTGGAGGATCAGCAGCATGCTCTCCTCCTAAGCAGGCCAGCATAGGTGGGTAGGAATTCCTTCCTGTCTCCCCAATGAGAATGTGAGCTCTTTGAAAGCAAGACTACTCTGCTCTTCTAACAAATGCCTCTTCATTCATTCAGAAAGTCACTTCTTTACAGGACTTTATACACACAGCACTATTCTAAGGGTGTGCTAGAGTGACCTGTAGAACCAACCGATAAATTTCCAGCATGAGAATTTAGGAACTGGGCCAAATTTATAAAAATAAGAGCTATTCCCCTATTAATAAATACTTGAAGGATATGAACAGGCAATTTTCAGAAGAAATCGAAGCTTTCAATAGTCACATTAAAAAATATTCTATCTCTTCTGATTAGAGAAATGCAAATTAAAACAATTCTGAAATACCACCTCACATTTATCAGGTTGGCTAACGCGACAGAAAGAAAAATGACAAATGTGGAGGAGATACGGAAAATTCAGCACACTAATGCACTGGTGGGGGAATTGTGAGTGGTCTAACCATTGTAGAGAACAATCTGGAACTATGCCCAAAAAGCTGTAAAACCATGCATACCCTTTGACCCAGCAATAAAACTACTAGGTCTGTATCCCAAAGAAATCAAAGGACCTGTTGGTTACAAAAACACTTATAGCAGCTCTTTTTGCAGTGGCAAAGAATTGGAAACCAAGGCAATGCCCTTCAGTTGGGGAATAACCGAACAAGTTATGGCATATGATTGTGATGGAATACTATTGAGCTATTTTTTTTAAACAATGAGCAGCATGGTTTCAGAAAAACTTGGGAAGACTTACATGAATTCATGCAAAGCAAAGTGAGCAGAGACAGGAAAGCACTGTATGCAACATTATAAGGATGATCAACTGTGAAAGACTTAGCTACTCTGATCAAGACAACGATCCAAGACAATTCCAAAGAACCCGTAATGAAAATGCCATCCACCTCCAAAGAGGGAACTAATAAACTCTGAATGAAGATTAAAGCACACTTTCTATTTTTATTGCTTTGTGTGTTCTTTTGCGACATCACTAATCTGTAAGTATATTTTGCATGACTAGACATTTATAACCTCTATCAAATTGCTTGCCTTTTCAAGGAGGTAGGAGGGGCAGGAGGGAGGGAGAGAACTGGGAACTCAAAATTTTTTTAAATAATTGTTTAAAAACAAAAAGGCATGTGTTACTATGAAATATTTACCAAGATAAGTAAAAATGAAGGAAAAAAAATGGCCAATGCTATAAGTCAGGACTTGATTTATCATTTTTTTGATTGCCTAGACTTAAGAAAATGTTAACAATGCAGGTTATACTTAAATATGGGCTGGGAGTATTTTTTTCCAGCTAGTCAGCTATTAAGCATTTAACAGCCCATCCTTGATTCTATGCATTTAACTGGGATTTTTAAAAATGTCATCCAGGGGTGGCTAGGTGGTACAATGACTAGCGCACCAGTCCTGGAGTCAGGAGGACCTGAGTTCAAATCTGGACTCAGACACTTACTAGTTATGTGACCTTGGGCAAATCACTTAACCTCAATTGCCTTGGCTTCCCCCCTCCAAAAATAAATAAATAAATGTCAGCCATTATGACTTTATCAGTGACAAAGGCAATGCCTATTAGATTGAGATCTTCCTGAAGACAGGGAATGTATCTGTCTCTGTGGTGCCCTATAAAGTAAGCATTTAAATGAATGTATGTTGAATTGAAAGGGTTCAGTGCTTTGTATTAAGAGATTGCTGGGCCAGCAATCAGAGACCTAGGAATGAACATCTGGCACCATGATGAATGGTATTGGAACCTTAAACAGATCTCTATAGGTGTGACAGGAGGCTGAGGGAGGAGGACTAGATGATGTCTGAGGTCCCTTCTATTGAGGGAGAGGGTTAGGGAGATCAGGAATACTGATTTCTTGAGTTTTCTAACTGGCAAAGTGCCAAATAATATAGTTTTTACAACAAATGGGCAGTAATAGGTGGTCTGTGCGTAAGAAAAGTGGCAAAGATTCTTAACCTTCATTAGGTCATGGACCCCTTAGGCTGCTCAAGTTCATGGAAAGTAGCCTACTGTGTGCCAGGTACCATACTAAATGCTTTACAAATATTTCATTTGATCCTCACACAACCCTGGGAAGTGGGTGCTTTATTATTCCCTTTCTACAATTGAGGAAACCGAGGTAGACAAAGGTTAAGTGACTTGCCCAGAGTCACACAGGTAGGAAGTATCTGAGGCTGGATTTGAACTCAGGTTTTCCTTTCTCCTGTTGCAGTATTCTATCTACTTTGCAACCTAGTTATCTCTTCTCAGAATAATGTTTTCAAATAATTGATGGAAATGCTAAATTTTAGTTAAAGACCAATGAAGATTAAGATGTCATTTTTCTTCTTCATTCCAACTCACAGATCCCCTAAAAATCTATCCATGAAGAAGGGGTGGGAAATATATGTACTCCAGATTAAAAACTACTTGTTTTAAAGGGCTCACATAGTTTAGAGGAATTAGATCAGCTGACCTTGTAACATAGTTCTGATTTCCTCTGCCCCATAATGTCTGTGGTAGTCTGAAAAACCTCTAGTTTTTAGAACCTAGCTATTTCATCTCTACAATAGACATGTGCCTTTCACCTAACCAAAAGACTAAAGTCCTAGCTAATTGGTACCAACCCACCTATGATGAAAGAAATGAGAACCTCTTTTATGTTTAAGCACAAGATGTACTTGAGGAAGACCCCTACCCTCTTACAACAACAATGTTACTTGCAGCTGCTGTGGGGGTATAAGACCAATAACACCAGCACACAGGAGGGCTGCTAGCACAGATTCTTTGATCTGCTTTTCTAAAGGAAAGCAACTCAAAAGGGGTCAACAATCTTTAATCAAACATATATATCATTTACTTAGTTCAGGGGGAAAAGTCAACACCCTAAACTTCAGATAAAATACAAACAGAAATTACAAGCAGAAATAATAGCATAAAGACCAACAGACAGGGCTTCTAATCTTCTGACCAAATAATACATACAAATATCCAACTGTCTGACCATTACATACATAGTTACCAGAGAGAGAAGCACCAACATCTGGGTTTTCAAAGCTGGGGGGGCAAGGCAGGGAGCTCCTTAACAGCTCCCCAGTATCTCATCTGGCTGCATCACACAAATATTCTTCCCATGAGTGAATCCCAAAGCAAAATGCTAACTTCAAGACATATACCCTTCTTCAGGGTCAGAGAGCATAACAACCTCATGACCCACTGCCTAATTACAAAACAACAAAAGGTGTGAACCCTCCTGAAAAACAAGCCTCTCCTAATCAAGTTTCCCTTGTTGGGATCTATGTGAGGCCTATTAATGAATGGGGAAGATCTCCAACTCCCATTAACATTACACCTCTATATAAAATACTTAGCCCTCTTCCACATCCCTGGACAGCCTCATTATATGGAGCTGGGTAACCTGCCACCTTGAAGCCACATGTGTCTCTCTAGGTCCTCAAGTGTGACTCTTTCAAAGAGGACCTAGAGGGCCACATGTGATCTTGAGGCTGCAGGTTCTCCACCTTTGTATTGGGACATACCAGAAAAGTTTGTATTGAAGTCTTTAAGAGGATTATAACTTGGTGTAACCAACTGTTTCTGCTGCACTATGTTAGTAAATGCCTTTACTAAGAGTTATTTTTAGATTGCTTAGATTGTTAATAGGAACCATATGGGGGTGGGGAAGGATAGTTCATGAGCCACATTTTTAGAAATATAAGTAGCTACAAACAAAGTTTAGGTAGCAATCACCTTCTGGGGCCCCAATCTATGAGTACTGGTATAAATCTGGTAGAAGAACAGAGAGAGAGAGAGAGCATATACATACTTATAAACATATGTGTGTGTGTGTGTATACAGATATACACATACATGTGTATATACATTTGAATGTATATAATGAGGGAGGAATAAATTTAGTACTTTAGAAATGAAACATACTATAGAAGAAAATTTTGTACTCCATGCTTAAGGCAAATGCCTGCCAAAGCTAATTTTGATTAATTTTGATTATTCTAATCTAATCATTTGTCTTAGAGAGAGACAAAGTCAGTCACCTAATGACTCTGAAAATCTCTCTAACAAGCTGTTTCTGAAGATACAATTTATACTGTCCCCAACAAAGAAAATTCACAACAGGATAAATATAGTTACAGAGCTCAGGGTAAGGTAAAAGATCAGATAACAACTTGCTTTATCAAACAGAATAACAGTCACCTATCTTTCAGCAAGTCCTTGTAGAACTGGTTTTCCTAAAACAATTCAACTCCTCTTTGACCATCCCTTTTTAAGAAATCTCCTTCCCAAATGGTCAAAGGTGAAATCAAGAGATACTTCCATTTACTGAAGTAATCAAAGAGATGTCTTCCTTCTCTTAGTTTCCTGATTAACCTAATCTAGTCAAAGTGGATCTATCAAATGCCCTTTGCCCTTATCCAATAACCACACTAATTGATTCAAGAAGGAGTCCTTCCTGGGCTCTGTGGAGAGGGAAATAGGATAATTCAAGAAATCCATGCTTCCATCAGTGAGAGAACTCCCTCAATAAAGTCATATTACAACCTCTCCATGCCTCAGTGACCTACATGAGTGTCTATTCTGTCCTCTCCTTCTCCCTCTCCTTCTCCCTACCACCATCACCTTGGTGGTGGTGATAAATCTCTCTGAAATTAGCTTGACTGATCCTCAGGCAATAAACACATGGTTGTTCACAGGCCCCATACTTGAAACTTTTACTTCTTGGTAGAACCTTCCAGACATTGCCTTTCATAACCTTTTGAGAACCCAGGTTCCCTTGCCTAGAGGCAGCTAGGTAATACGATAAATAGAATGCTGGACCTAGAATTAGGAAGACCTGAGTTCAAATCCAGCCTCAGACACTAGCTGTGTGACCTAGACAAATCATTTAACCTGTTTGCCTCAGTTTCCTCAACTATAAAAATATAGATGGCAGTATCTACCTCACAGAGTTGTTATGAAGATTAAATGAGATATTTATAAAGCACTTAGGGCCTGAAACTTATTCCCTTCCCCTCCTCTCTTCCCCACTTCAGCATCACAGAGGTAGGTAAAGGATCTCAGATCCAGAGCTGGGACATTGGAGCTGATTTATCCTTCTGAGTCCTTCATTTTCAGGTGAGGAAACTGGATCCTAAAGAGAAGTGATTTGTCCAAGGTCCCCGAGAAAGTTAGCTATAGATCGTAATTATGAACTCAGATCCTATATCTATCTCCAAGCTCAGCACTGTTTCCACAGTTCTACCTGGCCTACCCACAGAAGAATCTTTGCTAACGACTTTAAAATGAGCCTATACAACTCTTGTTGTTGTTGCTGTTGTTCTGTCATGTCTGACTCTCTGTGACCCCATTTGTGGTTTTCTTGGCAAAGATAACTGCAGTGGTTTCCTTGTCTAGCTCATTGGGCAGATGAGGAAACTGAGACATGAAGTGATTTACCCAACTAGTAAGTGTCTAAGGTCAAATCTGAATTCAGTTCTGCCTGACTCCAGGCCTGGCCCACTATCTGTTGTATCACCTAGATGCCCTCACAACTATTAAGAAAGACTATTTGTCAAAGAGAAGACTATTTGCCCACATTTAACCTGAAGCTCCTTTTCTTGGCAAAGTTATAAAATTTGGAGAAGTTGGGCTTATCACTGAAACACACTGACAGTTTAATTACAACAGGGAAAATGAGCCTCTGGAGTAGAAAGGCCTAGTATTACAGATCCTGTGTTTGCATTTCCAACAGCTTTCTTTCTGCTATTTTCTTATTGTGGTAAAACGACACATTCATTATGTTCCTATTTCTTCTATTATTTTGTTAAATTGGCTTTATTTTCAAACACCTTAAATGCCTGCCAAGAAGGAACTCTGTGTGCTTGTTCTTCCATTATTAAACCCTATTTATTTTAAGCAGTCTGTACTTAAATTGATTCTTCAATTTCTCTCTTTTCTTATCTCCTATACAATTAATCCCATTGCTATTTTTAAGATAATCACATTTTCACTTGGTGGGTTTTCCCCGCATTTGGCCTCCCCTGCATTTTTCCTACTAATTCTAATTTACCTCTAGTTCATATTCATATTCAGTCCTTTATGGGTCAGTTCATGGCTCTGGCCTTGGGAGTGACCAAACAATTTGTCAAGTATAAATTGGGAACTGAGTTGTTTTTTTGAAGTATATGTACAAATATGTGTGTATATGTTAATGTATGTATATGTGTATATATGTACATATGTGTACATATCAAATGTCCAGTTACATTATTTAAGTAATGTTATTTTATATTTTATTAATATATTAATTTTACATATGCCTATAAAAAATTAACCTTTTCTTTCCCCAGTATTTAAGGTATTTAATGAAAGCTTTAATTTCATAACAGCTCCCTAAGGTATTTTATTTGCATTGGCATGAAGAAAAAATGCTTTGGACTTGGAGCTCTGAGATGGGAGATCTGTCACTTCATTCATTCAGCCAGCATTTATTAAGTGTGTGTACAACCCTGGGCCCAGAGTCAAGAAGACCCAAGTTCAAGTTCAGCCTCAGATATTTTCTAGCCATGTGACCCTGGACAAGTCATTCTGTTTCTGTCTGCCTCAGTTTCTTCAGGACCTACCTTCAGGGTTGTTTTGAAGAGAAAATGACATAATATTTGTAAAATGGCTTATAAACTTAAAGTATGTGAGAGATAATTTATAGTGAAGTTTCCCCATTCTGAAAAATCAAATCTAGAATGGCTTCAGTACTCACTAGGCCTAGGGTTAGATCACCTGACCTTCAAGCTTAGAGCAATGGAGACCCTCCCCCAGAGCCAACTCAGCAGAAGATATGCCAAATAAGGTTAAGACTGCTTTCATTGGACACCCACATGTTTCCGGGTCCTTTGTCTCAGAGAGATTCCCGCCCTTAGGTTGTGGGTTAGCCCCCCTACCAATAACAGCGAAGGCCAGTTGGGAGTGGGGGTTTGGGTTTCTGTATTGGAAGATTATATAATCATGGGCTGCCTTCTACCTGTCGCTCTCTCCCTGCAGACACCATGTTGGGCAACAAGGGGTAGAGTCCTTTCTCATGAGAAAAGAATAAAGACCTTTTCTGACCTTAGATTCAGACTCTGAACTCTTTCATCTCACATAGTTTGGAGGTTCAACCAAGATATTTTGGACTCCTCTCTGGAGAAGTGGAGGGCTCCTCAGCCTTGACCAACAGGTAAAGGACATCCCACCGGCTCTTTCCCAGTGACCTCTTGCTAAGGCGGGGGAGCGACTCCCCTCTAAGGAGAATGAGGCCCGAGGGGGTCTGAGACTGAGATCAGAAAATGCCAAAAGGGGGGAACAAAGATTACTGAAAATTACGTTAAGTCTGTGCACAGACCCAGGTAAGGAGAGACCTGGGTGATTTGATGGTGAGTGGGGAGGAGAAAAGCCTCTACTTGCTTTGGAAATGCAATTAATGTCATAATGTCATTGTGTTATTTATTATGGTATCTAAATTGCAAAATCCTTGTACATTGTAAAAACGGAGTGAGAGCCAGGAATGCTGTCAGTTTTAATCTGAATTGGGTTGAAACTAAAAGATGGAGAAAAATTGTGTAAAATGTTATGTTATATGTTGTTACTTCTGCTATTCAGAAAACCAGGTATATACACCCTTACCTGTAGTTATGAATGATCTTCTGTGCAAGGTGAATTGGAAATGTGTTTTTGTAGAACTCTTATTGAGCAAATTAAAATATATAGATATAGATAGATATAGAGGGATGTGGCTCAATTTGAAAAATGCATCCAGCTGAATTAAGGTCACTGGATTGGTAATTAAATGGGTTTTGAATTTAAAAGTTTAAATGTAAGAACATAATAATTATGTTACTGGTAAATAGTTGTGTTATGATATCTTGAAGTATTGTAACTTAAGAAATCAAACTTTCAAGTTTTTCTATATTTAAAAGGAAGTTTCAGCTGAGAAATACATTTATGAGAAGTAATTATTGGTAATTATGTGAAGAAAAGACCAGTGAAACTTCCTAAGTTTTGTCAATTATGTGGGAAAGATTTTTATGATAAGAGAATTTAGAAATTGTGTTAAATTGTTTTTGAAAAAAAAAAGGAAATATTGTTACCAAGAAATGTTTTACAAGATCCTTTGTTATAAGATGAGGACACAAGATAAGAAAGCTCAGATAAGGAAACCTGACCCTTAGTCTGTTAATGTGTATGGGAAGAAGGAAGGGTTAGGTGGCCCCTAGAAACTTCATCAATCCCAGGAAAGGGGCAATAAGAAATTTAAAAATTTGTAAAGGGAAAGTTAGTAATTATACAAAGACTTTGTAAGATTTCTGGTCATTTTATTAATTGTGTATAGATTTTGTAATGTTCAAACTTACTGTGAATTTTTTTAATTCAGACGGACTGCCTATAGTAGAGTCCTTATCAGATTAAGTAAAGGAATTTCTCCACTCTCCACCAGGAAAGAGGGTAGAGAAAGGCAGCAGTTACTTCTTCAGACTCTGAAAAAAGCCCCACTGATGAGTCAGTTTTGAAACTAGCCCTTTAAAGTTGGTATAATTGATTTCTACTAATTGGTTTTTGGTAATAATTTGGAATATATTTGGAATATAGAATATATAGATAGAATATAATTTGGAATATAGAACAGGAATTAATTATGTATATGAGTCCTGGTAAACCTTTGTGGTATACTGTGTGTTGCTTTCATAAAGGTTCAGTGACACCAGGAAATGCTTTTAGAAAGGATGTTTTGCAGAAGACACCTTGCTGTTTTAATCTGAATTTGTGGTTATTGCATGGTATAAGCAAAAGTTAACATTTGTAATTAAATGTATAAGTAAAAAGTTAAGATTCCTGAAGTAAGAATAAACACACTTGGGAGAACATTCTTTCTCAATAATATGGGAATAATTAGACCAAGGGAAAAGAAGTTTGTGGAGCAAAGGTACAAACACAATGTTTAATCATTATCCCATAAACTAGGGCTGGGATACATCTGAGCTGCTATAATAAAGTGTGTGTTTAGGATCTGGGCTATTCAGTCTCAGATCATATTCCTTTTTATATATTAAAGAACTTGGTAAATGGGTATTTGACCTAACCGTCTGCCTGTCACTAGGTATTTGTTTGTATGGAATAAGGTCCTCACAATATTTCAAAATCATGTTAGAATAATTAAGTATTAGTACAACTGATTGAAGGACCTAGCTGTTATTCTATTAATTACTGAAACTAGATCAGAAATGTCTTCTATGTGAGGAAAAGAGTTTCAGTGCAAATTTCTTAAAGGAAGGTAAATTATGGAATACTTTTGTATTAATGGAAAAGTCAACTTCATTCAAAGTTTGTTACTATTGTGGAAATAATACCTGTTTATACTGTCTGGTGGTAAAAACACATTTTATTATAAGCAACTTATTGATATGTACTGTTTTGGGATTAATTACTTATGTAACCTCCCAAGTCTTTTATGATAACTGGAGTAGAAGTCAGTCTCTCCTATAAGTAAATTCATTTGTATAATAGAGTTGGATCCTCAATAGCATTTGATCCTCCTAAAGAACTAGACTCAGAGTGGAAACTTCTGAGGGAATAACAAGATCAGATAATTCTGTAGGTCGGATCTATCAGTTTATGAGGTTTAGCCATTAATCTCTTTGCTTTGTGTAAGCAGAACAGTTATGTGAGTAAAAGGATAATAACTTATGAGCTGTCTTGTTTTATGGTTAAAAATGTAAAGGAGTACTGAATAATCTGAATGATGGGTTTGAGAGATTTTGTGAAGGATAAAGGTTTGATTGGGAATCTGGTTTTAAAGGGTTTTAAGTAAGTTGAGAAAGAGTTTGAGAAAGTGTCTAGGAAGACAGAAAGATTTGTAACTTGATTTTGTAATTAATAGGTCAATTGGATTTGAGAAGGAGAGGAAATAATGATACAAGTGCAACTTTGAATTGTTAACCCGTGGACTGAGGTTGGGATTATAAAGTTACTGTAGAGAAGGTATATCTGTGTATATGAGTGAAATGGGGTCCCAGTGTATTTCAAAGTGATGAAAGGGCAATTGGGTATTAATACAATTAGTTGTTGAGATTAAACCAGGGACATCTTTAGTTGAGAGAAGAGAAATTTTAGTATGAGCTCAGATTAAGCATAATAATAAGAAGGTAGAGAAGTTTGGAAGTAGATGCAGTATATGCTCTATGAAGTAGATGCACATGTATTAGAGCAATAATTTATAAGCCCAGTGGGAGATTTGATTTTCTTTATGAACAAGAATAAATATAGGAATGAATGTAGGTTATTTGAGGCTCACTTCAAAGATGTTCCTTAACCAACATGAGATTATAATCATATCTTAAACTGATTGTTGGTGCTTGTTATTTAAGACTTGATGGGACTGTTAACTGACTGATTCTTTGAGTTCAACTCCAGATAGGAGTGTTAAGAGAGGCTGCCCAAGCTACCCAAGCCACCAACAGATGGTGCCAGATCCTGTAAGATATAGGTATGAAGGTCAGAGGGACGACTGTTCAGCATGAGTTGAGATAGGATTCTTCTGACTGGGAACAAGCACCTGGAAGACTTTAAGCTTGGCTCAATGGAGATTGCAGCATTGCAATGGTATACATTGTGCCTGGAATTGGCATTCTGAAGTTTGGGAAATATGGTTCCCTCATTATAATTTTGTCCCTATTCTTGGTGGCAAGTTTCAATAATCAAAAGTTTTTAAATAAAATAGCAACAAATCTACTTGATTCTGGAACATCTTAAGTTACTATAAGATAAAGCTGCTAGGCTTAGGGTTTAGTATAGGTATTCCTGTATGAGTCAGGGTCCCTTAGTTCTTTGTAATAATATGACAAGTAGGTCAAGGTTTGTGGGAATCTTATTCCGTTATTCAGTTAGTGTCACATTTGTCTCAACTTTGTTATAATTAATCAATGTTAAAAAGGAGGATAATTTCTGGACTATTTGGAAACATTTTTTTAATTGTTTTAATTGTGATCTTAATGTAAATCCCTTAGTGAAATCCCATCCTTCTGGTGGAGGACTTGATAATGGATTAATGCAAAATATAAGAAACTGGTTCTAATGTGTGATCATGACAATTGACTAAGACTCGAGCAATTTTAATTTTGTAAGAATGATGAGGGTTCTGGAGTTGTCATTTACATTGGATCCAAGGTTCCTTTTGGAGGTAAATGAATGAAAGAAGGCAGAAGGAAGAGAAGCTGGGATGCAGGGCTGAAGATGGATGACCCTACGTGACCAGAAGACTTCCTCACATCTGGACTTTGAAAAGACAGTTGCTATTGTTTTCTTTTGAATCCCTGTATCTGTACTCACAAAGGGGACTGACCCCTTGTATGCTGTCAATGTGACGAAGGCTGCAAGAGTAATTAGAATTAAGAAAACTGGGGAAACTTCAAAAGGTATAAAAAGAAAAAGTGGGGATTTGTGAGGGATAATTTATAGTGAAGTTTCCCCATTCTGAAAAATCAAATCTAGAATGGCTTCAGTACTCACTAGGCCTAGGATTAGATCACCTGACCTTCAAGCTTAGAGCAATGGAGACCCTCCCCCAGAGCCAACTCAGCAGAAGATATGCCAAATAAGGTTAAGACTGCTTTCACTGGACACCCACATGTTTCCGGGTCCTTTGTCTCAGAGAGATTCCCGCCCTTAGGTTGTGGGTCAGCCCCCCTACAAATAACAGTGAAGGCCAGTTGGGGGGTGGGGGTTGGGTTTCTGCATTGGAAGACTATATAACCATGGGCTGCTTTCCACCCGTCGCTCTCTCCCTGCAGACGCCATGTCGGGTGACGGGGTAGAGTCCTTTCTCATGAGAAAGAATAAAGACCTTTTCTGACCATAGATTCAGACTCTGAACTCTTTCATCTCACACAAGTATTATGTAAATCTTAGTTATTACTATTGTTATGGTTATAAGCAAGACTCTGGACTTAGTGGCGATGCAAAAACCAGCCTTTTTCTGCATTGGAGTCATGTGATCTCAAGGGCAGCTAGGAAGCGGTGGCACAGCTCAGGATCTGAAGTCAGAAAGAGTCATCTGACTTCAAATAAGGCTTCAGACACGTACTAGCTGTGTGACCCAGGGCAAGTCACTCCACCATTTTTGCTTCAGTTTCCTTCTTATCTGCAAAATGAGCCAAAGAAGGAAATGGCAAAACACTCTAGTATTTTTGCCAAGAAAATCCTAAATGGGGTCACGAAGAGTCAGACGTGAATGAATAACAATGCCCCAAGTTCAAATACTACCTCTGACACTTACTTCCTGGATGATCTAGAACAAGGAACTTCATTCATGTCCCTCATTTTCTATATCTATAAAATGATGGAGAATGGGCTAAAGGATCTCTGAAATCCCTTCCCACTCTAATTATAGCTTACATTTCGATAGTATTTGCTATGTACCAGGCTTTACGCTAAGCACTTTACAATTATTATCTCATACCTCATAACAGCTCTGCTATAATTATCCCCATTTTTAGATGAGTAAAGCAGATAGAAGCTAAGTGACTTGCCAGGGTCACATAGCTGGTAAGTGTCCAAGGCTGGATTTGAATTAAGGTTGTCCTGACTCCAGATCTGGCACTTTATCTACTATACCATCAGCTGCCTAGTTCTAGGATACTATGGAAACAAGTAAATTTGCCATAAACTGATGCAGGAGACACCATTAATGAAAGTGTTTTGAACAGCAAGGGAGATAGCACTTTAACTAACCCTTAAAGGAAGCTAAGGATTCTAAAAGGCAGAGGAGAAGAATGAGTATGTGAAAACTCTACAAAGAGAAATGGGGCTTCCAGCCCATGCAGTACCAGGAGTTTTGAGCTACATTTACATACATCCAGCATGTGTGCCTCACTGCCATTATATACTAAGTTTGAGGACACTTTTCCCATGGATGCTCTGTGTATTTCTGGAAGAGTATTCCCCAGCTTTGGCAGGGAAATGTTTTGTAGCTACTATTTGTGCTGTACTACCTTAGTAAATACCTTTGCTGAGAGTTAATTTTATCTACTAGATAATTGTTAGGAATTATTGGAGGTTTCAGGGGGAAGAAAATGGTTTATAAGTCACAGTTTGAAAAACAGAAGTAGCCACAAACAGGGTATCCTGAAAGCTTAGGGAGAAGCTACCTTCTAGGACCCCATCTGTGAGTGCAAGTCTGGTGGAGTGTTATATATATACATATACATACACATACATATATATACATATAGAGGGTGTTATTATATATGTGGGTATATGTAAGTATATAAGTATACATACATAAATGTGTGTGTATGTAATCAGGAAGGAACAGATTCAGTGCTTTGGAACTGAAATATATTGTAGAAGAAAATTTTGCACCCCACATTTTAGACATAAGGCTGCCAAAAATAAATATGATTATGCCAATCTAAGCATTTCTCTTAGAGAAATAGACAACAAATAGAGAGCCACCTTATGACTCTGAAAATCTCTCTAACAAGCCATTTTTGAGGATACATATATATTGTGTCCCCAACAAGGCAAATTCACAATAGGATAAACATAGTTACAGAGCTCAGGGTGAGATAAAAGTTCAGATAACAGTTTGCTTCATCAAACAGAATAATAGTCACTTATCTTTCAGCATGTCCTTGGAGAATAATTTTCCTAAAGCCATTTAACTCCTCTTTGACCATCCCTTTTAAGGATTCTCCTTTCCAACTGGTAAAAAGTGAATTCAAAATATACTTCCATTCACTGAAATAATCAAAGAGATGTCTTCCTTCTCTTCATTTTCTGATTAACCTAATCTAGTCTTTGCCCTTTTCCAGTCACCACCCTAACTCCTTCAAGGAGGAGACCTTCCTGAGCTGATCTGGAGAGAGGAAGCACTTTGACACATGGCTTCAGTAGTGATGTTAGAGAAAGACTCAGAAGATTTCTCTTTTAGATTAGTCCAAAGGCTCCAGACAAGAATAATTTTTAAGTGCTTTCTTAATAATTGTAAAAGAGGGATCACAGTAGTAGTGGAGGAAGGAGAAGGGAGAAAGAGGACTTAGTCTGCTTCGACATCTTCTATGTAGAAGACATTTGATATATATCTTAAGTTGCGCATATATATCTTAAGTTGCGCTTTAAAATCAAGTTTACATTTTCTTAGGAACCCATATCTGCTAGGTCCTAACCTTATCTTGACCCTGTCTGAAACAAAGCAGGCATGTGCCACTTTCCCAAGTCCCTCTTTTGTCACCATCCCTTAGAGATTTATTTATTTATTTATTCAGTCATTTGACAAAGATTTCTACTATGTTACAAGCACTATACTTGATGTTGGTGTTACAGAAACCAAAAGAAAAGAGTCCCTTCTCTCCGGGAGCTCATATTCTACTTGGGGAAACAAAATGTAGAAATATAAGCTATGTGTGTGTGTATCTACAGTATGTATCACTATTAACTAGGGAGATGAGGAAGGGGGAAAGGGTATTGTTGTTTTTTTATAGAAAGAATGGCATTTGAAGTGAGTTTTAAAAGAAGTTTGAGCTTTGAGACTCTATAACAAGCATGGGGGCAGCCTGTGCAAAGAAATGTATTGTCATTCATAAAGAACATTGTCTGGAAGTAAATAGTAAAAGCTAGAAAAAGAATACTGTGGTGAGCTCCTCAGTGTCCAGCACTAAGCATGATCAGAGATGTGAATAAGAAATGACCAGGCCATGTGGGTAGTTCAAGGAAGAACCATGAACTCCATTTATTGATTCTTAGAACAAGGTTTTTAAAAATCCAAAAGACAAAGATTCAAGTATTCTTATCCTAATCATATCCTGGAA
>CM053582.1:216188870-216241806 GCA_028627135.1 Pseudochirops cupreus | reverse complement strand
GCTGACTTTAGTGGGAAGTATCTTTGTGTGCGTTTTGGAGTTCCAGGGTTGGTTTAGAGTCCTATTTTATGGGTATTTTGGGGTGGCTATGTGAGAGCTGCGATATGTTGCTGCTTCTACGCTGCCATCTTGGCTCCGCCCCCCCTATATATCTTCTGACAATATTTTTTACACCAGTTCTCTTGAATAATTCTCCATTGGTAATGTAAGGGGTGTCTTGTTTTGCTTCCACGGAAGTTATTGGAAGATAATCAATAGCTGTAGGGAAAATCTCGTCTTGTTTTACTAGGGTCATGACCTCTCTGGAACTATGACAATGGCCAGAGGGAACTAGAGGGGTGGGAGTGTGGCAATCAACTTGGACCTTAGAGTTTACACCCAGTCACTCCCTCTCCTATGTCTTGCATATAATCTACATATAGAGAGGGAATGTGGAGGAATTTTACTAACCCTAAGTCTACCCAGAGGGACAGAAGAGTATAACCTCACTCCTGCTCCTGTACTGCTATATGTGTGTTTCTGGTGAGCACCACACCCACTCTCAAGAAAGAAGTGTAATAAACACCTTCCTCTGCCTACTGTTTGAAAGTTCTTTCAGTGAGAAGGGTTTTACCCTTCTAAGTGTTATATCACGTAGATCTCCCTAAGGATCCCAGGGGAAAGAGTGGGCAGCAGAGGCTCTAGCCTCAATCCCTGACCCTACAGGGACGTCTGTGATTCCCACAGCCCTGTTTAGGGACATCCCATGTGGATCTCCCCAAGGGCTCCCAGGGAAGCAGTGGGCAGCAGAAGCTCTGGCCTCACTCCTTGAACCTGCCTGGGAGGTCCCGTAATCCCCAAAAACTTGTTTCTCATAGTAACATGTCACAGAGTATTCAGGCACTCTGTACTCCTTTGTGTGTCTTTTGGGTGATCTTTTGCTGTAATTCTTTAGAATCTGTGATGTTCCATAGCTTTACTCAAGAAAGGAGGGAGAAAAGGAAGGAAGGAAGGAAAAAGGAAGGAAGGAAGGAAGGAATAAAGGAAGGAAGGAAGGAAGGAAGGAAGGAAGGAAGGAAGGAAAATTATTTTGCCCATTTGAAATGGGTTCATCTGTTTGGGATATTTAAGGTCAGCCTTTTGAGGCAAAAAGAAAACTGAGTATAATATTTTAGTAGCTAGTACCTACGATACCCTGAGATTCATAAGGAAAAGGTGCTATTGATAAGTTTCCAACTAAATCATCAGTGCATCCCTAACGCTCTCTTCAGGCAGTTAGGTGGCACAGTGGATAGAGCTTAGGAAAACTCATCACTGTGAATTTAAATCTGACCTCAAATATGTATTAGCTGTGTGAGTTTGGGCTAGTCACTTAACCCAAAGTTCCTCATTGGAAGAATGAACTGGAAAAGGAAATGGCAAATCACTCCAGCATCTTTGCCAAGAAAATCCCAAATGGGGTCACAAAGAGTCAAACACTACTGAAGCAATTGAACAACAACAAAGGCTCTCTGCAGAAAAACTGTCATTCTAACACAATTCTAGTCATAACCACTGAGGAGAGGGAAATAGACTATTCTAACTGAAATCCTTTCAGAGAAATCTTTTCTTCCTGTATATGATCTTGTGGCATCTCATATCCTTATGACAAAATAGTAGAACTCCTTGTACTATATATTATCTAAAGAATCAATTGGGATAATGAGCTGCAATAAACATCTGCTTCTCTAGAGGGAGCCAGAAGTGTGGAAATTTTTTTCTGCAGTGAAATTATTCTTAGCTTCAAAAATCCAAAAGGCCATAAGGCAATCTTTGATACGTACCAGAAATGGAGGAAAAAAAGAAAGAAGAAAGCATGGAAAGAAAAAAGCAAAGAAGAGTCATGCACCTAAGGTCTTAAGTAACTACCTAAGCATAGCTGATAAAACACATTCCAAGTATCCAAGGTAAAAATTGTCCCAGCACCCGTGGGTGCCCCTCAGTTCTCACTTTCATTCAATGTTTTCCAGGAAAAGTGAATTGGTGACAGCCATGTTATTAGACTTGCCTAGCTATTTTCCCCAAAAACACATTATCTCTCAGTCAACTTTGAGATAATTTGTATAAAGGGTCCAGATTTTTCAGCATTTTACTTGCCTAGAAAACTTACTAGTGAATAGGGCAGCCGTTCTATCTAGCAGTTAAAGATTTTTTTTTTAAATCAGGTTCAACTACATGTGCAATCTTTAAAATTCTTTAGATCTTTCACAAGTGATATCATCAGTTTCTAAGCCATTCATCTAACTAAGTACAACCATTCCTTCAAAGTTTCCTTCATAATCTTGAGAAATAAGGGTATCTTAAAGAGGGGAAAGAAAAAAGGCTGAGGGGTGGGAAAGAGATCAATCTTTGTTTGTAAACATGTTAGCTTTGGGGTAGCTGAGTGGCACAGTGAAGAGAGCACCTGGCCCTGGACTCAGGAGGACCTAAATTCAAAACCAACCTCAGACACTTGACACTTATTAGCTGTGTAACCTTGGGCAAATCACTTAACTCCCCACTGCCTCTCCTTTTCCCCTCCAAAAAAAATGTTAGCTTCAAGATTCAATTCAATAAACATTTATCACACACCTACTGCGTGTAGGGACCTATGCTAGGCAGGCACAAAGAATACATAGACAAAAAGAAAATAATCCCAGTTCTCCAAGGAGCTAAGGCTTATATAGAAGCAAATAATATAAGAGTTGGGATTGTTTTTCATTTTTATTATTATTGTTGATCTGGAACTGTGATTTCATCATTATAGAAAGCTTCCAGTATGGAAACTCCCTCTAAGAAGGCATATCAGTAATTGGTCTCCAGCTCAGAGTCTTTAAATAAAAGCTATGAAAAGTCAAGAGATTCGCCCAGTCTCAAAGAAAGTCTCTGTCAGGATTTGAAATTCAGTCTCCAGATTCTGAAGCCAACTCAGTCTATCAACACAGTTTCTTTCCACAGGATGCTCAACTCACACTTACCATAGGACTGGTTATCAGGTATAGATTCACAGACTCTGGAATTAGACCAAATCTGGATAAAATCTGGTAGGGATAAGTGAAATATCTCATATTTGGATTTAAAGAATCAACCTCATGATTATAAGTTTGGAGAAGCAGGAATAAGGAGTAGTTTTGTCTGAAAAATAAATGGAGTTTTTACCATACTGCAAGGTCCATCAATCAACCATATAATATGGTAGCCAAAATAGCTAGGATTACATTGAACTGCAATAACACATAATGTCCAGAGTTGGGGAGATGATAATTCTGATATGCACTGTGCTGGTCAGATGATAGCTGCAGTAATATGTTCAGTTCTGAGTGCCACAGACTAGGAAAGAATTGATTTTTAAATTAATCTTTTTTTAATTTATAAGCATTTTTCTCTCCTTCCCACTGTGATAACAATTTTTCATCTTTGATTTCCTTTTGTTAATTTATATTACTTGGGGAAAGGTTAGGACTTTTTCTCTTAGGTAGGAGGTTATTGAGCTGTCTGAAACCTGTCTCATGGGATGTGAATATTTACTAAAGGCCTTGAACATTCCTCAGTCAAGAAGCCAAAAAGGGAGTCAGCCTGCATTATATGGGTGGAAGGGATTCTACTGATGCTCATTCACTCTATGGGAATGTAGTCCCTCATTCAGGGGGGTTCACATTGGGGGAATGGAGTTTAATCTGTAGCCTGACTTAGTTTACCTAGAGTATCTGTTTGATTAGGTTTGTTTCCTTAAGAAATGTACAAGATAATAATTCTGCTTAACTAAATTTGTTACTTTTATGATATTGAAAGAAACATTGAAAGAAGGAAATGTTAAATTTTTATGACAGGAATTATAAACCTGTCTCTTTTTTCTTAACTTTTATAGCCTAAAAGAATGTACAAGATTGTAATATAAAAAAGAATTATTTCTCTGTCACTGACATAATTTTGTCTCTAAGAAGCCATGTTAGAATCCTAATCATGGTTTAGAGGTTATTTTTCTACAAATGCCTCCTGCCCCCAAACCTGTGCTTAAGCATAATAAAACCTAGATTTTCAACCTCTATAATTTCAATGTTGTGGTGGATTTTATTTTCAGCAACAGTAACCTCCACATGAACTCAAAGAGGTGATATTTCTCCCATAATATTACCCCTACCTCCAAAAAGAAAGAAAAATAAAATGCTTATAACAAACATATAACCTGGGACCCAGGACAATTTGCATAAGACTCTCCTAATTGGTAGAGAATCTTTGCTCAGTGCTCCATATTTGTGTAAGAGGTGGAGCTGGTGACAGCTTGGGAGAGGAGAGATCCCAGTTCTTACTTTGAGAAAGGCCAAGGTGGTTCTAGGCTCACTTCTGGGAAAAATCCCCCTGGAAGGAGAGAAAGACTCTAAAAAAAAACTTCTGTCTAGAGGAGCCAGAACCTGAAGCATATCCCTAGTCCTAACTTTCCACTCTAGAAATTTAGAAATTTAGGGGAATTTCCCTTTGGTTGAGATCAGATACTGTCTCTTTCTCTTTCTCCTTGTCTCTGTCTCTCTGTCTTTCCCTCTGCCTCTCTGTCTCTGACTCCGGCTCTGGCTCTGTTTTTCTGTCTCTCTCTTTCTGTCTGTCTCTGTCTGTCTCTGTTTCTGTATCTCTGTCTCTCTTGCACTGTCTCTCCCCATGATATCTTACTCCCAGTGGGAGAACTCATTCATTTTGCATTATCTGGTATTTGCATAACCTTTTTAACTTTTATTTGATATAATTTTGAATACATGAGTTTATTTACTATTCACTAAGTATAATGATCTTTGTATGACTGGCATTTGGGGAAAATGGAGTTGTCTTTTTTTTTTCTCAATTTATTAGTTTTCAACATTCATTTCCTCAAGATTTTGAGTTACAAATTTTTCTCTCCATCTTTCCTGTACCCCCTACCCCAAGATAGGGATCCTACTGAATACCCCTTTGCCCAATCTGCTCTCTCTTATATCCTTCCCCATTTCCCCCCCACAACTTTCTAGTAGGGCAAGATGGATTTCTATACCCCAGTGCCTGTATATCTTATTTTCCAGTCGCATGTAAAAAATCAATTTTTTAAACATTTATTTTTAAAACTTTGATTTCCGGATTCTTTCCCTTCCTCCCTCCTCACCCACCCTGACTGGGAAGACAAGCAATTCAATATAGGTTATACATGTGTAGTTATGCAGAACATTTCCATAATAGTTATATTGTGAAAGACTAACTATATTTCTCTCCATCTTATCCCACCCTTGCTCCACTTATTCTATTTTCTCCTTTGACCCTGTCTCTTTTCAAAAGTGTTTGCTTCCAACTACCCTCTCCCCCAATGTGCCCTGCCTTCTATCATCCTCCCTCTTATCCCCTTCCCCCCTAGTTTCCTGTAGGGTAAGATACCCAACTGAATGTGTATGTTATTCGTTCCTTAAGCCAAATTCAATAAGTAAGGTTGACCCATTCCCTTTCACCTTCCTACTTTTCCCTCCATTGTAACAGTTTTCTCTTGCCTCTTTTATGTAATTTACCCTATTCTATCTCTCTCTTTCTCCTTCTCCCAATATATTCCTCTCACCTCTTAATTTTATTTTTTAGATCTTATCCTTTCATATTCAACTGATCCTGTGCCCTCTGTCTATATACACATGTACACACATATACATGCTCACATATGTATTCTTATACACATATATCCTCCAATACATATATATATATATGTACATATATATTCTCTTCAACTATCCTCATAGTGAAAAAAGTCTCATGAGTTACAATTATCGTTTTTCCATGTAGGAATGTAAATAGTTCAACTTTAATAAGTTCCTTATGATTTCTTTTTCCTGTTTACCTCCTCATGCTTCTCTTGCTTTTTGTATTTGCAAGTCAAATTTTCTATTCAGCTCTGGTTTTTTCAACAACAACACTTGAAAGTGTTTTCATTAAATGACCATATTTTCCCCTGAAGCATTATACTCAATTTTGCTGGGTAGGTGTTTCTTGGTTTTAATCCTAGCTCTTTTGATCTCTGGAATATCATATTCCAAGCCCTTTGATCCCTTAATGTAGAAGCTGCTAGATCTTGTGCTACCCTGATTGTGTTTCCACAATACTCAAATTGTTTTTTCCTGACTGCTTGTAATTATTTTCTCCTTGACCTGGGAACTCTGGAATTTGGCTATAATATTCCTAGGAGTTTTCTTTTTGTGATCTTTCTCAAGAGGTGAGCAGTGAATTCTTTCCATTTCTATTTTGTCCTCTGGTTCTAGACTATCAGGACAATTTTTCTTGAGAATTTCTTGAAGGATGATTTCTAGGCTCTTTTTTTTTTAATATTTATTTTTTTTACATCATTCATTTCCATGAGATATTTTAGTTTGCATCATTCATTTCCACAAGATTTTGAGTTACATATTTTCTCCCCATCTTTCCCCTACCCACCACCCCAAAACAGCCATCCAGTGTAGTCCCCCTCCCCCAATCTATTCTCTCCTATGTCTTCCCCCCTCACCCCTCTGACTTTTCGGTAGGGCAGGATGGATCTAGGCTCTTTTTTTAATCATGGCTTTCAGGTAGTCTGATAATTTTTAATTATCTCTCCTGAATCTATCTTCCAGATCAGTGGTTTTTCCAATGGGATATTTCACATTGCCTTATACTTTTTCATTTGTTTGGATCTGTTTTATAGTACCTTGATTTCTCACAAAGTCATTAGCTTCCATTTGCTCCAATCTAATTTTGAAGGAATTATTCTCTTCAGTGAATTTTTTAAATTTGGCAAATTTGACTCTTTAAGGCATTCTCCTCATTGACTTTTTGGGCCTCTTTTGCCAATTGAATTAGTCTATTTTTTCAGGTGTTATTTTTTTCAGTCAGGTTGTTGACTCTCATTTCATGATTTTCTTACATCATTCTCATTTCCTTTCCCAATTTGTCCTTCGGTTCTCTTACTTGATTTTCAAAATCCTTCTTGAAGGACAGCTAGGTGGCGCAGTGAATAGAGCACCAGCCCTGCAGTTAGGAGGAGTTCAAATCTGGCCTCAGACACTTAACACTTACTAGCCCTGTGACTTTGGGCAAATCACTTAACCCCAATTGCCCTGCTTTCCTCCTCCAAAATGCAAAAAAACAAAAATAAAAACAAAAATCTTTCTTGAGCTCCTCCATGGCCTGGAACCAATTCATATTTTTCTTGGAAGCTTTTGATGCAGGAGTTTTGACTTTGTTGTCTTCTTCTGGTTCCATGTTTTGATCCTTTTTGTCTACAAAAAAAGATCCTATGGTCTGATTGCACTTCCTGTGTTTGTTCCTCTTGCCAGCCAGTTACTTGATTTTTGAGCTCTTTGCCATGGTAGAACTCTGCTTCCAGAGTGAAGAGAGCTGTGTTCCAAATTGCTGGAGTTTTCACAGTTACAGCTATAAGATGGGCGCACCCTCTCTGCAGTCACTACAAGCTCTGGCACACTCATGTTCCCCACCCCAGGACGACCACCCAAGACTGTGACCCAAGTCCAAGCAAGTCAAGGCAAGAGCAATTACCCTCTGAAAGGTCACTTGGTCATCATATACTCTGTAGGCCAGGAGCTCCAGAGGCAGCCACACAGCAGCAGCTGCAAGCACCACACTGCCACCACCTCTCACCTCTGGGGTAGGGGCCAAACTGTGCTATTCTCTCACCCTGGATCAACAGGGTTTCCCAATGACTTTTTACTTTCCCTTTGGTATTTATGGGTTGAGAAGTCTGGAAACCACCATAACTGCTGGTGATTCACTCTCCTGAAATCTGCTCTGGCCAGTCTGGGCCACAAGTCTGGGTCCGCGTGACTCGTGCAGGACTGCACACATCTTCCTGCTCAGTATGATAGACCCTTCCTGTCAGTTGCCTTCCACAAGAGATTTGTTTTGCTCTGTCACTTTGTGGGTTCTGTAGCTCTAAAATTTGTTTAGAGTCATAATTTACAGGTATTGGAGGTGGTTGGGATGGGAGCTCAAGTAAGTTCTTGCTTTTACTCTGACATCTTGGCTCTGCCCCCCTGGAGTCAGGTCTTGTAGATATGACTTGGGACATTCTTTTCTCACTAAAGGGAGAGAGCCTAAGAGTACAGCTTGAACTTAAATATTATTTCCTGTAGATCAACTACATTTAGGGAGCAAGGAAATAGGTGTAATTCTGGCTCTATAGCCTAGTCCTTTTCTGAAAACAGAGCAGCTGACCTCCTGCTCCTGTTGGGGCTCAGGGCACCCCAAGATGTTGGGGTACAGAATGATAAGGAATAGACACATGGGTTGAGGTGCTTTAATTAATTCAATCAGACAGTCTCCAAGTTAAATAAAGGCATTTATTGGGGATAATGCACCCAAAGGACTCTGTTCCTTATGGGAGGCCAGAGCACCCAGTAGACCCTGCTCCCCATGGGAGATAGCACTTAGCCAAGTTAGGTGTCTGGTCTATATACAGTCTGATGGGATAGGGAGAAGGAGAAGGGAAGGAGGAGAAAGCACAGCTCTGAACTGCCTGGAATATCAGGTAATCTGGAATGTCTTTAAATTGCATACAAATAAGCAAGGGGAACAGGAAGGGGGCAGGGAAAAGCTCTTCTTGAATGTCAGGTAGTCTGAGGTGCTTTGTGAATCATGGTCTTCTTGAGCACATTCTGGCTGCTCACAGCCTGTGTTCTACCTCATATCTCACATCCTACATCTTATTTGCCCTATCTGCCTCTGAACAGTCCTATCTGCCTCACTGCTCCCTTCCAGGTAAGAATCAGTCTTCTGGAGGGAGGGGGGAGGGGAGGGAGGGGTAGAGAAGGAAGAAAAGACTCTGGAGATATCTATTAGCAAACTTCCTAGACAGACTCATGTGGCTAGGAATAACCTACATAGATACACTACATGTGATCTCCCATAAACAAGAATATAGCAATAATTACTAGTCACTTATTTTTGCAAAAATTCAAGGGTTTAGTTTTTGGTTTTTGTTTTGTTTTGTTTTTAAGAGCCTTGGATTTTTTCTTAATGTTGTCCTGAGGTTTTGCAATATTTTTGCTTTGAAATCAGCCTATTATTGTCTTGATGGCAATATTTAAGTATACCTTTAATCTGAATAGTCCTAGCCAAGGCACACTATCAGAATTGAATGGCCCAAAGCCCTATTCTTAAATTCTAGGAAGACACTGTTTCAGGTTTGTTATGGGTTTACAGGGTGTTCAGGGAGTTTTTACTAGAGGGGTAGGGGTGTTCAGGCACGTCTAGCACTTCCAGTGTGAGGGCTTGCTGATGCCTTTTCAGGGCTGCTTATTCACCTTTTGTGTCTACCTTTCACCCAACTCTCCCTTGAGGCTCCCAGAAGCTGCAGCGTGCTCAATCTGCCACACTCCAGTAAAACCATATCAGCAGACAGGCTAAACAAGGGTGGAAGATAACTGATAGGTCTCAAAAACCATTGGTGAATTAGGGGGATGTCTACCCCAAGCATGCAAAGACTTCTCCTAGCAAAATGGGTACATAAGAACAATCTGTTGGAATGGTCATGAAAGCAGCTGAAGCACGTGCTGTGGAATACTTAGAGTCTGGTCAGACATTGAAGAAGCCAAAGTAATCAGCTGCATTGTGGGCCATCGCCAGCCATCTTAACTTTTGTCTCATTGCTGGACTTGTATGTTGACTCTGGAAAAGAGAGTAAGGCTGCTGAATTTATGCAACTCTGCCTCACTTAAATCCAATTCAGTTACAAGTCAAGATTGGTCCTCTTTGAAAACAAAGGATAAACAACTTTTATTACCTTTAATTTTTAGTTGTTTAAATTGGAATTTTTTTTCCCTAAAAACTTTGGTGTTTACAATTTAACTTTGCATGCTCACTATTTTTCTAGAGCAACTTTGAAGAAAGGATTTTTTTTAGACTTTTCCCCCCTCTTATGGTAAATCCTGTTCAAGTCTCCTTTGCCTCCTTTCCCTACCAAGCCTTTTACACTGGAATTGGTGTTTCCTCAGGCAGGAAATTTAGTGAGTAGCAGTAAACTTCTTTGAATTAGAAAATTTCAGACATTTTTATGTGATTACTTTTATCTCAGAAAGATATTTTGTCTTCCTATTGTGGAAAACACATTTCGATTGTATCTTTTTCCTTTCTTTTCCCTTCATGGTGAGTAGATTTTTCCTTAGAGGAACAATTTTTGTTCTATTGTTATTTTTTGAAGGTATAATAAGCTTATCCAAATTAACTTGACTTCATCATAACCTAACTAACTTCACATAACTTAAAGCTAACTCTCCACTTTCCCATCAGTAGCTCTCCTCGGTTTTTCCAAAGAACATGATGCCCCACCCAGGATAAGCTGACCATTTGAAATCTGAATTCCTCCCCAACTGTTTCAGTCATCTCTTTCCTCCAATTGGAGAGCTGGAGGATGGAACACTAAGCTTCTCTTAAAGCTTTCCTTTATAGAAGGCTACATTTAGACTCTACAGTTAATTCTCCACTTTCCATCAGCTCTGCTCAGTTTAAACTCCAAGGACCATGATGCCCCTGAACCAGGTACCCCTTGATGGTCCCTTAACCCCTGATTTCCAGTCTCTTTTTGTGTACTGTATCTGCCAAAAACAAAACCCTAAACCTAAAAATGTTTTTAGAAAAAAATTTATTAAGTGAGTTTGGACTCCCCTTTCAAGTCTCTGAGTTTTGTATTTTATAGAATTCAAAAAAGCTTACAAGGGTCTCATATTTCACAAAAGGGTAGTTCCCAGATATTGTTTGAGTTATACATCAACAGGTAAGTATAAACAATTGATAAAATTTTGGCTAAGCCAAGATACAAACTACTTGGATGGATCCAAAACAAGACATAGATGGGAATCTAAGCATTCCTTGCAGAAATCTCTGGGGTCTCTGGTGTCAACCGGACCAATCCAGCCTCTAACCTGTGGATAGCCAAAACCAAAGAGTGCATGACAGAAACAGGAGGGTCAGGAATCAAACAGAAGTTTAAATTTCAAAGTGAGGGAAACAGCTTGCAAGCAAAGTTCTTCCTAAGAAGAAGGGCTCACCCACTTATGGCAGAGGTAGGGTTTTTAAGCATGAAAACCACAAATGGCTGGACCACAACACAGGCATTCTTGGGTCTTGAGTAAACAGTCTCCAAGTCCACAGCTAGACCATAAGATATAATCTTCAAGTTGTTAGGGCCATTGAGCCTTGTGGTTGTTTGGCAGGGCACAGAACTAGGGTTCACTTGGTAGTTACAAGCATGGGGGGGTGAGATTGATGACAGTTACAAGCACAGTTGTTATACCAAGCTCAGGGCACAGCTTGCTTGCTGGGCCTTAGCTCTGGAAAAAGAGGGTGTCTCCTAATAATATCTTGACCTTTCCCCCTTTTGGCCAAAGGGAGGAAGTCTGAAAGAAGAAGGGCAGGTATAAGCCAAGATGCCACAAGATGTCAGTTGGACCAGGACAAGATGTTGCCCAGGGGATTAGTTCTTGGAGGGGATCTGTTGGAGAAATGTGTCCCAGGTAGCATTGTAAAACTCCCAATATGGCAAAAGAGCATAAGCAGATAGAGTAATAGGTCTTGTCTAGACAGTTTGTTTGTTATAAACAGAAAAGAAAGGAGGACCAAAAGTGTGGAGGCAGAAAATGCCAGCATGCACTTGAATCAGGGCCTTGGTGGTTGGGCACAAAAGGAAAGAGGGGGAAAAAACTGGGATAGCATACTCAACCCTTGTCTGGAATCTTGGGGTAGCTATCTCCCTCAGATGTCTGTACTTGAAGAACCTTGAGGTCCCTGGATGGTTCTGCCATCTACCTGGGAGCAGGGGCTTTCTTCAAATGATCCAGAAGTATACACCCACAAGTTTGGCATAGTATACAAGAATAGTGAGAAGGATCTATAAGGGCCCTTAGATACAATGATTGATTGCCAGTTTTCAGATAAGGCATATGGGATGCTTGAGACGTACAACTGTGAGAAAACTCCTTGCATCAGTCTTTGAATCTGAGTTTTGGGTTGTAATGGTAACAAAATTTAAATATCCCCCTGTATTGACTTGATTTTTGTGTTGAATGTTGAAACCCAGAGCTCATGAATCCCACTTGTGGGATGGACTTGTTGACGTGAAGAGAGAGGGCTGAACTGGGAAGAGCTGGTGCCATGGATTTAGAGAGAGGCACAAGCAGAGAGAAGCCCAAGCAGAGAGAAGGCCCAAACTGAGGAGGCCAGATGAATTTGGGGAGAGCAGTATCATGGAGGCAGAGAGACAGAGGAGAATTGCCAGGGGCCAGAACTGCTGAGAGATACTGCTGAGGGCCAGTTGGAGCTGCCTGGGACTTTTGAGAACTGCCACCTGGAGCTGCCAAGTGATGAGGTACAGGCTCTGGGAAACCCCTTAAACTCTGACTGAATCTTCCCACTTGATGAGACAGTTGCAGAGGCCACAAGTTTTCATTGTGGCCCTGCCCAGACCTCTGTTACTAGCCTAGCCCTCCATTTCCATCTACTTCCCCCCCTTGAGCCTATCAAAATATCAATCCACCCTTGAACTGGTCTAGCCTACCATTGTCTGTTGGCTCCAGGTAGCCTCCAACAACTTCCCACCCTTAATCACTCATTGACCTCATTAACTCCTCCTGAAGGCCTTCCCCAAACTCCTCCTCCAGACCACCCCTAGATTCCTCCCACAACCTTCCTGTACATAAGATCCCTTCGTGACCCCATGTGTGTGAGAACACCATAGAATGACCTAGCACAGACTTACTCTGTGACAAACTTACTCTGTCCTGCTTGCCCAATGTAAGCATCACAGATACCTAGGCTCCTTAAGAGTCTACCCAATATGGCAAACTGTTAATGAACTTTTAATAAACTTTACTTTTCTTTGAGAGAAGACTTTTCAGCAGGACCCAGTGTGTTAGTATTTTGGGGTCTCCAGTGTAACCATAACCCTAATTCTAACCACATCACTAAGAACTGAGGAGGCATGGCTATGATGCCGGTATTTGCTGGTGAAGGACAGTGCTGTTGTTGCAGAGGTCCTGGAACCTTGCTGTTGGTTCAGAAGCCCTGAAGAAGCATTTTCTTATATGTTTACAGAAATCCTGGAAGAGGGTCTTGCTGATGTTTTCAGGGGTTCTGGAACTGTTCTGTAGGCAGAGAGTGGCTTGATGAGGACACTGGTAATGTATCTTGTGGCTTTGTTAAGCTATATCCCCAGGAACAGAGATTGCTGAGAACTTATCTTGTATCAAGATGAAGAAAGGACCTCTCCTTGGGTATTCAGTGCTGTGATGATATCTTAACCTTGTTGTAGCTTAAAGGTAGATGGCCTTTTGTGCTCTCCACTGCTCCTTTTGAGAAAAGTGCTTGGCCTTAATGAATGATATTGTAATTCAGTTGTGATCCAGGGATGGGAAACTTTTGACTTTTTGTGCTCTGTGACTGACCAAATGAATATGCTTTGCTTATGATTGGAAACTAATCTCCTTCTGAGAAAAGAGACTAAATATACTGCTCAGGAGTGGGCTACTCTGACTAATGTACTGCCTAGGGGTGGGGTACCTGGACCTTAATACTTTGCAATTGAATTGAGGACTTACTAAATTATTGAGTTATGCCATATTTTGATTTTCTGTGAATGTTTTGCCTTACTCTGTCACTGAATAAAATGGAGCTTGCTATGATCGTAATCCAAACCCGGAAGTTGCCTTTGCTTGACATTACATGGGTCAACATCTCTAAACAGAACATAGAGATGGCTTCAGTTTCCTAGCCATGCAGGGCTAGGTTCAAACAATGCAATAAGGTTTTTCATAAATTCCCATAATTACATTGTCACATTACATTAATGTCAGATTATTAGATCAAACTACTTAGAACGCTCACAATGGACTGGTTTTGAAAAGGGAAATTTATGTATCACCAACATAACCAAGAAAACTTAAACCTAAACATCTTAATTATCACCAATATTAACTAACATCAAGTCTCTTTGTATCCTAGTGACTGATTCTCAATATCCATTTAATCAGCACATTCTGAGTCCTATTTGTGTCATGTAGTTATCTGGTACCTAAATATCTTTTCTTGGACAATAGGCTTTATTCTCAGGACCAGCTCTAAAGGGGGCTTTGCTTCTCTGGTTCCAAATCTAAAGATTCCTAGATATTCTGGTAATTCTGAGTATAGTCACTTAAATTTGTTTCTCCAATTTTGAAACTTCAGAGAATTTCAGTTTATATACTATTTCCCGTTTCTATCCTTTTCTAAATCCTGTCTCTGATATAAGAATCTTTTAAAAATTTATGAAGGTCCAACCACAAAATGAGCTCTTCTGACTTTTAAAATTATCAGATAGATGGGAAACAATTTCACTTTCCTTACCATTACCAATACAATTTACATGTAAAATCCTTAATCCAATTTTGAGAACTTATTACTAAAACATACTCAAAGCCTGAATTTCCATGATAGATGAATTTGGAAGCCAATCACAAACATCTGTATGTAGTTCTTAGAGAAAAGAGTATGATCCTGTTGCTTTCTCAAAATTTGCTATTCCATTTATTTAGAAAACTTTTTACATTACATCTTTGTCTTATTACTTTGTCCAATCATTTCTCCCATTAAAAGGATATCATCCCTATATTGTAATTTGACCACAAATACAGGTTAAAATTTTAAGATGCTCATACTCGCATCCTATTATAATAACTCAGAGATGTTCCAATATCAATCTATTATTTAAGAAATTTAATATTGTACTTGCAAAGCTTCTTGATTATTAAAATTTGCTATAAAAGGAAAAGGTAAGACATAGTTTCAACAATGTCATTTATCATAATGGGGGAGGGAGGTAACTCCCTTAGCTCTATTTCATTCCAGGCATGATTCAGTAATCACAGGGTATTAAAAGCAAGGTTCAGGATTAACCAGGTAGAAATTTTCCTTTTCAGAAAGGAAGCAACACAATGGGGAAATAAAGCCATGAGGATACTACCTTAGTCATGCCAAAGTCACCCCCAAAACTTTTCCCAGGCACAGACATCTACCTTTAGCAGTTCCAAGACTGTAGCACATGCCATTTTTTATTATTGGCTTCATAGCAATTCAGACAATTATCCCTATAATCAAAATTCAAAACAATAGTAAATTATATTCCAGGAATTTTTACCCTAAATAGCAAAGTTTCACTAACCACAAACTTAGGGCTTGAATATTTTTCCTGATATTTCCCTAGGTTTCATTTATCCTTTACTTATAAATTTAAGTTACTCATGTTCTGAGGCTTCAGACATACCTGATAGTTGATTCACCATTAATATACTGAAGCTACATCTTTAAACCATCCTATACACTTTCATAATAGTCAAGAATTTCTAATGAAAATTTTATATTATATAGTTATTGTTATCTGCTTAAAACAAAATTGCCTCATTAAATATTTAACAGTTTTCAAATATTTATTTTTTATCACATCCTTGTAAAAGCCCAATTCATGTGTAACAGCATCCAGATTAAAAAGTTTTGCTTAACAGCATTTCTGTTATGATGGTCTCTCAAATTTCACAATATAAGATAATATAGAAATATAATAATAACAAAACAATATTATGTATTTAAAACATGAAACAAAACTTCAGATGACATCAATTGCATTTCCAAATTATCACATATAAAAATCATTTATCTTCTGGCATTTGGCATTTTAAAACCACTTTAGAGTTAACAGGTATGGAACAATTACATTCAATTAAGGAAATAATAATAATGTAGTGCTTAGCATATGCCAGTTACTATGTTAAGTATTTTATAATCATCATTTTGATTACACAGCTAATAGATTTCTGCAACTCAAATGTAATTCAAATTTCCCTATTTTTTTTCAGCATTTTTTTCAAAACCTGTATTTGGAGAGTGAAAGAGTTTCTACAATGTCAAGGAAGGATTCACAAGTGGTGGCTGTAAGGTGCAAACTGTTGATCTGTTTTGTAGTTCTTCACTCTGGAATTACTTCCAAACTAGCTGCCTTTCTTCTTTGCCCTAGAACACTGAGGTTATTAATCTTGCCATTTATTTTTTAAACTTTTATAAAATGTAATCTTTGTTTTTCCTTAAAACAAATTCTACACAGTGGTACCCCAAAACTTACTGAGATATTTCAGAAGGGAATGAGTTCCTGGAATTAACCAAAGTCCCAGGAGTTTTCCCCTGCAATCTTTTTTTTTTTTGGCTTTTTTTGGAGGGGGAAGGTAGGGCAATTGGGGTTAAATGACTTGCCCAAGGTCACAAGACTAGTAAGTGTTAAGTATCTGAGGCTGGATTTGAACTCAGATCCTTCTGACTACAGCGCTGGTGCTCTATTCACTGTGCCACCTAGCCACCCTTCCCTGAAATCTTAAAATGAATAATTTCCAAACCTCTAAAATCTACCAAGATTTTTTTAACTGTTCAACAACTTTGATTGTCCGACTTCATTTCTGTAATTTCAGCTTAGCCAATGTTGAAATGACGGGAAAAATGTGTTTTTCAGGTTTTTTTTCTTTTCTTTTTCTCTTTTCTTATAACCTAATTTCCTGCAGAAAGCTTAAAGTGGAAGGTAGTCCTGCTTAGAGGGATAACTGCTTCATGTATGGAAGTTCATTAATCTTTCCCAGAGTTCTAAACTCTTTAGCTACAACCCTTAGAAATTTTAATAGCTGGCTGGCATTTTAAATCTTTCAAGGTAATAGAATCTACAAACAATACAAAAATGACACAAATAGTTTACATTTTACAAAGACAAATACAGACAAAATGACAAGAGAGATAAAAACACAAACAATTCTAACAAAACATGGAGCTACAGTCCATAGCCAGTTTTAACAGAGGCACACAGTTGCAGAGGCATGCAGTTTAAGAAGCAATAGAGGCACACAGTTATAATTTTACAGAAGCATGGAGTTTAAAAACATAGAGGTGCACAGAGGAACCAGTTAACAGAGGTATGCAGTTTAAGAAAGGATATCCTTACCAAAGTAATCTGAGATGAATCAGGTCTCCAGAGGAACCTAGAGTTTTCCTCACAAAGAATGGTGAGGTCTATCAAGGTAAGAGCTCAAAGAGTGGAGCAGGAAGAAAAGCAGAGGACTCACCAGACAAGGAAGGTTGGATTCCAAAGAAATAAATCTCCAGTGCTGCCTAATCCCTTCCCACTGGTACTAGAGAGTCCAATGGTCCCGTTCAGTGTCCAGTCCCACTTCTGACAGCAAGTAACATCAACCAGATCAAACCACCCTCTAACATATGATAGACAGAGCCAAACTGAACAGACTATAGACAGGAGCGTCAAGAAGCAAATAGAAGCTTAATTTCAAAGTCAGGGAAATAGCTTATAAGTGAAGTCCCTGTTCCTCAGCAGGATTGTTGGTGGTTATAAGCTTGGGGGATTGTTGTTATGCTACATACAGGGCAGAGCTTGTTTGCTAGGTCTTAGCTCTTGAAAATAGGGTTTCTCCTAATAGTATCTTGACATTGGGATACACATGAGCCATGCCTCACATTCTGCATTAAACAATATCTAGTCACATAAAGCTAGATTCAAATAATATTAATAAATAAAAAAGTATTTTCCCCACAGTTGTCTTCTCTCTTTAGACTGTAAGCTCCTTGAAAGCAGGAACTTTCTTCTTCTCATTGTATCCCCAGGGATTAGCACAGTGTCTAACACATAGTAGGGGCTTATTGTATTAAACTGAATTGAACTAAACTGAATCAAATTGAGCCTGATATTATGAGGATATTGTTATGTAATTGTTTCATTTATTGATATGATTTTAAAGGCTGAATGTTACTATATGCATAATTAATTGATATATACTAATTGTAGGGAAAACTTTATTGTAAACATCTTTCATAACTTGATATTGTTTGTGCCTTTGTAAAATGTAGGAAACTCTTTGTCTCACATTGTGTTTGTGATGTTTATAGATTCTGTTACCTTGAAAGATTAAAATAAGCCGGCCAGAAAAACTGCTAAGAGGCTGCAAGACACGTTTTTCTGTCTTTTCAGCTTTGGCCACATTGGAATTACAGAAATAAAGTCAGATAATTAGAGTTTGTTGAACTGCTAAAAAAAAAAATCTTAGTAGACTTTAGAGGTTTGAAAATTAATCATTAAGGAGTTTAAAGATTAAAAATTTTAAGATTTTAGGTATGAACTCCTGGAACTTTGGATAATTCTAGGAACTCACCCCTTCCTGAAATATCTTAGTAAGTTTTGGGGTACCACTCCATAGAATTTGTTTTAAGGAAAAATAAGAATTAAATTACGTAAATGTTTTAAGAGTAAACATTATATAAACATTTTAAATGGCATTTTCTCCTGAAGACTGATAGACTTAATGTTGTAGTGCGATGAAGGAAGGCAGCTACTTTGGAAGTAAATAAAGATAAGTATATTTTTCACCTCTTAGTTATCTCTTGCTAACCCTTTCTTGACCATGAAAAGATTGTTTAAATCAAAGATCTCCTTAGTGCCCCTTCCCCCTACCCCCCCAGTTCAGAGACCCTCTCCCTTTTGTCCTGTAACCCCTCTCATCTCAGGTCAGGTTCCCAAATCAAAGTGTTGGGGGAAAAATGCTGGAAAAAAATGTAGGGGGACTTGAATTACATTCTGGTTGCAGAAATGTAATAGCTGTATAATCCTAAGCAAGTCTCCATTTGCCTTAGTTTCTTGCTCTGTAAAGAGAAAAATAACAACGGTACCCACTTCCCAGGGTTATTGTGAGGATCAAAATAATATAATGATTGTAAAGTACTTAATACAGTGACTGGCGTATGGCAAACACTATATTATTATTATTCTTTCATTAAATGAATGCAAATATTCCATGCTGGAAATGAGTAAAATGAGTTTAAAATGCCAAAGGTAATAAGATTAATGATTTTTTTTTACATAGGAAAATTTGGAAATGCATTCAGTTAAACTGATGTCCTCTGACTGGTAATAAATTTTGTTTCATGTTTAAATACACAATGTTTTATTACTGTTATTTCTAAATTATTTTATATTGTAGAATTTGAGAACCCATTGTAACAGAAATACTATTAGACAAAAGAACTTTTTTAATCTGGATGCTGTTACATATAAATTTCTGACACTAGAAATGTCAACCAGACAAAGCCCACCCCTCAAAATGAAGAGGAGTACAAACTGAGTTGAAAGCAGAAAAGTTTTATTAGGGGGAAAATCAGACCCTAGTGCTGAAACACCACAGTACAAAGTACTAAAGAGCTCATGGCCCAGGAGAGGCAGGAGAAAATTATGCTCAAAAACCACAAAGGAGAGGTTCAGGGAGGGGGTGGGGAAAAGAATGGACAAACTTTGAAGACCAAACAGAAAATTCTGTATTTGATCATAAAGACAATAGGGAACCACTGGAGTTTATTGAGTAGAGGGATGATATGATTGAGCCTGAACTTTAGGGAAATCACTTTAGTGATTGAATAGAAGATGTATTGGAGTGGGGAGAGACTTAGAAGCAGATTCACCAACAGGCTATTGCAGTAGTCCAGGTATGAGGTGATGAAGGCCTGCACTAGAGTGGTGGTATTGTCAGAGGAGAGAACAGGGTGTATTTGAGAAAATGTTGCACAAGTGAAATCAACAGTCCTTGGTAACAGATTGGATATGAAAGATGGGAAATAGCAAAGGATCCAGGATGACTCCTAGATTGTGAGCCTGAGTTACTGGGAATGGTATTGACCTCTGCAGTATGAGGGAAGGTAGGAGTTGGGGAAGATTGGGGTTAGGGGATGAGGGGGGAGATAATGAGTTCCATTTTGAACATGATGAGTTTAAGATGTCTACTGGATATCCATTTCCCTGTGTCTGAAAGGTAGTTGGAGATGTGAGATTGGAGGCCAAAAGAGAGAAAACTTCCCAAGAATTAGAATAATACAAAAGTAGACCAGATTGTTTTGGGTGGTAATGGGTTTCCCTAAACTGGAGATCTTTAAGTAGAAGTTGAATGACCTCTTGCCAGGTTTATTACAGAGGACTTTTTGTTTTTCAAGAATAGGTTGGATGAGATAAACTCTGAGTTCCATTCCAACACTGAGATTCTGCGAACATATTGGTTTGTACTTAATCAACTTTCTACCAAACTCCTATTCAGATGTTTCGACATGGCATGCAAATGATCCTGGATGACTGAAAGCTTTGCCAGCAGAAGGTAAACTCAGGAAAGTCTTAGGCCAACCCGGAAATACTTTGAGCATGGCTCTGGCAACCAACTGGGCTCATGTATCTGAGGACCAGTCCAGGTAAGTACAGAGAACTTCCTCCCCAAAGGCCAGCCACCTAATACTTTTTTTAAGCACAGCCACTATCTACTAAAATGTGGAAAAGTTGTAATGTATCTGCATGCGTGGTTAGAGCATCCACACTAATGAAATCACAGATCCTCCAAGCAAGAAGTAAACTCATTAACAAGTAGAATCTTACTGTTAAAATTGTTTTATTATGTTTCCTTCCCCTGAAGACTGATAGAGAAAGTAATCACTGCCACAAAATCAACTGGAATAATTCAAGTGGCTATGGTTAAAGACAAGGGAAACTGAGATCTACAACACTGAAATTCAAATGATCACTCAAATATATAACAGAATACTTCATTGGCCCAAATTGCTAAGTACAATCTAAAGGGAAGCAATTTCTAAGCTGCAAATACAGTTGATGTTGTTAATTGAAACAGGTAAAACCAAATCTCTTGCAGCATTAGCTACAGTCATTAACTGACTTAAAATATTTGTGTTTCCCTTAGGCAATTCCCATGTTAATGTGATACTCAGCACTTGATTAAATTTACTTTACACTTAAATACAGACTTTTAATTTTACTCTAGATACCTTCTGTGCCTATGCGGGAAAGCAATAGGCATTGCTATTACCATTTCAGAGTAATTTTTAAATCACCTGAGATTTCTATCTCTTTGCATTGTCACACAGTTATTACAACCATTTTGGGGGTGGAGGAGGTTTAAGAATGGGGGTGCCGAGAGGGAGGAGGTAGGCAAACAGGCATGCAGGGAAGCAGTAGCTTTGGTACAGCTGTCTAAAATTATTAATTTCACCACTCTTCCCCCAACTATTAAAGAATATCAAAATGTTCTTGTGACATTTGTTTGGTACAATGATGTTAAATCTAACCCCAGAGTGTATCTGTGACAGAGTATATAAGTGAATCAATGAGGGAAGTAAAATGATTGTGTGAGCCTGAGAGAAAGAGAAGGTGAGTGTAGAATATTAGGGAAAAGTAGTAAACACTGGAGTCAATCCCATGTTCTGAATAAGTGACCTAAAGATGTCCACATGCAGACTCTCAAAGCCAATCCAAATTCACAGGGAGTTGAGGATACTTGGGAAGTGTAGATTAGACCTCAAGGAAGAAGCAGGTACTACCTGCCTATGTAACTTTCTGGAGGTGTTGGTGCCCTGGGTCCTGTACTGACAAAATGATATCTGGGTGGGGATGACACATCCTGACGGAAGCGAGGTGTTTGCATGGCACGTGAATGGCTTATTTCTGAACCCTTCATTGTCTCTACTCAGTAGAGAATGCTCTGAGGGAAATCAAAAGGCACAACTCCTTTGGAAGCATCATTAGTAACAAGAGGTAAAGTGCTTGGGATTGTGTGTGAGTCAACATGTAACACATTTGTTGTTTTGCTCAAAGCCAGGAGTTCCTTAGAATAGAACATTAATTGTACAGCATAAAGTGCATGGTGACCTTAAAAGAGCAGTCAGCTGTAGAAAGAAGAACCTGGCAAAGTGTAAGGAGCACTGAATTTGGAGTAAGAAGACTCGAGTTCAAGTATTTGTTCTGCTATTTACTACTCTTGTGTACTTGAACAACTCACTTTACACGTCTAGGATTCAGTTTCCTCATCTGCAAAATTAGGGTGATGGCCTAGATGATCTCAAGATCCATTCCAGTTCCAAATCTATGAATCTATGTCTAGATTAAAACTCAATTCCTGGTTCTTCTACTAAATGTGGCCTTGGACTGAATCAGTAATACCTGGTGGCACTTGGAGCTTTACATTATACCAAGTATTTTAAATGCAATTTTTGATCCTCATAATAATCTTTCAAAGTAGGTAATTTCAGGTTTTTCTCCCTATTTTACACATATGGAAATTGAGGGCCTGCTATGTAAGCATAACAACCTTCCTCAAAAGTCACGTTTAGCTTATCACTCATCTACACAAGAATCTACAGCAACACCTTTTGTCTAAGATCTCAGTAAACTCCTCATCCTAAGTCTCAAAGGATTTATGCAAACTAATCTGTTGTTCAGTAGTTTTTTCAGTCCAGTTCAACTCTGTTCCATTTTTCTTGGCAAAGATGCAACAGTGTTTTGCCATTTCCTTCTCCAGATCATTTCACAGATGAGGAAACTGAGGTGAACAGGGTTAAGTGACTTGCCCAGGGTCACATGGCTAGTAAGTGTCTGAGGCCAGATTTGAACTCAGGAAGATGAGTTCTCCTGACTTCAGGCCCAGCACTCTATCTACTGCACCACATAGCTGCCCTCCAATCCAATCTATCATTTCATTAAAGCTAGAAGATCTGAATCAACAACCAATTGCCTATTCTAGCCAAATCAATCATACTTGTTAATTCCTGCCTCGATATCTTTGCACATGCTCTTCTGTCCACCTAGATCTCTCCCCTATCCATCAAAATCCTCCTCTTTCAAGAAGTTATATAAAATATTTCTGGACTAGAAATGTCGAAAGTGACATCACCAATGTATTTATTTTCTTTGTACAATTTGGGTCCAAGAGAGAACATCTATGATTGGGAAGGAGGGGTACTGAGAGAGGGTAAGGAAGGTGGTGATTAGTGTTGCAAGAATTTTCAGGGTCCTTGCTAGCCACTGTACAAATAAGCCAACATAGGTTACAGCCAGCCCAGGTACATACTCCAGTTTATCCACTCAAGAATGTGACACATCCTATCAATCAGTGATGGATATGTATGTTTCACAATCCTACTGATAACATATACATACCTACAGATACACACACACACACACACACACACACACACACTGTCAACCTGAAAGTTTGGTTAAAGGAGGTAAACAGGCGAGGTGATAGATATATAAATTCATAATGTTTATCCCCTTAAAGCTAGCAGATACATGCTGCACACAGTGAAAACCTAAGTTCTGACTGTTTGATAAAAGAATGACAACCTTTTTATATGTTTTAGGATAATCCCAGCTCAGCATGTCTGTGTCACTCAAATTTATGATATCCATATATATTTAACCACATTATGAGAAAGGAATTGACTTAATTAAATAGGTTGTAAATACAATAAGATAAGAGAGCTGACAAAGTGTCTATTGAAATTACCACCCAGGATATCTGTGTTTTCTTTACCATTAACATTCCATAACATAGTATATGTCCATAAAATGTTAAGATAAGAAAAAGTCCCATTAGAGGCACCCTGTCCTTGGTAGTCATTAACGTCATTAAGGGAAGAATGCTCTGGTCAGCTCCCTCTGGTCTTGTTGACACAGGAGGCATTCTCTGAGTTTACTCAGATCTGGCTAAGGTGCTTCTGATTGATTAGTTCAGGCTCTGGTCCTTACTGGGCTTCAAATGATCTGAAATGATTATTAATATACATACACCCCCACACGTAGAGAGACAGAGACAGAGTCAGAGAGAGACAGAGGGTGGGGGGAGGGGACTCCTGAACTACAAGAACCAGAGAAGGTCACATAAGCAGGCTTAGAAAAAAAGCAGTTTGGGGTAAGTTCTGGTAGCGCTTGAAGAAAGAAAAAGATACATTTTTAAGAAAAGAAAAAGGATGTTGAAATTATTATGAAAGACTTTAGCATAGGCACTTACACTAGACCAAAGAAAACTGTATCTTCTATATCAATTAGTTAATTAGCATCTATTAAGCTCCTATGCAAGCACATTTTATTAGATGGAATAAGGAAAAATGAGTGATTTCCTGGATCTCTTCAAAGTCCTAAGAGTTTTCTTTTGTAATTGTAAAGTGATTAGGGGAAAGAAAGTACTGAAAGGAACATTTCACACATTCAATGTCATACAGAAAAAAGAATGAAATATAATAAGAGCAAATATAGCACAAAATGGAGTTAGTTATGTTCTCCCAAAAACCTACTTTTGACAATAGATACAGTAACTTTTTTCAAAAAGTAGAAAATGAAATGTTAAAAAAAATACACAGCAAAGAATAGGCAAAAATTTAGAAGGGGATACAGACAAGCAGGACAGTGCTATTGCAATCATGTTGAACTTAATTTAAAAATTTAAGTTTAATTTAATTAATTTTATACATAATATATTTTAATTAATTTATAATTTAGTTTACAAATTTATATTTATTATATTTATAGATTATATTTAAATTTATAAAAATTATAATTTAATTAAATTTAAAAATTAAAAAACTGTACACAAGTTTAGTTTCATATACAATTCTCTACTCATTGAAATGTTAATGTTTAAGTTAATAATTTTGAAAAAGTTTAATTTTAAAGAGAAATGCAAAACCTCCTGCTTTCCTACAAATGTATTAAAAGTGTTATTTTTTTCTTTAAAATCTGAAAAATATTTTTTACCAAAAAGCAGGGTTTTTTGTTTTGTTTTGTTGTTGTTGTTGAAAGGCATATATAATCAAGTCAGGAATTTGTGCCTGGAGGATAGAGGATGATTATATTGCTTTCTTTGCTTAATTTTTGTTTCTGATCACCTTCAATGGCATGTCCATCAAAGAGAATTAAAGGAACAAAGTGGGCTGTTGTGGCCCAGCCTCTACACAACTCTTGGGGAAGTTTTGGGGTAGAACTCCTAAAATAGATTTGGGGGCAAGGGGTTTATCATGATTAAATAAGTCAAATATTTTTCTTGGACCCCATGAATTTCAAATATACACAGACACCAGTAGCCCAAAAGACTTACTCTTAACTTGAGACACTGGTTGGTTTCTGTGGGCTGCCCTTAGCTGAGCATGGCAGTTCATAGTTTTAATATATGTTAAAGAGCAAATTTAACCATATTAAACACATGAGTAGCTAGGTTGCACAACAGAAAGTGGACAGAGTGGATAGATAATGGGCCTGGAGTCAGAAAGACCTATGTCTTTTTTTAACTAATTTTATTAATTTTAGTTTTCAACATTTACTTTTATAAGATTTTCAATTCCAAATTCTTTCCTCCTTACCTCCCTCCCCTCCTCTTTCACCAAGAAATTTGATATAGGCTATGCACATATGATCATATTAAACATATTTCTACATTAGTCATGTTGTAAAAGAAGAATCAAAACAAAAGGGAAAAACCACAAAAAAGAAATAAAAAGGAGAAAAAATAGTAGGCTTCAATCTGCATTTCTGAATGCATAGTTTTTTCTTTGGATCTGGATAGCATTTTCTATCATGAGTATTTCGGAACTGTCTTAGAAGAACTAAGTCTATCAAAGTTGGTCATCACACAATGTTGCTGTTACTGTGTACACTGTTTTCTTGGTTCTGCTCATTTCATTCAGCATCAGTTCATGTAAGTCTTCCCATGATTTTTCTGAAATTTGTCTGCTCATCATTTCTTATAGCACAACAGTATTCTATCACATTCACACACCACAACTTATTCAGCCTTCCTCCAGTTGACGGGCATCCCCTCAATTTCTAATTCTTCACCACCACAAAAAGAACTGCTATAAATATTTTTGTATATGTGGGTTCTTTTCCCTTTTTTATGATCTTTTTTGGGATACAGACCTAGTAGAGGTACTGCTGGATCAAAGGGTATGCACATCTTTATAGGTCTTTGGACATAGCTCCAAATTGCTCTGTAGAATGGTTGAATCAGTTCATAACTCCACCAGCAATGCATTAGTATTCCAATTTTCCCATATCATCTCCAACATTTATCATCTTCCTCTTTTGTCATTTTAGTCAATTGGATAGGTATAAGGTCATATATCAGAGTTGTTTTAATTTGCATTTCTCTAATCAATAGTAATTTAAAGCATTTTTATATGACTATAGAGAATTTTAATTTCTTCAACTGAAAACTGTTCATATTTTTTGGCCATTTATCAATTGGGGAAGGAAGACCTATGTTTCTTAGTTAAAATCTAGTGTCAGACACTTACTAGGTATGTAACCCTGAGCAAGTCACTTAACCCTGTTTGCCTCAGTTTCCTCATCAGTAAAATGAACAGGAAAAGGAAAAGGCAAACCGCTCCAGTATCATTGCCATAAAAACCCCAAATGGGGTCATGAAGAGTTGGACACAACTGAGAAACCATGAACAACAACAAAAGAGCTAAAAATATGTTAGCCGTGTGTCAGTTGTTAGCCCATGTCAGGAAGTTTTTCTATCCACTTAGCACCTTCTCCACCTTAGGAGATGGGAGCCTAAAACCCAGCAGGCAATCCTAAAGAGCCAAAGCCCTCTAGTTGGGGCCACCAACAACAATCAATCAGTCAGTCAATAAACATTTATTAAGTACCTACTATGTGCCAGGCACTGTGTATTCATGGAAAGATAACACCCAAAAGAAAGCTTAAAAGGGAAAAGGTGAAGGGAGGAAAATGCCCAGTGAGGGGGAGTACAGGGGGCATGGTAGAGTCCAGTCCAAGGGCAGATAGTGAGAAATGGAGAGTTGGCTGGTCTGGAGGCTTAAATGGAGGCTTTGGAGCAAGTCCTACCTTCCAGCCCTGCAATCAGAGGGGCAGAGGGTACTTATAAGATGTAAGCACCAAAACTGATGCAACCTCTCATGATGATGAGTTTCTTAGTGATGAGATTTCCTGAGAACACGACCATAATGAAGTCCAGTCCAAGGAGTGCAGCTGGTAGGAAATGGATGCATTGGGGAGAGTTCTTTGCTCCACTCTCCAGCCATCCACATCAGAAGAGCAGAGGATCCTGAGGGTACTAATAAAGTGTGAGCACCAAATCTGATTCAATCTCACAGGATGATGATTTTCCTGGTGATGAAATTTCCTGGGAACATTATCCTGGTAGAGTCTAGCTGCCCCAAGGTGACACAGAAACTCAAGCAAGCCTGATAAGAAATGGAAGAAGGTAAAACAATTCCTCAAAGGATCATGAAACCAAAAATCAAAGTAACCTGATACAAAGCAGACTTTAACTGGGAAAGCAGTTAGAACAGTGGTCTAGATAGACATATGCTTTATGGATGCCCAAGAAAGATGAAATGGAGATCTGGTTCAGCAGAAGCTGATGTCCACCAAACCAATGTCAAAAAATCAGGAAAGTGAAATCCAGTACCCAAAAAAATTAATCTGTGCCTCCCAGGTGACCATACCTGGAATTTTTCCATTTGGACTCAGAGGAGAATAAGGATTGAATATGTGGCTTGTCCTGCTATACTGGATAATGGATTTCAAGTAGCAACAGTATTTCAGTCATTTTATGAGAGGTATTTGAAAAGATATGTGTGTGTGTCCACCTATTTATATCTATATCTATCTACCTACCTATAAACCCTATACAGAGACTAAGGGAGCTGCCATTTGGCTATACATTGGGTATATCCAGATCCAACAAATATCTCTATTGTGTTAGTATTGATTGAAACAAGTATTACATTCTTTTCAAAGTATTACAGATGTGGGCCTCAATATATGACAGCCATACCTCCTGGGCAAAAGTGTAAGAAGATGGAAGCCAAAGTGATTTTTTCCAGGGCCTGAAAGTTGTTATCTCCTGGCTCCCAGGGCATTCCCCCTCTTTTCTCCAGAGTTCAGTGTCTGACTCCCAGTCTTCTTCACTTTAATCTTGACACTTACAGTGCTGGTAATTTAATCTACAGGATGTTCCCTTAAATACTACTGCTTCTCTTGTAAATTAAGGCTATTTAAATGAATTTTAATGAGGGCAATTTGGGTGAGTTTTAGGAGTTAAAAATTAGAGGGCCTAATCCGTTTCTCCTCCCAATTTCAGTTTCTACATTGGGTGGAAAAGGTGTCTTCTAATCAGTGATTAAGGAGGTAAACCAGAATCTTTCCTATAGAGGGGAGAAGTCACAAACACATTCTCAAGGCTTATGTCCACATGAGATTTATTAAAGGATATTGATGACTGTGAATGAGAGGGTCCTCTGAATCTGCCCAAATATTGGGGAAGTGATGTGGCAGCTCCCAAAATGGCTATGCTAGCTTTCCCCTTCTGTACGGGGAAAAGATACTGCTCTGACATGTGTCAAGGCTGCTTCCTCACTTTGGGGTAGCTTGAAGGTGGTGAAAGTGGAGAAACAAAGTGTTACCTATTACCTCAATTCCAATTCTATGCTTTGGGATCTTTGAGCACTCTAAGTGAATAAGGAGGTTGAAAGGCATTGGACTGGATTACCCTGCTCCCATTTACTCATGTCTGGACACAAGGTGGATTGTGAAAGATCTTATCTATAATCCCAAGCGCTATGAGGCCCTTTGGGGCCCTGTAGACCCCTGCCGACACTTACTTTTGAAGTTATAACAGGGAAATCAGTGGGAATCTTCTAAGTCAATTATAGGGATAAAAGCAAAGAAAAGTGAAAAGCATTTAAGGCTACATAGGTATACAGAATTGTGACTAATTTATGGAAAACAGGACTTCTCAGGGAGTTTTGATTCTAAATGGTTTGATCTTTGCCAGGAGGGTGCTCTTGGGTTATTCTCTCAATTGAGAGACCAAAGCCCTTCTGATGAAGAAATTACAGCTTTCCACCTCAGATTCTACATTTGGGATAGTAACTCAAATTTCAATACGGGAGGAGGAAATAAACTTCCAGTATACAAAGATCTGAGGTAAGCTATATTAATAATCAGTTATTAATATAGCTCTGTATAATTGTTATATGCGTGTGTATATATTCTAGCCAACATTATCGATTTACTTGCATTCCTTACTGGAAGGTCGGCACTTGGCACAAAATTCAAAGTAAAAATCCTTGTACAGAAGTCACAAGCCAGACACTATGAAATTAATCAAGATGGTCATAGTTGAATAGGTTCTAAAACATCCCTTTTATCAAACTTCAATGCCTCTGACCTATACCCTTCATTTCAACTCAGCCATCCACCAGGATGGTCATATCCTTGATCTAAGATCACTCCACCCCCATTCCCAGTATGTCACCTCCATAACACATGACTCAGAAATCCCTGAATCTGAACATAACTTTCTATCATTACATTTTTCCCTATGCTTCCTCCAGTCCTTCTATCCCTTTCTGCTTCCCAATACTATCACCTTTGCTCTGGCCTTACTTTCCTCCTTTCAAAACCTTGACCCATTCTTTGACCCATCCCATCTTTTATTATTCTCTATCTATGAATCCCTCACCCCATTATCCTATTACTCCTCATCCCTTTCCAAATCCTAATCCTGAATTAATCCCACCACATGCTTCTTCCAATCCTGTTTCCATGCTCCTGAATGCGAATGGAAGAAGTCACACAACCCTGATGATCAAGTCCTCTATAATTTGTTATCACTGCTCAACAAGATGCACTCACTGCTGCAAACCAATCCTAATATTTTTTTCTGAGGAAATGTCTATCCACATTCCCTATAGGAGGTATTTCAATACTTCTGTTTTCAATCCACCCCCTTACCATCCATTATCTCCCTGGGTCTCTCTCAGCAGAATACTTTCCCCATAATTCATTGAAAAAATAAAAGCCATCTGTTCCAAACTCCTTCTCATCCAAAATTTCACACTTCAAATCACCTCAATTTCATTCCCCATCCTCTCCCCCCTTTATCTCATTTCAGGGGCTTAAGTAGCCCTTCTCCATGCTAACTTCAACACTAGTCTCCCTTCTTGTATCCTTGATTCCATCCTCTCCCAGCCATTCAGGGGGCTTGCTATTTTGATCATCTCCTCTCCTAATTTTCAAACTGTTTTTAAATACTGGTTACTTTTATGCTGCCTATAAACATGCCCATTATTTCCCCCACCCTTAAAACAAAACTTTCAGTTGGCTATACCCTCAACTCTCTCCTCTCTTTTCAAACTCTTTGACCAAACTCCTAGGAAAAAAAAAACCTAAACTTATTTGCCCACAATTTCTTATTTCCTATTTACCTCTCAACCCTTTGCAATCTGGCTTCCATTTCCACTACTCTACTGTAATCATTCTCTCTGAAGACACCAGTGATCTCTTTGTTGCAAAATCCGGCTTTTTTTAGTTCTCATCCTTCTTGATTGACCTTTGTGAGGACCATCTTTGCTTCCTAACTACTTCTTCCCTGAGTTTTGATGACACTGCACTATCATATGCCTTCTTACCTGCCTGACTAATCCTTCTCAGCCTCCTTTGCAGGATCATCATCTATGTTCCACCCCCATTTGGGGATTCTTTGTAATCTGTATGGAACTCACAGTTCTCTCTCTCTCTCTCTCTCTCTCTCTCTCTCTCTGTTCCTGTCTCTCTTTGTCTCTGTCTCTCTGCCTCTTTCTGTCTGTCTTTCTGTCTCTCCCCCTCTGTCTCCCAATGATCTAATAGGTTCCTATGGATTAAACTGTGAGTTCCACACAGATTACAAAGAATCATATAGGAGCACAGAATGTTGAAGTTTCAAGGGACCTTAACAGCCATCTAGTCAAACACATACCACACAGGAATCCCCACCATACAAAACCTGACAAATGGTTCAGCCTCTACTTGAATATCTCCAAATAAAAGGGGACCCACTACCACTCCAGAAAGTTCATTTTTGGTTAACTGAAATTATCAGGAAGTTTTTGACATCAAGCCTAAATTCTCCCCCTTCACAACTTCTGCCTATTTTTCCAGATTCTACCATTGGAGAGCAAAGAGAACAAGTCTAATCCTGCTCTCACATAATAGCCTTTCAAATACATGACAATATCTAACATTCCCTCCCCACCCCAAGTTTCTTCCAAGCAAACCATCTCCATTAGCTTTAATCTATTTTTATCTGACAAGGGCTTGATGCCCTTCATCGTCCTGTTTGCCTTCCTCTGGTTGCTTCCTCTGGTTGCTCAGTGTCCTTAAACTGTGGTACCAAGAACTGAGCTCATTATTCCAAATGTCTTCTAAACAGGGTGTGTGTGTGTGTGTGTGTGTGTGTGTGTGTGTGTGTGTGTGATGCACATAGCATCACCTTATTATTCCTGGGGAGCTATCACTCTCTTAATGCAACAGGGATTTTTGGCTGTCATAACATATTTAACCCATATTAAACTTGAAGTACATTTTAAAAACCTAAATTTTTATAGGCAAACATTTATTTAAATATATTACTGCATCTTATACTTATGAAGTTGACTTTTTAAACCCAAGTATACAAACTTTACATTTATCTGTATTGAATTTCATCTTAAATTCTGCCCAATGTCTTATCAAGTCTGTCAAAATCTTTTGAATATGGACTCTGTCATCCAGTATGTTAACTATGAATGAATTTTTTAAAACTTTTAATCACTTAGTTTATATCCTGGAGTGTACTAATGACCAGGAGCACAAATAGTTCTTAACCATAAGAAGATTACATTTGAATACAGAAAGATAACACATAAAAATGATCTAGCGAAAAGAAGGGGGGACAAGGGTTCCAGGGAAGGGAATCTGAATTCTGGTGAGAGAAAACCAGAGTGTAGACCACATGGCTTGGAGATATTAGGGAAGTGGAATGATGGCTGAGCCTGGGACAGGTCAAGATGACGTGAAAGCTCATATAGGAAAAGATTTTTTGTTATATTGTTCAAGGAAAAAAAAAGTTGTTACTCTATTTAAATCTAACACTATGTGATTAAAGGTTGTCTACACTCAAAATGTCACCTGATCCTAGTAGCTCCATAGGAATACTGAGATGGTGACAAGGTATTTTCGGTTTCCCCAGGTCCTTGATCTACCTAAAGAATTCTTGTTTTGGGTTACCATACCCAAGACTTGCAATGGGTCCACCCAAGCTTGTGCTTTGACTTCACCCAAACTTTATTGAATGTTTACAGTTAGTGATATCTATGTTAATTTATCTTGCTTTTGAGTTGTTCTCTTGGCAGCTTTGCTTAACTATACATGCACAAGTGGTTGTTTTGTGCCCAGGGACCCTTGTCTAAATCTATGTAATGTAAGGCCCCAAGAGCCTGGACTAGAGCAACACTTCCTTTTTGGCTTGCTCTCTTCTACCAAATGTCCTAATAAATTTCTTTCTAAAACTATTTCAGATCTTGGGGTCTCTTTTTACAAACAACATTGAATAATAAGGTCCCAAGTCCCTGGGGCAATGGTCCAAGTTCCAGGGGAGGACGAGGCTTGGAGATGACCTGAAGCTATGCCTCCCTGCTGAGTATGCATCTTGATGGGCATGCTGTTGCTGTGGTTGTTGCTGTTGCTATGGTTGTTATTGTGGCATTTTATTGTCTGACTCTCTATGACCCCGTTTGGGATTTTCTTGGCAAAGATATTGGATGGTTTGCCATCTCCTTCTCCAGCTTATTTTACAGATGAGGAAACTGAGGCAAACAGGGTTAAGTGACTTGCCCAGAGTCATACAGCTAGTAAGTATCTGTGGCAGAGTTGAACACAAGGCTTCCTGACTCCATGCTTTGCACTCTATCCACTGCACCACCTACCTGCCCAAGAGGCATGCTACCAATGCCTTCTCTAAGTCACTGATAATTTTTTTAAAGCATAACATCATTGAAGTATTAACAACTTCTCTTCTAGTTTGGCTATATAACCAATTCTGAATCCTTCCAATTTTATTATTCTCTCGTCTAGAGGTGTCAAAAACACTGCCTGGGCATTGACCCATAACAATTGCCAGTACTGCCCTAACCAAAACTTTAAAATTTAATTGGGAGAAAGTAGAGGCAAGGTGACCAGTGAGAGCTAGCAATTTTGCCTTAACTCCTTCATGTCCTCCCCTACAATGAATGATAAAGAGCACCAGACCAAATTCTGATTGGGAAAGCTAAAGAAAAAATCACAAGGAGTCATTTTTCTAGCCTAGGAAAGCCTAGGAAGCCAAAAAAGTCTGCAAACACTAATGTAGTGGCTGGCCAGAAGTGCAGTGAAGCAGCAGCAGTCTGTGGAGGTAGCAGCAGGGAACTGTCCAGAGCCCAAGGACTGATCACCTGGATAGAAGGAGTTCCTAGAGGACCCCTGTATTAGCACTAGGCACAAGAATGGGTACCATCTGGCAGCTCCATTGCTCCATTACCCAATTCCAGTTTATAATTCCCAGGTGGAGAAAAGCAATGGTGGTCATGAGGGAGAAGGAACCCTTCCTGTATGAGAATCAAGTTCCAAAAATTTAGCTGAACTCTTAATCCGAGAACAAAGAGGGATACAGATCTAACCTTTAGTTCCACACATAAGCCTATAGTAGAGTAGACCAGGACAGAAGACAAAGACTAAGGGAGAGTTAGCAGTTTGGTTGCTCTGAACTTATAGAATCTCCCAGAGGTCTGTGACTGAGTCTAGCAGGAGTTTACAGAAACTCAGCCACACACAAATCAACACATTCAAACTGGTCTAGCAATCTGTAAACCAGGAGCGAATGAAAGACTTACAAACCTGTCACCAGATCATGCCATTTTGGAAACTTACAAGTTATTTAAGCAGTAAAAAGACATAACAGACAGAATATCAGATCCGAAAGTCTCTCCAGAGATGAACAGAGACCAACACTAGCATAAAGTCCAAAGTCAAGAAATAGGTTTGAAGCATGAGAAAACAAAAAAAGAATCTGACTATAAAAAGCTAGTATGGTGACAGGGAAGCTCAAGACAAAAACACAGAAGACAATGACTTGAAAACTTCTATAAGCAAAACCTCAAAGAAAAATGCAGATTGGGTGCAATCAAAACATTTATTAAACACTTACTATGTGCTAGAACCAATAATAATTCCTTGAAGAGTTAAAGAGATTGGGGGAAAAGAGTAAAAAATTATTTTAAAATCTAATAAGAGTTGTAGAGCAAAACTTGGGAAAAGAAATAAGAGCTATGCAAAAAAAAATTATGATAAAAGAATTAACAGCTTTGTAAAGGTGGTACAAAACTTTGTTGAAGACAATAACTCCTTAAAAACTAAAATTGGCCAACTGGAAGTTAATGACTCCATGAGACATCAAGAAACAATAAAACAAAGTCAAAAGATGGACAGAAAATAAAAGAAAATGTGAAATATTCCATAGAAATATAACTGTCCTAGAAACTAGATTGAGGAGAGATATTTAAAGAATCATTGGGCTACCTGGAAGCCATGATCAGAAAAAGAGCCTAGACATCATATCTCAAAAAATTGTTAAGGAAAACTGCCCAGATACCTTAGAACCAGAGGACAAAGTAAAAAATGAAAGTATCCCCTGGTCATTTCCTGAAAAAAATTCCAAAATGAAAATTTATAGGAATATTACAGCCAAAATCTGGAACTCCCAGACCAAGGAGAAAATATAAGCAGCCAGAAAGAAATAATTCAAATATCATGGAATCACAGCCAAAATCACACAAGATTTAGCAGCTACCAACATAAAAGGAGTACAGTGCTTGGAATATGATATTCCAGAAGGAAAAGGAGGTAAGATTACAACCAAAAATAATCTACCCAGCAAAGCTGAGTATAATCCCACAAGGGAAAAATAGATATTTAATGAAATCGAGGACTTTCAAGCATTGTTCATAAAAAGACCATAGCTGAATAGAAAATCTGACATTCAAACTAAGACTCAAGAGAAGTACAACAAGGTAAACAAGAGTGAGAAATCATAAGGGGCTAAACAAAGTTATACTTTATTCATGTCTATATGAGAAGATCATACATGTAGCCCCTCAAAATTTTATCATTAGTAGGATTGTTGGAGTCTATTTGACAGAGGGCATGGGTGTGATCCTATTCCATTGGAATGATCTCAAAAGAAAAATGGAAGAGTTAGAAAAAAGGACATACTGGGAGAAGAATGGGGGAAATTATCTCATATAAATGAGGCATGGAATGAGGAGTTTATACATTAAAGGAGGAGGAGGAGGAGGAGAGGTGTAGGGAACGGGCAACAATTGAACTTGACTCTCATCTGAACTGGTTTAAGGAGGGAAGAATATACATACATACAAGTGAATGTAGAAATTTATCTTACCCAACAGGGAAGTAGGAAGGAAAAAGTTTTTTTAAAAGGAGAGGAGTTGAGATAGTAGATTAAGAAAAGCAGTGGTCAGAAGCAAAACAGATTCTTGAGGAAGAGAGAGGGTAAAAAGACACATATAGAAGAAAGTATATCTATAAAAGAAAAGGATGAAGGGAAATACACAGTTAGTAATCATAACTGTGAATGTGAATGGAATGGCTTCACCCACAAAATAGAAGATAGCAGAATAGATTAGAAACCAAAACCCAACAATATGTTATTTGTAAGAAATACACTTGAAACAGAAAGATATGCACAGAGTTATGATAAGTGACTGGAGTAGAATCTATTATGCTTCAGCTGAAGTAAAAAAAAAAATAGCAGGGATAGCAATCATTATCTCAGACAAAGAAAAGCAAATACAATTAAAAGAGATAATAAGGGGAAACTACATCTTGTTAAAAGATATCATAAACAATTAATTAATAGCAACACTAAATATATACATGCCAAATAGCAGAGCATCTAAATTCTTGAAGGAAAAGTTTAATGAATTATGGGATAAAATAGATAGTAAAACTATAATAGTAGGGGACTCAATTTATCCCCTCTTATATTAAGAGAAATTTAACCATAAAAATGAACAAGAAAGAAGTTAAGAAAATGAATACAATTTTTGAAAAGTCAGACATGATAGCCCTCTGGAGAATACTGAATGGAAACAGAAAGCAGTATAACTCTATCTGACCTGGGTATGGCACCTTCACAAAATCTGACTATGTATTTGGGCATAAAAAGCTTGTAAATAAATGCAAAAAGGCAGGTAAACGCATCTTTTTCTGACCATAATAAAAATAACATTCAACAAAGGGAATAAAAAGCATAGATTAAAATTAATTGAAAACTAATTAAGCTAATTCTAAAGAATAAGTGAATCACAGAACAAATCATAAAAATAATCAATAATATCATTAAAAATTATGACAACAATGAGATAGCATACCAAAATTTGTGGGATGAAGACAAAGCAGTACTTAGGAGAAATTTAATATCTGTATATGTTTATATTAATAAAAGAAACAGTAGATCAATAAACTGAGCATGCAATAACAACCCCCCCACAAAATAACTAGAATAACAACAAACAACTCCCAATTCAACATCAAAATTTAAATCCTGAAAATCAAAAGGATAGATTAATAAAATTGAAAGTAAAACATTTTTTTGAACTAATAAAACTAGGAGCTGTTTTTTTAAACCAATAAAACAGATAAACCATTTGTCAGTTGATTTTTTAAAAGAAAGAAGAAAATCATATTAACAAAGTATCAAAAATGAAAAGCAGTCAATTGAGCTGATGAAGATGAAATAAAAGCAATTATTAGGAGTTATTTTGTCTATGTGCCAATAAAATTTATAATCTAAATGAAACAGATGAATACTTTTTTTAAATATCAATTGCCCAGATTAACAAAAGAGAAAATAATTACTAAAATAACCCTATCTTAGAAAAAGAAATTGAACAAGCCATGCATGGATGAACTCTCTAAGAAAAAATTTAACTTAGAAAAATTCAGCAAAATAAATTTAAAATAAATAAAGCACAGATAGTGTTAATATATGGCCTTCCAAGTCAATAGGCAGCCCACAGAGATCCTTATGTATGGTTTAGTGGTCCCTATATGTGAGTTTGATATCACTGCTCTAGTCCATCTCTCCCCATCTTTTCCACAAGAATCATGAGATATTTGCCAAATGCTTTGCAGAAATTTACATAATATGCCTATTAGTTTCTTAGACCTATCTTAAAAGAAATAGGGTAAGTTTGGAATGATTTGTCTTTAATGAAACCAGTTACTTTGTGATTTTGTCACTTTCCTTGTTAGATGTTCACTAACAATCTCTTTAAAGACATGTTCTAGAATTTTCCCAGAAATCAAAGTGAAATTCTGCATCCTATGGCTTGTAGATTCTGTTCCCTTTCCTTTTTTGAAAATCAGGACAACATTTGCTATTCTCCAGTCTTTTTTTGTTTGTTTTTTGAGGGGAGAGGCAACGCAATCAGGGTTAAGTGACTTGCCCAAGGTTACACAGCTAATACATGTCAAGTATCTGAGGCCACACTTGAACTCAGGCCTTCCTGACTCCAGGGTTGGTGCTAATTCTCCAGTCTTAAAAAAGCTGATAGACGGTACAGTGGATACCGCACCAGGCCTCAAGTCAGGAAGAGCTGAGTTCAAATCTGGTCTCACATACTTACTAGCTGTGTGACCCTGGTTAAGTCACTTACCCTTGTTTGCTTCAGTTTCCTCATCTGGAAAAGGAAGTGGCAAACCTCTCCAGTATCTTTGCCAAGAAAACCCCAAATGAAGAATCAGACACAACTGAATAACAACAAAGTCCTTTATGATCTCTTTGTTTTTTCAAATAATACTAACAGTGACTTGGAAATCACATATTTAGTATCTAGGGATGTTATTCAGCTTCGCCTAGTGGTTTTAATTCATTAAGGGCAAAAAGGAGCTCTCTCATTATCTCCTTACTTAATTCCCTTTTGTCCACTCTTATTCCATTACTTCTAGTGTAAAGGTCATTGTCCTTGAAAGATAAACCAAAAGAAAAAATAAGACAGAGCAGTTGCTGTGGGGAAAATATTTTATAATCTATTATTTATTAATATTGTTTGGACCTAGATTTACATGACTAGATGTTGCTTAACCCAGAATGTGAAGCACTGGTCATGCTGACCAAAGATTAATGCATGGAATGCTTAAATCCCGTCCAGATCTTGTTGTGGGTGTTTGGCTTTGAACAAACTTTACTTAATGTACTTACCTGCTAATGGGTATCTCAAGCAACATCTGGAAATCATCCTTTTTGGAAACTGCCTACGTATAGGTCCCTCAGTTGGTACCCTTGTTTGAACTCTATATAATGTGAAATTTATAGAGAACTGAGAAGGGAGCCATACCTTTACCTGCACCTTGCTGCAAAACTGACAAAATTCTTTCTAAAAACTGTTTTGGGTTTGGGGTTTTGTTCTTGACTGACACTATGGTTTTTCTCTTTTGTCAATTATCATACTCCCAAGCCCTAGTCCCATAGTCAATCTGATTCTCCTTTTCCCCCTAGTATAGTTTACTAAAAAAAAAAATAAAAACAATAAGAAATCTTTTTTATGGAATTTAATTTCTCTTGCTAGTCAAGTTCATCCTGAGCTTTAGCACTCTTTAAACTATTTTTACAGGATTGTGATATATTCATATTCTTCCCCTGTTGCCTCCCCTCATCCCCCTCTTCTCTACATATCTTTAGAAAATTTATGCTGGTTAGTGAATTCCCTGTAAATATACATTGCTCTTTTCAGACAACTTCTATTCCTCCTCACTAGAATTGTTTCTCTTCTTGTCTTCAGAATTTCATTCTTAAAGAGTTTCTCATCCCCCCTGGCCTGACTTGCCCAGTAGATTTTTATTCCATAGGATCCTGCTAATCCTTTCTCTGAACACTTTTGAAATCTGTTTTCCTATAAATCTCTAGGATATATATATAAGACTATGCCTGGATTTCCTGTTCTCTGGCAAAAGTCCTTAGAAGTAAGGGGTCACTGTTCCCTCAAGGGAACCCCAATAGCTAATTTCTAGCTGTCAGCAAGAAGCAGATACAGGATAGCATTTCCCTCATTGGCTCCTACACCTTTCAAAGTGTAAAATTCTCATACCTGTACGCCAGAATCTATTATGTGTTTGTTCCAGGCTTGAGATCTCTTTCCCAGACCCTTTGACTATTTTCTCTTTCTATCTCCATGCTCATAAGAGAAAGAAGGATATTAAGAGCTAGGTAAGTACTATTTATTTTACATATTACAAAACTGAAACTAAGTAGTAACTGGGGCCCAGGGATCGCCAAAACTCTTTTAGAGGGTTTATGAGATCAAAAAATATTTTCATAATTATACTAAGACATTTTAATTTCTAATGCAAAAAGTATTGATAGATATAACCTACCTAAACAAAAGTTCTTTGGGGGATTCTTCAATAATTTTTAAAAGTGCAACCAAAATCTTTTCTGAGACCAAAAAGTCTGAGAATCACCGTATGTTCCAAAGACAAAATTACTTCTGTTTCTCCTATCCATTGATCTTTACCCAAATGCTTCCTCTTCTGAATCCTGGATTTACTCACACGAGTATGTCTTCTCACTATGCATTGTTACCCATCTCACCCCCTCTTACCTATCTTATTTCTTTGATTAAGGTATACCCTTCCAGAGCCATATTCCAGTAGGAGGTTTCATTCTACTCTGTCTCAATTATACTTATGAACTCAAGCTTGCTTCCTTGCATCATTAATACCTGCAGGCATTTGTGTATTGGTTGGTTGTTGTCTTTCATTCTTGAAGAGTTGCAAAATGACACCACCATGCTAAAGTCAAATTTCAATGTGTCCAACTGTGGCTGATCAGACCAATATGAGGTCAGAATGCTTTACCACAGGTCAGGTACAAATAGTCCGTGTGAACATTTGGGGTGGAATCTCCAAATTTATGCATCCTGTGTTTCCTTTTTGCTGTTTCAATTCTGCTTTGCTCATAGAGCACAGCACCTTCTCTGATGTGAGTACACCATTCTAGGTGGTCCTGTGCCAGTGTCCCCCATGTCACACAATAAATTCCAAAGTTAAGAGAGATCTTGAGAATGTCCCTATATTGCCTCTTCTGAGCAAGCAGAGTTTGAATGCTTGGCAGTTTAGCTCGAGTAAGGACCTCAGTGTTTGGTACCTTATCCTGCCAGATGATTTTCAGAATCTTCCTAAGACAATTCAAATGGAAGCGATTCAGTTCCTGGCATAGTATACTGTCTAGGTTTCACAGGCATACAGCAATGAGGTCAGCACAATAACTCTGTAAACCTTCAGTTTGGTAGTCAGTCTAATACCTCCTCTCTCCCACAACCTCCTTTGGAGCCTCCCAAATACTGAGCTAGCTCTGGCAATGCACCAACCTCATTATCAATGTGTACATCCCCGGAAAGTACACTACCAAGGTAAGTCAATGCATTTGTGTATAGATACTTGAAATAAGAGGTTTACTATTGGCCCCTTTCCTAGATTTTGTCTCCTGTAAATTTCTGAGTGTGTCTCCACTGCCCCTGCTGAGTACATATTTTGCCTTTCCCAACTAGATTCCTTAGCTTCTCAAGAAATAGAGTGTTTCTTCTAATTATTTTATATTCGTTATTCTCCTTCCTCCAAATGTTTAGTACGCACTCAATAAACGCTTGCTAATAAAGTACCTAAGTACAGTCGTTCCTCTTTCTGGTAGGGCCAAGACTGAAGAGAAAGGCACAGGAGCCACAAACTACAGAAAGACCTTCCACAAAAGAGATCAGAGGACCATAACTCTAGACTGAGTGCCAGATCCAACTCACAGATCTAGAGCTTGAAGTGGCTTAAAAGACTATCTAGTCCAATTCCCTTGCTTTCCAGAAAATGAAAGAGTGGCCTAGAGAATTGTCCAGTCTCAAAGAGGAAAGAAAGTAGCAGAGCCAAGATTCAAAGGCATACTCCAAATATGGCACTGTTTCCCCCAGATCTCAAACAAAGCCACTGCACAAATGCCTCTTTAAAACCATGCTAGTGACACTTGGTCTGTTACTTATACAATTGCCTACAGTATTAAATTCAAAGATGGTCCGGTTCTTTTCTTTATATTATACTATGTAGAGCCATAGCAGTTTTTGTTAGGAAATACTAGAAAATTTTCACCACTCAGCCTTTATCATTTCCCACTAACAATTGGTTAACTGGCTTATTCTTAGCCTGTTTCTTCAAAGTTAAAAGAGCCCCCTCAGGAGTCTCAGTGGTATTTGTCTTTGGCAGTGCTGTCAACTTTTTGAATGAAACAAAATCCTTGAACATAAATTAAAAAAACTAGAAGCTACCATTAGCTCATACAGGTCTTCTCATGAACAAAAAAAAAGTTATCTTCAATTCCAGAAAAGATAATGGAGCACATCAAAGATTCGACTTCCACCTACCTAGAAGAATACATGTAGGGTGTGATAACCAAGATGGCTTTATAAAATGCAAACTGTGTGGGACCAATTTAATATCTTTCTAAGATAAAGTGACAGGTCTTGGTAATGGGAATGCTCAGGTGAAATTGTGAAGTATGCAAACTTTGTAAACAGCACCACACCATTAACGCCTTTCTGTGCTTTTTCTCCCCACTCCCCACCACCATCAATGTGTCCTCCATATTCTACCCCCACCAGTCTTCCAATGTGCTCATTGCTACTTAGTGTCCTTTCTGTAAGAGAGAAAATCAATGTGATAAATTACTTCAAACTATTGCAATGTGTAACACCTAGAAATATTTACATTTTTAAGAGGACTTTAGGAAATGAGTAACACTCAACCCATGGGAGTGAATGTCTAATACTTAAATTTCAAAAAGTGTGACATCTGAAAGGGATATTTTTTTGCTTGGGTTCTTGAGGAAGGGAAACTTCATGGTTTCCCTCAAATCACACTACAAATGTAATCAATAAACATAGTACATACAGACTTCTATAAAGTTTTTTATTCAATCCAACAAGACATATGCTCATAAACTATGGTGTTTAGTGGATACTATGATGAAAGTGCTACAAGAGGCTGGTGCCTTCTCATCCAGAGGCAGAGTAAATATGAGAGCTGAGGGCAACTGTTAACTGGAGACTGGCTAATGAGCATAGTCCTTACAAGCATGTACAGAAGACAGATGATGCAATTCCATACATAAAGAGTCTGGGGAGTCTGTTTCCTGGGGAGTCATGAGGATATCTAATAGAAATGCCTGGGAAAGATTTGGAACGTGGGCAGATGTTCTGAACTGGTTCCAGTCTGCTAACCTTGTGGTGAACAGGAATCTCTTTGATTAGTTAAAGCGGTGTACCCAGAGCTGTGGATACCTTCAAAGGCATTGACCTTGGTTGACCTCATTCTTCCACTCTTAATTTAACTACTCCTTGGCTGGTAATCTACTGGTAAGAGAAGAGACAACAAGGGAACAAGCTTGGGCCTTCCCCATCCAAAACTGACAGATAGTGCCTTCTACATCTTGCTGTGAGTAGCACGTCCACTGAAAAAAGACTCCTTGGGCCCTGGCCAGGCATCCTCCATCTAACCCAAAGCAACCACTTCCATCTGTGCCAGCAAAAGACAACTTCCATTTCCTGCTGCCAAACTGATCTCCCATCTGGAATGTAGAGCAATCCTCCTTTGGCTTCGGACCTCTCATTTTCTGCTATACCTGTCCTTTGAGGTTGAAGGAGTGGCACTCTCTACTCAAAAACAAAGATTTTTACACTTGGTAAAGTCACATCCCAGTGACTCCAAATCCCTGTAGAGCCTAATCCAAGCCCCATTCCCCCACTCCTTCCACCTTCTGCCTCATTCTTATCCCTCTCATTCCAAAGTTTCAACCTAATTCTATCCAGTCCTTTCAATGTACCCTTTGGAATGCTTGTTTCATAGGCAACAAACTTCTCTTTTTAAATCTTTTCCTCTCTCAATTCTTTCATCCACTAGCTCTTACTGAAAACTGCCTTCCTTCTGGCCCTGATTCCCAATATTTGTTGCACCTTCATTCATGCTCCTCAGGTCGCTGGTCAAGGTACAGGAGTTGGGACATCCCTTGCTCCCCATTGCTATTTTCAGGTTCTTCTCCTTTTTCCATCATTCAATAACCTCTCTTCCTTTGAGGCTCACACTATTCATATCTAACACCCTATCAAAATCCTAGTAGCTATTGTCTACAGACCATAAGATCACCCTCCTTCCTTCCTCAATGAGTTCAATATCTGGCTCACAATTCTTCTCTCCTTCTAAACTCCTGCCCTCATATTAGGAGACTTCAACATACATACTGACTTTCTCTCTCAAATGTCTTCACTATTCAATTCCTCAACCTACTCATTCCCATGAGCTACTCCTCCATCCTACCTCAGTCACATACAATGGTGGTCTCTTGATCTTGCTGTCACAAATATACCACCTCCATGTTCTAGCATTAAGAAAGGCTTTTTACCTCTCTTTTTGCCTCCTCTCTTCAAAATCCTACTCTTTGTCAATGTCATACCCTCTAATCTCTTGACCCATCAATTCTCTCCCAGGTCAGTTTTCCTGCTCTCTCTTCTTCTCATCTTGACCCCTTGGTTAACCAATTCAAATCTACACAGTCCTCCTCTCCTGAATCTCTATTCCCTTTATTGTTTTGCTGATTACACCCAGTCAAGTCTCAGCCTTGTATTACTCCTATCATTTGTCACCTTCTCTCTGACAAATGTGCTGCTGAGCAAAGGTGGAGAAAATCACATAACTATTCTTATTGCATCCACTCCAAATTTGTCAATACCTCAACTTGGCCCTCACTGATGCCAGGAAATCCTATTTACCTCCTTTATCAACTCATTATCCCACTCTTCACATTGACCCTTCTAAGCATTTTAATCACTCCTCAAAACTCCTATGACTCCCCTATCCTCCACTCTCAGCTAAGAACCTTGTGTCTTATTTTACAGGGGAAAAAAAATGAGGTCATTCATTGCGAATTCCCTCTCTTTCCCCCTCTTCCTGATGATGAAGCAGCCTTATTCCTTACCAAGGAATTCCTTAACCCTCCACTTGTTCAAGTGATCTCACTCTATCCCATTTCCCCCAACAGATTGGCTCCTCTGTCACCCCCACTTTCACTTATTTTCAGTTTTTCTCTGTCTACTGGCTCATTTCCTGCTGCCTACAAACATGCCCATGTCTCCACTATTCTGAAAAAAATCCTCAGGTGATCCTTCCACCCCCTCTATCACCCTCTATCTCTTCAACATTCTGTAGTTAAACTCAAAAAGGCCCTCTACAATAGGTGTTCCCACTTTTTCTCCTTTCAATCTCCTCTTAATCCCTTACAATTTGGCTTCTGACCTTATCATTCTACCAAAATTGCTCTCTCCAAAGTTACTGATGATCTTTTAGTTGCCACATCCAATGGTCTTTTCTCAATCCCCATTCTCCTTGACCTCTCTGCAGCCTTTGATACTACTGATCCCCTCTTCTCCTTGATACTCTCTTCTCTCTAGGCTGTCAAGACACCACTATTTACCAGTTCCCCTCCTACATATCTCGCTTATCTAGATCATAACTTCTAATGATAGGTGTCCTTCAGGATTCTGTCCTGGGACCTCTTCTCTTCTCTCTCTGCACTACTTCATTTGTTATTCTCAACTCTGCATGGATTTAATTACCATCTCTATGATCTCTACGATTGAGATACCATCTCAAATATACAAATTCTGCCCCAAATTCTTTGCTGACCTCCAATCTCACATCTCTCACTGTCTTTCAGGCATCTTGAACCAGATGCCCAGTAGACATCTCAAAGTCAAGATGTCCAAAATGAAACTCAATATCTTTTCCTCTAAACCATCTCCATCTTACCTTCCCTATTACTGTCAAGAACAACACCATTCTCTCAGTCCATCCAGTTTACAACCTAGGAGTCCATCTGGATTCCTCACTATCTCTCACCCCGCCACATCTAATCTGTTGCCATGGCCAGTTGATTTCACTTTTGCAACATCTCTTGAATTCACTCCCTTCCCTCCTCTGGTGCTGCCCCAACACTCTAGTGCAGGTCCTTATCATTTCACATCTTGATTATTGCAATAGCCTGCTGCTGGGTCTGCCTGCCTCAAGTCTTTCTGTCTACTTTAATCCACTCTCCATTCAACCACTTAAGTGATTTTCCTAAAATGCAGGTTAGATCACATCACCTCACCCCCATGCACACATACTCAATAAATTCCAGTGACTTCCTGAGGTACTACTCACTGGGGGTCAACAGAACACCAGAATAGGGGTTTGAGCCAATAGCAATAGAGAAAGATACCTTTTACTTCCAAGAGGCATCCGTGTCCCTAAAACCCTCAGAGGGATATGGAACTGGCCTTGCTCTGGGACACTAAGGTAAGATTACTCACTACAGAAGTATATAACACTAAGGTTCAGTTGTGTTATGAAATATGAAGAAATAATATTATAACAATGTCCTAAAATCCCTTTGTCTCATTTAAATCAAAGACCTAATTAATCTTTCTTGAATAGAAGACAATAAATCCAGGAACACATTTTCCTTCCCTACAACCAAGAGATTTAGTATAGTTGATGATAACCAAACTAAAAGTATCTCTTTATTCACTTTTGACCAGGGGAACCATTAATTTTAGCAATATATTTCTCTTTAGTGTGTCATATATTAATATTTATTAATAATTATTATTGCTCTATATAACTTAACCAAAAACCCTAAATTTTAAACTGTGTACCTTTACTTTGCTGTGGAATTCTGTCTTCTGTTTTAATATTACTATAAAATATAAGAGGGAATTGCTTGGAAGAGAGAGAATTCCAATTAGCTGGAGAAACATTTGCAGTTTGATCTCTTCCTCCAAGAAAGAATGCTTACCCAGTTCTTTTTGTAGTGGCAAAGAACCGGACATTGAGGGGATGCCCATCAGTTAGGAATGGCTAAACAAGTTGTGGTATATGAATGTAATAAGGAATACTATTATGCCATAAGAAATTATGAGCAGGCAGACTACAGAAAAACCTGGGAAGATTTGAATGAACTGATGCTAAGTGAAGTGAGCAGAACCAGGAGAACATTGTACACAGTAACAGCCACAATGTGTGATGAGTAATTTTGACAGACTTATCTCTTCTTCACAATGCAAGGATCCAAGACAACCCCAAAAGATTCATTATGGAAAATGCTGTCCACATCTATGCTGTCTGAATGCAGATTGAAGTATATTCTTTGCTCTCTCTCTTTTTTTGTTGTTCATTTCTTCTTTTCATGGTTTCTCCCATTGATTCTAATTCTTCTTTACAACGTAACATGTGAAAATAGGTTCAATATGAATGTAGTTGTAGAACCTATATCAAATTACATGCTATCTTTGAATGGGGGAGGGGAAAAATAGGGAGAAAATTTGGAACTCAAAATCTTATGAAAGTGAATGTTGAAAACTAAAAATAAATATTTTTTTAAAAAAATGTTTATCACTACATTATTTCTAGCAGACTTTAGCTGAAACTCGAAGTCTAAATTTCTTTTTCACAATGTGCTAAATGATTTCCCTAACTTTTAAGGTGGTAAAAACCTTTAGTGGTGTTTTGAAACCTTTCCATGTGTTAAAATTTCAGTGCTTTATCACAGTTGAGATGGGGCCTACACGTAATGAAGTAGACAAAAATAGAACAGAACTGCTCTAATCAGATTTTCAGGGAACCTTAGGAATTATGAGAAGCAAGAAACTACATTCAATCATACTAATAGTGAGAGTATGTTGCTGTTCAGTCAGTCATTCAATCCTGTCTGACTCTGTGACCCTATGGACCATAGCAAGCTAGGCTCTTCTACCCTCTGCTATCTCCTAAAGTCTGTCCAAGCTCATAGTAGTAGTAGTATATGATTGTTTAAACATTTTGCCACAGATGGAATTAATTCAATTCAACAAATATTTATTAAACGTATCTATCACGTGCAAGGCACTGCGCTAGGTGCTAAGGATAGGAAAGCAAAAATAATACGGTTCCTGCCCTAAAGTGCTTACATTTAACTGTACAGACACAGAGCAGGAATTTAAGTTATAAGGAAAGTAATAAAAATTCAACATTTGGGTTGTACTTAATTTGTTTTAACTCTGTGTGTGTCTTTTTGTCACTGTCTGTCTCTCTGTCTCTCTGTCTCTCTCTCTCTCTTTCTCTCTCTCAAAGGTTTTGAGCAAGGAATAAGAAATGCTGTGGGTCTCCCTCCACCTACAGGAAGGGCCATGAGCCATATGGCCATGAACACATGGCACTAATGTTCTTTTGTCTTTGTTGTGATTATTCTTTCCTGATCTTAGATAAGTGAGTTTGGGTCACAAAATAGATCACATAACAACCTTGTGAACTTTGAAAGTTTAGAAAAGCCACCAGAGGCATTACAACTTGAGTCCATAGCTAAGACTACTGGTAGACAGAGAAGGCAAATCCGGTAAAGAACCTTTCTTAAGGAGAGCCAGTCCAATAGCAGCAGATTGGCCAGTCTAGGCCAGACAGGACATTCAGAGGCTGTACTGGCTCCTCATCAGGTTAAAAACAAGTGGACTATAGAATAGAATGTGAGGACTGGGAGGAGGTGTTGAAGGAGATTGTTTCACAACTCCCCTACACATTATAGCAGTGGTGCCTTCTAACCTCCCTGACTACTAATCTCTTCCCCTAAACACAGCTTTCCATTCCGTTCAAGTTATTTGAATTCCTGAACTTGATTGACCAGAAAAAAATGAGGTCTCCAATTTGGCCTGACTTTTGAATTTCATTCACTTGGATGACTCAGAAGAGGCCTACTGCCCACTATCCCTGATTGCACTAATTACTGGCACATATAAGACCCTTTGAAAGGAGGTACAACAAGGAAACTATAAAAGATGATGCATTCCTAATAGAGACAGTGTGCATTCGGGTAATGTTCATTATACTTTACTTTGACTGTGTGAGTCAAGAGTTGCTCTGAAAAATTCAACAAATATAATCGGTTTATATTAAGTTACTCTATCCTAGGTATTGAGGGGAAACACACACACACACACACACACACACACACACACACACACACACACACACACTAGAATGTCCTCTTGTCTTCAAGGAGTTTACATTCTAGGGAAATCAGGGAAAGCTTCAGAGGAAGAAAGTGACAGGGTCGAGCCTTGGAGGAAGACAAGGATTCAGAAGGTTGGCTATGAGGAAAGGTTATATTTTAGGCAGGAGGAATAGCTTTTGGGAGTGAATAGAGGTGGAAGGTGAATTATTCCAGTTTAATTCCAAGGCAGTGTCCTTGAAATAAGTATTGAAATAACTGAAAGGAAGGGGGAGAGAAAAATTTAGCAAAAATGGCAAGAATTGTCAATTGAACTTTTTTCACCTAAAAATATAATTACTTATTAAAATAAAAATATTGATTTATCTCTAAATTACTAGGTTTTTCAGAACAAAATTAGGCCTATATATGGTATAAAGAAATTAAGTACAAAGATTTTGTTATTGTCCAGAACCTTCATTGCTAAATTTCAACTGCTTTTTTTAATTAAGTTTTTTCCAACTGCTTCCAATAACTGATTACCTTAACTTTGATTTTCCCTATCAAATCTAAGTAGAAGACAACTTGTATTCCCACTGGATTCTTTTTTGGGGGCTCAAAAGTCCTCTGAATGATCACTTTTGGATCTCACTTTGCTTTGCCGTTTGGGAATTACATTAAAGTTTGTTCCTTCAAGCAATTATCTAATTAATAATTATCTACATCCTCTAATTATCCTAAGATTTCTTTAGTACTATACCTTACCTTTTTTCTCCAGAAAGAACTACCTTTTCTCTACATGACTTTTCTGGAGCTCTCAGTTTCCTACATCATCTTTCCCCTCTGGCTATCTATCGGAAAAGTAGAAGAAGCATGTACCACTGCTGACATCTGCAGCCCAGCTTTCCCATCAATCTAGATTTTCTCTAGTAGGCAAGTTAGGAGTCATTTACTCCTTCCTATCAATATCTATTTTCTACTGTATCACTTAACATTGCACTTCAAATTACCATTTTATTTTCAACCTGATTTCTTTCCAAAGGCTTCTTAAGAAGGTTATCCATTTTTTTTCCTGTAAATCTTTTCCATACTGACAGAAAACAGTACAAGTTGGGAGGGTTTTAATTTTTAACATAATTATTTTGTGTTTGGGGACCTAAAAATATCCATAGTAGCCAACCAATACTAAGGATTTTTACATACTGTGCTCACTGTGCTCAGTTCTTAGAGAAAGGAGATGAGTATTTGTCTATTCCTGTCCCAACAAAAGGAAAACAATATTTTGTCCCCATAAGATTTGGGAGTATAAAGATATGGAATGCATATAACTATGACAATTCCTCAAAGAAACATCTGGTCAGCCTACAAACAAGTTACATGCGTTGATCTTCTATAGGGAGACAAAAATAAAACGTTTCATCCTTCCTAAGATCACTAAGGAAATAGGTTTTGAATTGCATACTATATTTTAAGTATTTTTAATTTAATTTAAGTACTTTTGATTTGTGAATGATATTTGGAATCAAGGTTTTATTCATATCACATAAACTTTTATTCCATGGGCATAATTTTAGCATCTAATGAAAGGCTTCTTTATGTACATATAAAATTAAATCTTCCTTTCTTAAAGAACTGAAAGAGGCAGACAAGAAAAGCACAAGAGGCTTCCTTTCATTTCTGCTATTCACATACATTCTTTTGGGCTGTTATTTATTTTTCCATATGTTTCCACAATATTTTTTTTTTACTTAATGAAAAAATCTACACTCTATATAGAAATTCATAGAGGATTTAAGGTCAGTATTTTTTGTTGTTGTTGTTTACTAATCAGTAATGCAATGCTAAAAAAAGTGTTTGACAAAGGACCTGCAGTTTTCTTTCAGATTAGATATTTTGAATGCATGTTTAACATTCAGGAAGTGCTGCTGGACTTAGGCATTGCACCTGATCCCATTTCCTAAGAAGCCTGTTTGCTTTGGACCCAAGTACACAGTCAAGACTTGAGTTCGTTCCTCGGGGAGCCTGGACTCTAATGAAAGGGATTAGGGACTCTTTTCTCAAACTCTTCAACAATTTAAAACTCAACCTCCTGACTCTGGAGATTATTTAATTATAGTTTAGGTTTCGGCTCACGTCTAAATCTCTCCAAGTGGTGGAGTAAAAAAGTTATTCAATGTACAATGCAAATAAGTCACGGGACAGGTTTTTTTTTTCTTGTATACAAAAGAAATGCGAAAACACAAAAGGGTCTCCCAAGTGCCCATTGACACAAAGACTTAAGATATTATTAAGTAACTTAACCTATAACTACTGTTACAATCAGTGAATTAACATATTTATTAAGCATTCGCTCAGTGTCAGTCAATGTGAAGCACTGGGGATACAAAGAAAAGCAAAAAAATTTGCTCCCTGATCTCAAGAAACTCACAGTATAATGGAGGAGACAACATGCAAACAAATTTGTACAAACAAGATATATGCAGGATAAATTGAGAGTAACCTCAAGAGGGAAAGCACTAAGATTAAGGAGGGGCAGGAAAGGCTTCTTACAGAAGTTGAGACTTTAGCTGAGAGTTGATGAAAGTCAAGCAAAGATGAGGATGAAGAGCCTTCCAGAGATGGGGGAGAGTCACTTAAAACGCTTGGGAGTCAGGAGATATTATGTGTTAGGAACAGCACAGAGGCCACTGGCACTGGATTTCTGGGGATATGATGCTAAATAAGGTATAACAAGAGTAGAAAAGTAGGAAGGGGCAAGGTTATGAAGGGTTTTAAAAATCAAACATAGGATTTTATATTTGATTCAAGAGGCAATAGAGCTACTGGAATTTACTGAATAAGGGGATGACATGGTCAGACCTGTGCATTAGGAAGTTCAATTAGATAGCTGAGTTGAGGATGGCCTGGAATGGTACAAGACATGAGGCAGGGAGACCAACCAGCCTGTTACTGCAATAGTATAGGAGGTGATGATGCCCCACCGGGTGGGGGCAGTATCAGAGGAAAGAAAGGGAGTATAGGAAAGATGTTAAGGTAGATGAAAGGTAGAGACAACTGACTGAATATGAGGAGGAAGAGTAAGGTTGTAAGGTTGTAAGGTTGTAAACCTGTAAAACTGCCAGCAGGACTCCAAACCACTGTTTCCTGGGCCAGCGTCAGTCATCTTGACCTTTGATGACTCTGGAGGAAAGAGTGAGGCTGACAACTTTGCACAGCTCTACCTCAGTCAAATCCAATGCACTGCAAGTCAAGACCTCACCCTTGTGATGCCATTTGTCCTCTCTGACAATAAAGCACAAAGATTCTCTATTTACCCACCCAGGTCTCCAGTAGGACCAGGGTCTCCAACAACAGGAGGGACCCCAGGGGAAGCAGGAAAACTCTATTTTCCTCAAATACCTATAAAATATGACCCTAAACAAACAAATAAACCCTATAGAACCTGCAAAGTAACAGAGAGAAACAAATCTCTTGCTGAAGGCAGCCCAGCAGGCTGACAGGAAGGGTTCATTATAGTGTGCTGGGAGCCCAGCACAGCCCTGTGTGAGCCAGCAGTTTTAGTCCCATGGCAGCCCCAGTCAGCTGCGGCTGGAGGGACTTCAGGAGAGTAGATCACCAACAGCTATGGCCATTTCCAGAATTATCAACCCATAAATGCCAAAGAAAAAGTTATAGGTCAGTGTGGACTTTGGGAACGGGGGACCAAGAGTGTGGTCCAGTCTCTGCCCCCAGAAGGCAGAAGCAGCTCAGGCGGCCATGCAGCTGCCTCCACATGGCTGCTTCAGAGCTCCTGGCCTGCAGATCATAAGGGTACCAACCGACCATTCTGAGGGGTAATTGCTCTTGCTTTAACCTGCTTGGATCTGGATCGCAGTCTTAGGTGGAGGTCCTTGGGTGTGTGACCAGGTGCCAGAGCCTGTGGAGGCTTCAGAGAGGGCATCCAACTAATAGCTCCAGCAGCTGCAAAAACCCCAGCAATTTGGGACAAAGCTCTCCTGTCTGAAAGCAGAGTTCTATTGTGGCTCAAAAATCAAATTAATTGACTGGCAACATGAGCAGACAAAGCAAGCACAGCAATCCAACTTTAGATTCCTTTTTCGGGGACAAAAAGGATCAAAGCGTGGAATGACAGGAAGACAACAAAGTCAGAATTCCTGCACCAAAAGCTTCCAAGAAAAATATGAATTGGTTACAGACCATAGAGGAGCTTAAGAAGGATTTTGAAAACCAAATAAGAGAAGTACAGGAAAAATTGGGAAAAGAAATGAGAATGATGCAAGAAAAGCATGAAAAGAGTCAACAACCTGACTGAAGAAAATAACACCTTAAAAAATGGACTAATTCAAATGGCAAAAGAGGCTCAAAAAGCCAATGAGGAGAAGAATGTCTTAAAAAGCCAAATTTGCCAGATGGAAAAACAATCTCAAAAAATCTTCTCACTGAAGAGAATAATTCCTTCAGAATTAGACTGGAGCAAATGGAAGCTAATGCCTCTATGAGAAATCAAGATACTATTAAGCATATCCAAACAAATGAAAAAATAGAAGGTAATGTGAAATATCTCATTGGAAAAACCACTGACATGGAAAATAGATCCAGGAGAGATAATTTAAAAATTATTGGACTACTTGAAAGTCACAATCAAAAAAAGAACCTAGAAATCATCCTTCAAGAAATTCTCAAGGAAAATTGCCCTGATGTTTTAGAACCAGGGGACAAAATAGAGGTTGAAAGAATAGAGGACTTGCAAGCTTTCTTATTCTTCCCCTCCATTGTAACAATTATCCCTTGCCTCTTCTATATGAGATGATTAACCCCATTCTGTCTCTCTCTGTCTCCTTTTATTCTAATCCTCTCCCACCTCAGAATTTCATCTTTTAGAGTATTGTCCCTTCCTATTCAATTGATCTTGTGCCCTCGATGTACTCATATATACACATACTCAGATATGTGTTCATACGCATATATAAACTCTCCTATATAGACATATGTGTATGTATATGTATATATACATTTGTATTCCCTTCACCTATCCTCATACTGAGAAAAATTTCATAAGTTACAATTATCGTTTTTCCATATTGGCATGTAAACAGTTCAACTTTGATAAGTTCCTTATGATTTCTTTTCCATGTTTACCTTCTCAT
>CM053582.1:216167147-216188370 GCA_028627135.1 Pseudochirops cupreus | reverse complement strand
TTTTTTAAGGTGTTATTTTCTTCAGTCAGGTTGTTGACTCTCTTCATGATTTTCTTGCATCATTCTCATTTTTCTTCCCAATTTTTCCTCCACTTCTCTTATTTGGTTTTCAAAATCCTTCTTAAGCTGATCTATGGCTTGTAAGCAGACTTCATGTTTCATGGAAGCTTTTGGTGTGGGAGTTCTGACTGTGTTGTCTTCCTCCTGTTCCATGCTTTGATCCATTTTGTCCCCAAAGAAGGAATCTAAAGTTTGGTTGCTATTCTTACTTTGCTTCCTTTGCCTGCTCATGTTGCCAGTCAATTACTTGATTTTTTAGCTCTGTGGAACTCTGCTTCCAGAGGGGAAAACTCTGTCCCAAATTGCTGGGGTTTTCGCAGCTGCCGGAGCTATTGGGAGACCACCATTTTTTTGCAGCCCCCACCAGCTTTGGCTCACTGAAAATGAACCCCAGGACCACCACCCAAGACCATGATTCAGATCCAGGCCACTCAACACAAGAGCACTTAGCCTCTGAAGGATCACTTGGCCCCTGCAGTCTGCAGGCCAGAAGCTCTGAAGCAGCCACGTGGAGGCGGCTGCAGGGCCACCGCTTCTGCTGCTTCTGTGCCCCGGAGGCAGTCTGGCCAGACTGCTTTTCTCCCCCACATTTAGCTGAGTTCCACTGACATTTTACTTTGTCCTTGTTTCTTATGGCTTGATAATTCTGGAAACTGCCACAGCTGCTGCTTATCCACTCTCCTGAAGGCTCCAGATGCAGCTTGTCCTGGCCACCCTGGGGCCAAGCCACAGTTTCAGGTTGGGCTGGTTTCAGCTCCCAATATGCTGCGATGAGCCCTTCTTGCCGAGCTGCCTTCAGCAGGAGATGTGTTTTTCTGTATTTTTGTGAGTTTGGGAGCCCTAAAATTTGTTTAGAGTCATATTTTATGGGTATTTGGGGTGGCTATGTGCGAGTTGCAGAACCTTGTTGCTTCTACACCACCATCTTGGCTCCACCCTGCTGCTTTCAAGCTTTCTTGATGAAAAAACCAGAGTTGAGAATGAAGGACAAAAAATCACAACCACCACCCTCCAACATAATGTGGAAGTCAGGGAAGGTTTGTGGAGGAAAGACAATGATTTAGGCTTTAGACATGTTAGATTTAAGATGGCTATGTTCACAGAACAAACCCCCTTAATAAAAGGATTTGTTCTGTGAAGTTTGGAACAAGAGGGCCATATGTGGCCTCTAGGCTGCAGGGTCCCCACCCCTGGTTAGGGTTACAATCTCTCAGGATGCTGATATTTGAACTTTATCAGAACAAGTAATCTGTAGGATTGCTGGTTAGTTATTTTACATTTCACCTCAGTTCACACTGTCCAAACTATTACAGGTACATGTCTTCTAGAGTAAAATAACAAACAAACAAACAAAATAGGCAGGTCTTAGGTCCATCCTCTTCTTGGTGTTTATTTTCTCCAGAAGCACAGAAGTAATTGTCAAGGTCTCCTCTCCCCATGGCCAGTTAGGTCAAATCCCAGGATCCAGGACATTTTGCACTCACAAAGTTGGTTCCAAGCCTTGATATAGTGAAGCATCCAGGGAGTTTGTCAGCTTCAATTCCCCTAAATTCTAAATTGTACATGTGTTAGCTCAAAGCAAGCAGGGAATGTCTATGAATGTGCTATCCAGCTCTTGTTATACATGTCACATATATTTGTCCATATTACATATGCTATAAAATACCATGACGTAGTAAATAGAGAGATGGCTGGGAAGTCAAGAAAATCTGGGTTCAAATCCTGCTTCTGACATCTTGGGCGTGACTTAGGCTCTCCATGATCCAGGCAACCCTCTAAAACCATTAACTGAAGAATAATTATTGTTATTCATTAGAAAAGTGGATTTCCTCATTGAGAGTTTCCAACATTAATGAAATCCCTAAAATAATCCAGACTACCTGGCACAGCAGTTTACATATAGAATGTGCTCAATAAATAAATAGTATTGAATACAGTAATATATTTATGAAACAACATGTTGGAAGGTTTTTTAGTGGTTCTATACAAAATGATGCCAAACCTGGACATCATTTTCTCTCCTTAGAAGTACAGTATAGTGCTTGCAAGAACAACTTATAGAACACAACCCTTTGGCAGAGCTATAACAAAAGCAAAAGGTTTTTGGCACAAATAATATTTGCCTTTCTTAATTAATTTATTTATTTTGGGTTTTCAAAATTCATTTTTATAAGATTTTGAGTTCTAAATTTTTTCCCTCCCTGCCCTCCTCCCAAGATAGCATGCAATCTGATATAGGCTATACATGTACAATCATCACAAATAATAATTTCATTCTTTAAAAATTGAAGCCTACTTACAGTTTCACTTCTCCTAAAGAAGCAATGCATCAAATACAGCTTCTGTTTTTCCAAAATTATTAACCTAATTTTAGAGCCTTGGAAACTTTTTATCTTTTTCTTTCCATAAAATGCAAGTGATAACAGGATACTACCATCTAGTGGAAATTTTCAGTTACACAGAAATAATTTGGGCATGGCCATCTAAACCAAGCTAATCCAAGATGCTCCACATTAAGAGGAGGATAAAATAGCCAGTCAAATCAAAGAATCCAAATTTTTTATGTGGAAGAGAACTTGGATAAGTCACTTAATCTTTTAGGGTCTCAATTTCTTCATCTGTACAAATGAGAAGGTTGACTTGGATGATTTCTAAAGTTACTTACAGCTCAAAATTCTATGGTCCCATGGCATTATGATCTTAAAGCTATAGCCCAGCAACTTCATTTTACAGATAATAAAACGGAAATTTGTATTTTACTCAAGTTTGCACAGCTAACAAAAGCAAGACTTGGAGAGCAGAAAAGCTACCTTAATTGATCAGCCAATCAATCAACAAGTATTTATCAAAATGTCTACTGATGTATTAGACATAATACTAGGTTCTTGGGCTACAAAGAGTCAGTCCCAGGGAAAGAGCTCATTCACAAAGAATACAAGCTATCTGCAAAATACAGAGTTTCTGGTAAGGTGGAACAACTGGAACAAGTGAGAAAGGAGTCCTTCAGAGGTGCTACATAAGCTAGGTCTCTAAAGGAGCTAAGAGTTCCAAGAGGCAGAAGCTGAGATGGAGCTCATTCCAGGCACTGCAAAAAACACAGACGAGAGAAGAAATCTCCTCTACAGAGAGCAACAAGCAGGACAGTTGGCAGGACGATTGAGTTAGCAAAGAAAAGTGATGTGTAACCAGCTTGGAACAATAGGCTGAAGGCAGACTTCAAAAGATAAGAAAGAGTTCAAGGGGAAAGTAAATGGTTTAGTTTTGGAAATGTTGAGTCTGAGATGCCTATGAGATACTCAGGTGGATTTGGGAGTCATCTGTAAAGAGAAAACAGATGAGTCCATTGATGCTAGTATGTGAAGGAGGGAGGGAGGGAGACGGAAAGGGAGAGAGGAGAGAAACAGAGACAGAGAGAGAATGGGAGGGGAAGGAAAGGGTAAAGAGAGGAGAGAGAGGAAAGAAAGAGAGGGAGAGAGAGAGAGTGAGGGAAAGGGGAGGAGAGGGGGAGACAGAGAAAGAGAGAGAGAGAGAGAAAGAGAGATAGGGAGGGAGGGAGGGAGAGAAAATAGGTCTGATGCCCTATCAGACTGACAGGCATCCCCTCAATTTCCAATTCTTTGCCACCACAAACAAAATGCTATAAATATTGTACATGTGGGTCCTTTTTCCTTTTTCATGATCTCTTTGGGATACAGACCTAGTAATGTTGTATTGCTGGATCAAATGCATGGGAAAGTATAAAGTGCTATAAAATGAGATGTGTAGAAATGTGCTGTTGTGTCATTTCCCTTTCCTCTAGGTGGAGCTTGTCCCATCATCTTTTCTCTCTTCCTGATTTTCAATCTATCATTTGGGCTGAGATTGCTTCCATTCTTAAAAAATCTTTACTTGACCTTACTTGTCTTCTGAGCCTGAATGAGGTTAAAGATAAAGTTGAAAGGCGAAAAGTACTCACTTCTTTCTCTTGCCTCTACTCTTAGCCTGTGAGCATTGCTGGCCAAGTTCAACTATGTCTTGTCTCTTTCCACCAGGCATTCCTACTTCCTAGTCAACAGGCTTGACTCTACCCACGTAAAAAGCTTTTTCTCAGCACAACTGTGAAGGGATGTGGGAAAGAGTGAATAAGGAGGGGTGGCTAAGTGGTGCAGTGAATACAGCACTGGCCCTGGAATCAGGAGGACCTGAGCTCAAATCTGACCTCAGACATTTAATACATATTAGCCGTGTGACCTTGGGCTAGCCACTTAACCCCAATTGCCCTGCCTCCCCCCCTCCAAAAAGAAAAAAAAGGGTGAATAAGGCAAGGTGACCCAACAATACCATTTGCCCCAAAGAGTAAAAAAAAAAAAATAGCAAAAGTGCTCTGACTCATTTTAATCTGAGGGCAGTAAAACCCCAATCCCAGATTAGCTGGACCTTCTGAAAAATTTATTTTAAAAACTCACAAGATTCTCTCATTTTTAGCATTCCACCTCCAGTTACAATAAAAGAAAAAAGAAACCCAAACTATAACTTTTTTTCCCTAAATAATATTTTTTCTATTTACAGGTAAAGATAGTTTTAAACATTTATTTTTGTAAATTTTGAGTTCCACTTTTTTCTCCCTCCCTTCCTTCCTCTCCTGCCCTCCACAAGACAATAAGCAGTCTGATATAGATTACACATGTACGATCATGTTAAATATATTTCCACATTAATCACGTTGTGAAAGAAGAATCAGAACAAAGGGGAAAAATAGTATGCTTCAATCTGCATTCAGACACCATAGTTCTTTCTCTGGATATGGATGGAATTTTCCATCATGAGTCTTTTGGAATCATCTTCGATCATTGTATTGTTGAGAAGAGCTAAGTCTATCAAAGTTAATCATCACACAATGTTGCTGTTACTATGTACAATTTTCTCCTGGTTCTGCTTCCTTCACTCAGTCTCAGTTCATATAAGTCTTTCCAGGCTTTTCTGAAATTCGCCTGCTCATCATTTCTTATAGCACAACAGTATTCTGTCACATGCCATCACAACTTGATTAGCCACTTCCCAATTGATGGGTATCCCCTCAATTTCCAATTCTTGGACACCACAAAAAGAGCTCCTATAAATATTTTTGTACATATGGGTCCTTTTCCATGATCTCTTTGGGATACAGACCTAGTAGTGGTACTGCTAGATCAAAGAGTATGCATAGTTTGGTTGCCCTTTGGGCATACAAACCATAACGTTTTAGAGAAAGGCTTCAGATTTTTGTCTTTCTCTCTATATGCCAATAGCAACACTATAAATCTTTCCTTGAAACCCCTCTGTTCAGAATTAAGGACAAACATTATTCCAAAAGCAGTAAAAATTGATCTTAATTTTTTTTCTTGCAAGTATATCCTTATCAACAAGTTAAAACAGAAATATAACTTCAAGGGACAGAAAAACTTTGGATTAAATGTCTACCATCTCAGGCAGCAAGAAGGGAAGCTAGGAAACAGTCACTTTTGTGTCTGGAATCTTTTCTCTTAAATGGAAAGCAAGCAACTGACTCCACTCTGACCACAGAAAAGGGAGAGAGCTGCTGTATCCAGAGCCCAGGCAGCAGCCTCCCCAGGCAGTTTTGGTATCTCAATGCTTGACTTCCCAAGCTTTTAGTCTTCTACTCCAACTGTCTTTCCATTCCCTAACTTGCTCAAAATACATGCCCACATCTTCTTCTGACCCTGCCTCAACTGTCCCATAGGACACTGAGGGTTGGACTAAGAGCTGCCATGATGGCTATGTCCCAGTATCTTCTCAAACTACCAGCCTGCCATCTATCCACATTCATTTTCTTTCCACTTTTTTCCCAGTCTCTACTATACTCTGTCAATAAAGATTGGTAATTGATATGTAATTTTTAAACTTAAAAAGTGGTTTGGGGAACAAAAAGGATAATTAATGATTTGCCTAGTCACTAAGATAGTATGAGGTGTTCAGGGAGGACTAGCACCTCTGATGTGAGGGCTTGCTGAGGCCTTTTCAGGTTTGCTTATCCACCTTTCACCCAACTCTCACCTGAAGCTCCAAGAAGCTATAGCATGGACAGTGGTCATACCCCAGCAGAGAAGCTAAACTAGATTGAGGGTAAGTGATAAACCCATTGGTGAGGTAGGGGGATGTCTACTCCAAGCATGTTAAGACTTTCCCCAGTAGAATGGGTGGATGAGAATAAATTGTTCCAAGAACCATGAAGGCATTGTGGAGAGCTTAAAGTTTGGTCAGGCATTGAAAATGCCAAGGTCATCCTTTGCATCCTGGGCCACTGACAGTCATCCTGACTTTTGTCTTGCCACTGGATTTTGATTAGAGAAAGTGAGACTGATGACTTTATGCAATTCTGCCTCACTTAAATGCATTTCACATGAGTCAAGACTCACCCCACAATGTCATTGGTCCTCTTCAAAATGAAGGATGAACAACAAATCTTTTTATTTCTTTTATCAAAGACAGGATTTGGTCTTCATGACTCTGACGTATGATTTCTATCTACCAAACCACAATCCTCATGTATTGTAATATTATAATTTATATAATACAACAATATATTATATCATGACACCCTAATAATGCAAAATTATGTTCAAATTTTGTAATAATTGTATTAAGTACATATTTTATCAACTATGAATAAATTGTAAGCTCCCTGAAGTCAGAGATTTTATTTATTTATTTTTACATCTCTATTGCCAAGCACAATACTGTATTTATAGTAAGCACTTGGAAAATATTGGTTCAGGGAATGGATGAGAGGATGAGCAAATTTGAGAAAAATAATCCACTTCAGTGGTTAAATTTCAGTAAATTTGAGGTAGCCAATCAATAATTTCAAAGGTAGGGGTGGCTAGGTGGTGCAGTAAATAGAGCACAGGCCCTGGAGTCAGGAGGACGGGAGTTCAAATTCAGCCTCAGACACTTAACACAAAACTAGCCTTGTGACCTTGGGCAAGTCACTTAACCCCAATTGCCCTACCTTCCCCTCTCCAAAAAGCAAAAAAAAAATGGTTGCAAAGGTAAAATTGATGGGTTTTGGCATATGGGGAGTGAGAACTGGTGGAGAAATGAGAATGACACAGGGTTAGAACCTGAAGGTGAGAAAGATTGGTGTTGCCTAGGAGAATGGTATTGCCTTTGACTATAATGTAAAGTTAGGAGGGGAGATTTTAGGAGGCAAGATGAGTTCAGTTTTGTTGAGTTTTGTTGAGTTTAAGGTGTCTACTGGACACCCAGTTTGAGATGTCTGAAAAGTTATTACAGATGCTGCATTGAAGGTCAGCAGGCAGATTTAGGCTAGGATATTTAAACTTAAACATCATCAGCATAGAGAAATAATTAAATCCACAGGAGCTGATGAGATCACCAAGTGAAGTAGTAGAGAGGGAAAAGAAAATAAGGCGCAAGACAGAATTCTGGGAGATACCTACAGTTAGAGGGTGTGACCTGGATGAATATGAAGCAAAGGACACTAGTAGTAAGAAGAAATCAGAAGAGAATGAGTGGCATCCTGAAAACTTACAGAGAAGAGAATATCAAAAAGAGTGATCAAGCATGCTAAAAGCTGTAGAGAGATCAAGAAGAAGGAGGATTAAGGCCATTGGATTTGGCAATTAAGAGATCTCTGGTAACTTTGGAGAGAGCAGTTTAGTTGGAATGATGAGGTCAGAAGCCACACTGTAGGGGGTTAAGAAGTGACTGAGAAAGTGGAAGCAGCTATTATTATGTTTTCAAGGAGTTTGGACACCAAAAAGGCAGAACAGATATAGGACAATAATTAGCAAGGATGGAAGGGTCAAGTGAGAGTGTTTTTTGAAGATGGAGGAAACATGGGCATGTTTGTAGTCAATAGAGAAAAAGCCAGTAAACAAGAAGAGACTGAAAATAAATGATAATGGAAATGACAGAGGGGTCAACCTGTTGGAGGAGATGAAATGTAATGAGACCACTTGTGCAAGTAGAGAGGTGAGCCTTTGTAAAGAGTAAGGCCACCTTCATGGGAAACAGGGGTGAAGGAGGAGGAGATGGCAAAAGGCATCTGAATAATATGGGAGGAGGAAGAGGGAAGAAGGAGCTCACAGCAAATGGCCTCATTTTTTTCTGTAAAATATGAGGCAAAGTTCTCAGCTGAAAGACTGGAAAGAGGTCAAATCATGTGACATCTGAGTTGATGAGGGAGACACAGCAGAATTGTCTAGCAGCCATGAGGGCCCAGCTGAGGTTGTGTAACATAAATTTGTAGCAGATCCAGTCAAAAGGGTTGTGTGGTTTTTCTCCACCTACATTCAGCAGAATGTGTATAAGAGCTGAGTCATCCAATAGTAAGAGTCATTCAAGGCTGGGCTTGACTGGGCACAGTCAGCTAGGGATTCAAAAGAAGAGGACAGAGCAGAAATTAAGCGGTTCACAAAGGAGTCAGGAGAAAGTAGCTAGTGCAAAGGAGATGGCCTAAGGGAGAACTGAATTAAGGAGTCAAGGGACGGAAGATCAAAACTTGGATAGACAGACTTACTGGCCCTGAAATTAGGAGGGCCTAAGTTCAAATCCAGCCCCTCACACATACTGGGCAGGTCATTTAACCCCAATTAGCTCCAAGAAAAGAAAAGAAAAGAAAATTGGACAGAGTAGGATTTTGTAAGGGAAAGCAAGAGTGGTAAAAAGCCAAGGGGATTTCTGAATCCTTAAATGTGGAGATGGTACATTTGCAGGTAAATGACGATCTTTCCTGTGTGGCAAAAGTGGTGAATATGAATAATAAAGACCTGATCCACAGGCAACAAGCTTCCCTTCAACCTACATCTTCTCCCATTCCTTCCATTTTCTAGCAGTCACTGAAACTGAAAATCAGAGCTTCTCACTGATGACACAGCCTCTCTGGCCACCCTTTCCAGTACGAGCTATACCTTTATTTATTCCCCTTGGCTCACTTGTCAAGCCAAGGGAGTTGTTCCCTAAAGCTACTCCTTGTTCCCCATTGCCACTTCTAGGCTCTCCCCCTAGCTCCATCACTCAGATGTTCTAGAGGGCACAGAGGAAGGGGCTGGTGGCTTTTGGCTGAGACGGTTAAAGGGAATGAGAATAAGGAATAAAGAGCTGGGGGGAGGGGAATAGGATTTGGATGATTATCTGTAGGAGTTCAGAGTCACTGGGATGTGAAGGATATGACCAGATGTGAGACTATTCATCACTGAGCAGAAAGTTCCACTTCTCTTCCCAGAGGAGGCTGGAGATTAGGCAAGAGACTGGCAAAGCAAGAGATGAAATCAAACCTTCAGAGAAGATAAAAATTCTGCTCTCCATCTACTTTTCCCCTCCTCTGACCTCAAGAGACAAGTGCAACAGGACACTGAAGTCAAAGGGGAGCTTTCTCTTCTTGCCTGAAGCTGGAGAGGTGCAAAAGCAAGTGGAAAGCTCACACTCACAAGGACAGGAAGAGCTGGCTCCTCTTCTCACCCAAGGCTGGCATCCACAGAGGAGTATGGATTGCAGCCTGGTAAGAAACAAGAGCAGAATGAGAGAGCCCTGGCACAGTTAGGCCTCTGCTTCCATAGATTGGTTTTCTCAAACTTCATGACTATGGATGCAAAAAATTTAAGTGACTTGTTAATGTGGCTGGATAATGGCAGTATCTAAACCCAGGAAATACTAAAAGAATCAGATACCCAAGGCATAGACTGTCCACACACACACACATTAGTGGTGCTCAGTGATACTGCCCACACAGTCAGAAGAAGTGAGGAAATAAATGCAAGCTGCAGAATATGTTGAAGTCACTTCAGACACACTCACACCCATACAAGATGATATACTGATGTCCTGCTAGCAGATTCCAAAAAAGTCACAGTGGAGATTGGAGATTGGGGGTTGGGGAGGGCGGAGAGTACATGTGAGAGAGTCTGACATTCAAAATCCATTGGGAAGAAGCTCATAAACTGTCACAGCAAGGAATGTAGTCACACACAGAAAAGACATCTGGATGTCCTACATTGTTTGGATATATCAGGTATCTAAGTGAGAAAAAGAAATGTGGGAGAAAAAAAAGTTTAGCCAGAGGGATGAACAGAATGTGACAGGTCAGGATAAGCAAAAGAGGAGGTGAGGTAAACAGAAATGGAGAAGCAGTTTTTTAAAAGAAACTCCCCAGGCAATAAATAGAGGATCTTTAAATGTATAGAAAGCAAAAGGGCATTAAGCACTTAACCATCATAATGCAGTAGGGGGAAGGGGTGAATTGAAAAGGAAATAGCCAAGGTATGAGTGCTGTTGGGGAAGCTAGGTGGCACAGAGGCTGGAATGCCAGGTTCAAATATGGTCCCAGACACTTACTAGCTGTGTGACACTTAACCCTGTTTGCCTCAGCACTCCAGTATCTTTGCCAAGAAAACTCCAAATGTGGTCACAGAAAGGACACAACTGAACAAAAACATAAGTGAAGCTCAGAAGCTGGGAAAGAAAGGGAATTATTTAGATTGGTCAGTAGCTACTATGAGTCATATGTGTTTTTGCATTCTATCTGTGAAATTATAATTAAGGCTGCCTTGTACCCAATAGCAGAGGTGTGCTGAAGGCAGGTCTAACTGGACAGCTGATGGTTAAATGTACACCTCAGAAAATCACCAGTCACTATAAATCAAGTCTTGATTATTGTTTTCTTGATGTTTTCTAGACTTAAGAAAATGTTAATAACACAGACTAGTCTTCCTCCCCCCCCCCCCCCCAGTCCTTTAGTTAAACATTCACCAGCATACCCTTGCATTTCCCTATAAACACTGTTTCATCTCAACAGAACTGCAGTGGAAGGCTCAGGGGATGAATTCATCACCAGACTGGAGGCCTAGTGAGGATGGGTTAATAATTAATAATGACACTGATTATAACTGACATTTTTGTAGTGCTTTAAGGATTGCAAAGTGCTTTATACCCATTATCTCATTTGAGCCTCACAGGACCCCTTACTGATAGGTATTGTCACCTTAAGAGCTAATGAACAATCTGGAGATCCTTTTGCGCTCTCTCTCTCTCTCTCTCTCTCTCTCTCTCTCTCTCTCTCTCTCTCTCTCTCTCTCTCCCACACACATACACACACACACACACACACACACACACACACACACACGCTTCTGAAATTCTCAGAGGAAATGGGGTGGGGGGGTTGAGGCAAAACAAGCCAAAGAGATAATAACTATCGGATTGTCCCCACGATTGAAGCAGCCTGTTTGAGCCTGGGATTACGGATCACAAGTTACAATTACTATTCCAGTTTGACTGATGAACCACTTAATGCTCAGAGGGGCTGCGTGCTGTCCAGTAAGAGCCAGGATTCAAACTCAGGTCTCCTGATTCCATTTTCAACTATTTCCCACTGACAAGAGATGATAGGTGTTTCAGGGATCCCAATGACCAGAGTCCCTGGAGAGCAGTCTGGAATGAATTCACAGGCTCAAGCATTCTGAGCCAAGTTGGCAAAAGTTTATTGTTACACTATACAGCGGGCAGGAGGTCTTAGGGGGCCTGCAACTTTAAAAGGGTAAAGTTAAAGTTTTTATAGGATAATCTTTAGTATAACCTGTGCCAATTTTGCTAACTAGGTGAGTAAGGGTGAGATTAGGGAGGAGTTAAGGAGTGGTCAGTGCTTAAAGGAACAAACACTTTTAATATTTACTGTGCGGGCATATTGCCCATAATTCACTAGGAAATAGCCCAAGGAGGACAGCATAGAAGCATGGTTTTAGGCTTGAAAAGTCACTAAGTCAACTAGTGGTCAGGGCTGACTGAGAAGTGCCCAGTCTGCTACCCATCAATGTCCTGTTTGACAAGATGGATGTTAGGAATATACCTATGTCCCAAGCTAATGAGGGATCCAGGATGTGCAAAATGGGCTAGGGAGTTACTTATAGATAGTTCTAGTGAAGGATTCATAGGTGCAGCTGGTTTTTATACTAAGGGGAGATAAACAGTTCATGAATGGTTACTAGGCAGAGTACTAGCAGGAGGGGAAGGGGCAGAGAGCATGCTCTGAGGCTGGGGAGATTTGAGGCTAGGGAGAAATGTGATTTTGCAAACTGAGGTGATTTTACAAACTGTGGTTCAAGCACAGGCACCCAAGCAACCAATCACCACAACATCAAGATGAGAAGGAAATTATAAGCCTGTATTCCCCAGGAATTGCAGGAATATTCCTGGAATTTCATTTCCTGGGAAGTAGGACACTAGCCTAGGGCAATTCCTTACATTCAGATGGCAATTCCTGCGAAAATTCTAGAACTGAACAAATCATTAAAGGGATAGTTAGTGAAAACTTAGAAAATGGTGATCACTATAAACTAAAGAGGGGTCACCTTCCTAGGCCCTACCAGGCATTTATCTCAGAAGGTCTGGCTACCACTGGACCTGTTACAGAACCATCTCCCAGACTGATTTGAGGAGACTAACTCTCCAGCAGTGATATGTGAAGATCTCAAAAGCAGTTCAGTAACATATCCAATGGGGCAGCTAGGTGGTGCAGTAGATAGAGTGCCTGGTCTGGAGTCAGGAAGACATATCTTCCTGAGTTCAAATCCAGCCACAGATACTTACTAGCTGGGTGACCCCAGGGAAGTCACTTCACCCTGTTTGTCTCAGTTTCCTCATCTATAAAATGAGCTGGAGAAGGAAATGGCAAACCAGTCCAGTATCTGTGCCAAGAAAACCCCAAGTGGGGTCATGAAGAGTTGCACAGGACTGAAACAATAAAACAACATATTCAAAGATGCACAAAACATTGTTGGGGAAACGTGCACAACAGAACCCTCCTGGACACCAGTCTCAAATAGAATGAGCAACATCAGGGCACAATAGAGGACACAGCGAAGACATCAGGTATCCCAAACTAACAAAGCCATGCTACCTTACCACAAGAGTTCTTCCTGACTCTACCTCTTTCTACTTATGCCCACTCACTCTGATCATTGTGTCTGCAAAATGGCGGGGGTACAGCCCCAATGAAGCAGACATGATGGTATTACTTATGTCTGTTAAAAATGCTAGCAGCATAGGTACTGGTAGAAACACCAGTGTGCTTTTCTACCTGCCACTTTTTGGTGCAATTGGGAGCGGGGGGAGCGATGACAACAAAACATTGGATTTCGAGTCAGAAAGCATGAGGTTCAAATCCCCGTTCAGTCACTTACTACCTGTGTGACTTCAGAAAATTCACTTAATTTCTCTGCACCTCAGTTTTCACATTTTTTGAATGAGGGGTTGAATTAGATGGTTCCTTTTCCAGCTCTAGATCTATGAACTCCAATGCTGACACATGGCCTTCCAGATTGTACTAACAACAAAGTCATTGAAAACAAGTTCCTGGAAGATGAACTTCATTTCCTTTTTCTATAGGGTAGATAAAGTTAAAATTACCAACATGATTTATCTAGATTTCAGCCAGGCATCTGACCAAAGACTCTCATAAAATTCTTGTAGATAATACAGACAGATGAGGACTGGGTGATAGCAGTTAATTGGATTTAGGATTGATTCAAAGATAGAACCCAGAGAATACTGATCAATAGAAGCACCTCTCTAAAGAAAGACACCAGGGATCTGTCCTTGGTCTTCATTTGTTCAATATCTTAATTAACAATTTATATGAAGACATAGAGCTGGCATATTTTGTATATTTTACAATGACATATAGCCTACAAGGACTCAGAGGGTAGTTCATGATTAGAAGACACAGTAACAATGACTTTGGAACAATTAAGAAAAAACACCTAACAACTTGGCATTCAAAAAGATCTCAACAGTCTTAGCTGAATCTAACAACATGATATTTAATAAGAATAAATAGAGCTATTGGGATAAGGACTACTATTTGATAACAAACTGATAAAAAAAAACTGGACAGTAGCAGTATGATAGGAATTTGGTTTAGACTAACACCTCACACTTTATACCAAGAGAAGTTATAAATATATGGCATAAATATAAAAGGTCACATCATAAACAAAGGAACTAGGAAGAAATTACCTCTCAGACTCATAGATAAGGAATAATCAAACAAGGTTCATAATCAAACAATGGACAGAGAGGTTCACAGAAGATAAAATGGGCAATATTGATTATGTAAAATTAAAGTTATTACACAAACAAATGCAACACAGCTAAGATGAGAAGAGGAATAGTTAACTTGGGAAGAAATCTTTGCAGAAAATTTTTCCAATAAAATTCTCATTTCCAAGGTATATAAGAAACTGATTCAAATGTATAAGAATAAGAGTCATTCCCCAATTGATAAATGGTCTAAGGCTATGAACAGGCAGTTCGCAAGGGAAGAAAACCAAGCCATGTGAAAAAATGCTCCAAATGACTAATAATTTGATAAATGAAAACTAAGCAATTCTGAGGTTCTCACCTCACATCCATCAAATTTGCAAAGTTGACAAAAATAGAAAATTACAAATGTTGAAGGAGATGCAGGAAAATAGGCACATTGCTTCACTTTTGGTGTAGTTGAGATTCTGAACAGCATTCTGAAACGAAATTTGGAATTAAAACAAAAGAGTTACTAAACAATGTTATATCCTTTGACTCAAGTATACCACTGCTAGATCCATACACCAAATAGATCAAAGAAAAAGGAAAACATCCTATATGTACAAAAATATTTGTAACAGTTATTTTTGTAGTTCCAAATAAAATCCCTCAAAAGTAAAGAGGTACCCAGGATAGTTAGGTGGCACAGTGGAATCAGGGAGAAGTCACCTTCCTGAGTTCGAATTTGGCCTCAGTTTCCTCATCTGTAAAATGAGCTGGAGAAGGAAATGGCAAACCACTCCAGTATCTTTGCCAAGAAAACCCCAAATGGGGTCACAAAGTTTAAGATACAATTGAAAAACAACTGAATAATAACAACAAAAAGGGTGTCCATCAATTGAGGAATGAGCTAGACAAATGAACATATGAACATAACAGAACAATATTATGCTATAAAAAAATGGGAAAAAAAGTTTCTTTTTTTTAAAATTTATTTATTTAATTTTAGTTTACAACATTCAGTTCCACAGTCTAAATTTTCTCCCCCTCCTTCTATTCCCCGCCCCCTCATGGTGGCATGCAATCCAATATAGGTTCTACAAATACCTTCACATTAAACATTAGTCAAGTTGTAAAGAAGAATTATAACCAATGGAATGAACAATGAGAAAGAAGGAACAAAATAAAACAAAAAAGAGAAAGAGCAAGTATTTTGTTTCAGTCTGCATTCAGACTCTGTAGTTCATGTCTTATAACCTTGCATTGCTAGGAGGAGCCAATCTATCAAAGTCAGTCATCACAGATATGATGTGTCTGTAGTTTTGTACAATGTTCTCCTGGTTCTGCTCCCCTCACTCAGCATCAGTTTATATAAGTCTCTCCAGGTTATTATGAAGCCAGAGAAAAAGACAGTTACAAAGAGACTTGGAAAGAACTGATGCAGACAGGACTGAGGAGAATCAGAAGAACAATTTATACTATAACATAAATACTGTATGGGGCAGCTAGGTGGCACAGTGAATAGAGCACTGGCCCTGGAGTCAGGAGGACCTGAGTTCAAATCCAGTCTCGGACACTTAACACTTACTAGCCATGTGACCTTGGACAAGTCATTTATCCCCAACTTCTCTGCCTTCCCCCCTCCAAAAAATTAAAAAAAAAAACAAGAATTGTGCTAAAACCTTCGGGATACAAGGAAAGGTATACACAGACAAAGGGTATACACAGAGGCACACAGACAAAGACACACATACACTCACAAACAAATACACACACGAGTCCCTATTTTCAAAGGAGTTTATGGTTTAATGGAAGAAACAACATACAAATAACTATTACAAATTAGATAGGACCAGATGGAGAAAATCTTAACTGTTAGGTCCTAGCACTAAGAGAGATGTGAAAAAAGGCTTCTCATAGAAGAGAATTTTTCCTACTGTGCTCCATCCTACAGCTGGGGTCATAGAAAACCCACAAATTTGCTGATAGGCCCAAGGGGTATCACCATGATAAACATATGTAAGAATGCTCCTCCAGGGGTGATTTAGCAACAGAACCATTGAAAGCACCTACTTTGGAATCAACTGGTGTTAGTCACTATTTTCCCTGCTAAACTCAACCCTTATCCAAACATCACTATTTCTGTCCATAGCCTATAGACTCTGGGGGCACTATTCACAACTCCTACTCACACCGGCAAGCTGAATCCCCAGAAGGCAGCTACATCTCCCCTTCAGTGTTCCAGGAGTGCCTATGAGAAGTTATGGGATTCTTATAAGGCTATCAGTTCGCGCCTCCATTCTGGCAGCAGCTAGCTGCTATGTAGATATAGTATCAGTGGATATGGCACCAGACCTGGAGTCAGGAAAATCTCCAAATCAAATCTGACCTCAGACACTATTACTACATGATCCTGAGCAAGTCACCTACCTTCTACCTCCTCAATGTCCTCATCTGTAAACTAGGCATAATAATAACACTTTGCTCCTTGGGTTTTTGTGTAGATAAAATAAGATATTTGTAAAGTGCTTTGCACATCTTAAAGTACCACATAAATGCTGCTATTGTTATTATTATCATTTTCTCCCCAATATTAATTGCCAGTTATCACTTCATTTTTATAGATTCCATTGAATGCTATAGCTCCCCAGTATCAATTTAATCGGCCAACTAGGTGGAACAATGGAGAGAATGCTGGCTCTGGAGTTAGGAGGACCTGAGTTCAAATCCAGCCTCAGACACTTACTAGCTGTGTGACTCTGGGCAAGTATTTTGCCAATGCAATAGCCACAGCAGTTGCTATGAATATGCAGACATATTCCCAGGTTTGAATCACAAGATATAACAGACTCTTTTCCTTGAAGATGAAACCAAGACATTTATTCAAACACCAGTAAATCAAATCCATCATAGTAACAAAGAAGTCTATACACATTGCCAATGCAGGAAACACGCACACCCCAAGTATTCTGTTTAAGACAAAATCCATACACGTCACCAATGCAAGGAATACAAACATCCCCAAGCCTTCCTTCCTTTAGGCCTCCCTACAAAACAAGTTCCCCCAAGCAAAATTACTCCCTCTCTCACTCATGCTAGCTGCTCTGCCTGCCCTCTCTCTCTCTCAGCTCCGTCTCTCAGTTCTGTCTCATCCACACTTCTTGGCTCCACTCCTTCGGCAAGCTCATCTCACCATGGGCTCCATGTGATCACATAGGCCTATTCAGGGGCAGGGAAGATCTTCAAATTTCCTTAACATTACAGCAAGTCACTTAACCCTGTTTGCCTTAGTTTCTTCATCTGTAAAGTGAGGTAGAGAAGGAAATAGCGGATCACTTCTGTATCTTTGCCAACTATATACGCTCAAATGGTGTCATGAAGAGTCAGACACAACTGAACAACAAAAGATATTTACTGAAAAGATATAGAAAGAACAGAAGTATAAAAGCATTCCCTTTCAAGTGAAGGCACACTGTCACTTCTACTACCTCATTCCATGGGGACAGTGGGTTTAACCTTAAAGCAATTTCTACAAAGCACTTGTCCCACCAAATTCATTTCTGAATGCAGCATACATACCTTGTCTTCAGAATATGGTGTTTGAGCTCCTAGATTATCTACTGCTGAACTGAGTAAGGCACATTTCTCCTCCAGGCTGCCTTAAAGCATCGGGCTGAGCAAACTCTGGTAGGGACTCTCATGTCTGGACCACTGTTCCTTTAACCCTTCTAAGTCCCATAAGACACTGAAGACGACAGAAACAGGAGGTGGCTCCATCCCAGATACAGGCTTGCTTTGAAGGTCATGTGCTCATGGACCAACTCCCTGAGGAACAAGGGAAGACAGGAGGAGAGGAAGAATAGCCCACATATACAAGCTCTCTAGAACTTAGAGATGCTCTTACTTCTTGTGACCAGTAGGAAAAAAGGGAAGAAAGTTTCTCCTTTGGGGCTTTTTTACGCACTCTTATTCCCAGCTCAGAAGCCTACAAAAAGGTCTTTTCTTTACCATATATGAAAAGGACAAGAAAAAAGCTATCCCATGCCTGTGCATTCTCTGAAGTAGAGAGCCAAATTCCTCCATTCCTTGTCATCACACACTTCCAGAAGCTGTCTCATGAAACAGCCATGTGAGCTCCCTGCAAGTGTTCCCAGAACGGGGCCCTCAGTGAATCCCATATTACATGTCAAGAGTACCACCATCTTTCTAATCACAAAGCAAAAAAAAATGTATCCTCAACTCTTCATTTTCCCTCACTTCTTATATCCAATCAGGCACTACTTGTGGTTACAACATTTCTTATCTGGCTCCTTCTCTCCACTCAAGTCACCATCCTAGTTCAAGCCTTTATCACCTCTCACTCGGATTTACTGCTATCGCTTCCTTTACTAAAAGGACTCCCAGCTTCCATTTTCTCCCCTCTCCAATTCTCTAAGGAATGACAATAATAATAGTACTCTTCCTAAAGCACATCTGAATGTGTCCCTCTCCTGTTCATGAAAACATCAATGGTTCACTATTGCCTCTAGGATAAATTATAAACCCTTCTGCTTGGCGATTCAAGTATTTCAAGGTCTAGCTCCGACACACTTTCCAGGCTCATCGTATATCACTTCTATTCATGTACTTTGTGTCCTGGTCATCTTTCTATCCCTCCTCAACCCTCCCTTGACTCCCCTCCCCCCACTCGGTCAGCTGAGAACCCTGCCTCATGTTTCACTGACAAAACTGAAACCATTTACCAAGAACTCCCTCTTCTCCCTGTCTCCACATCTCAAGTCACTCAGATGTTTTCTGTCCCTATCTCCTCCTTCATCTTTTTCTTGTATAAAGTGCTGGCCCCTCCTCCTCGCCAAGGCAAAACTCTTCTAAATGTGATCTCATTCCACCCCATCTTCTCCAGCTGACTGCCCTATTGGCCCCACTCTCTTCAATCTGCTTCCCTACTGCCTACAAACATGTCTGTGTCCCCCATCCTTGAAAATCCCTCATTTTATCTATCTTATCTATCTATCATTTTATCATCTATCCCTGCTAGTTATCATTCTATATCTCTCCTTCCTCTTGTGACTAAAATTCTTAAGAAAGCTGTCTATAACAGTGTCTCTACTTTCTCTAACTTTCTTCTTCACTCTCTGCAATCTGGCTTCCAACTTCATAACCCCACCAATGATTTCTTAATTGCTTTAATTTTTTAATCCATGACCTTTTCTTATATCTCATCCTTCTTATATCTATCTTCTCCAAAGCCTTCAAAACCATCAATCACCCTCTTTTCCTTGATACTCTCAGGTTTTTGTCATACTGACATCTCCTGATTTTTCTCCTATCAGTCTGACCCCTCCTTCTCAGTCTCCTTTGCTAGACCTTCACACATGTGAGGCCCATCAACAATGGCTGACCTACAAGGCTCTGTCCTGGGCCCTCTTTTCCCTATATATTATTTAGCTTGTTGATCTCATTGGCTGCCATGGATGCACCTGCCATCTCTATTGAGATGATTCTTAGATCTATGTATTCATCCCTTACCTTCCTCCTGACCTCCAGTCTTATATCTTCAACTACTTATTAGACATCTCAAGCTGAACGTTCCATCTTAACTTCAACACATCCAAAGCTGAACTCATTATTTTCCCTGCCCCAAACCCTCCCCTCTTCCTGAATTCCTAATTACTGTTGGTACTACCTTCCACCTTTCTCTCTGTCACCCAGACTTGCAATGTAGATACCTCGACTTCTCTCTCTCTCTCACCCTGCCCCATATCAAATCAGTCACCAAGTCCTGTTTCTATCTTTGCAATATCCTTTGTATATACCCTCTTCTTTCCTCTGACACTGTCACCATCCCAACACAGGCCCTCACCTCCTCACTCGATCACTGCTGCAATAGCCCACTGGTTGATCTCCCTGGCTCAAGTGTCTCCCCATTTCAATCCATCCTCCAAACAACTATAAAATTGACCTTTCAAAAACACAAATTTAGCCATAAACTTTAAATAAACATTTAAATATATACACAAATATTACATTTGTTTAATTTAAATATTAAATTTAAATTTAAATAAAATTAAAAATAAATATATAAATATATAAACATATAAACATATAAACATTTACATAATCATAAATGTAAAACAAAAATTCAATAAACTTCCCTATGACCTTGTGTAGGATACGAAGGTCACTAAATTAATTACTCAGAGACATCTCAAAGTGAAAGCAGGGTAAGGTCTCTTTATTAGAATCTTGTGAGAAGCAGGCAGTCCAACCACTGAACAAAAAGTTTCAGGGGGGGGGAGGGCCGAGGGCCCCAAGGCAGAAGGGTTAATTTATGCTAGCCAGGTGGGTGGGGGGTGGAGTTTGGGAGGGGTTAGGGAGGAGTTGGGACTTAAAGGTTCAGGCACTTTCTATATTCATTGCGTAGACGCATTGTCTGTAATTCACTGGGAAAAATCAGAGGGGAGGGGAGTGACTGGTGTGATTTTTGCCTTGACACGTCACTAGGTAACTTCTGGTCAAGGATGAGTGACATAGGTCCAACTATGGCTTATTGAGAGGATAGGCCTGGTTGTTTCAAGAGATGCCAAGTCTGGAAGCTAGACTGATTAGAGATTTCAGGAGGTCCCATCTTGGGAGTGAGTCATCTCCTGATAGTGTTTTTCAAGGTTCCTCAGTGCAGCTGGCCACTAAGAACAATGGGGTCTCTAAACTAAGCATTTGTTAATTAAATGCTTGGACAATCTGTTCATGGGAAGCTATCTAGGCAGGCTGGTAGCTCAGAAAAAAGACTTTTAGGCTGGGGGCAGGGGAGAGGCAGAGTTAAAGTTAATGCCTTTATGGCTGAAGGAAAGTGTGACTTTTACAGCTTATTACACAGGCTTATTACAACTGATTCACATACATAGGTGCCTGAACACAAGTGAGATTTTACAAACTGAGGTTACAACAAAGCATCCCAGATCTTATCATTCCCCCTTAATGGATAAGACACAATTTCATTTGAGGACAAGGGACGAAGGTCTCAGCTTCCCAAGCTGCTTCATGCTGAAAAAGGTTGTAGTGCTATCCCTGTCTCAGAAGGGGGAGGGGGTCCATCAGTCGAGGGGCAGGGGGCGGTAGCCAATGTCCAGAACTTAGCAGACAC
>CM053582.1:216119756-216166647 GCA_028627135.1 Pseudochirops cupreus | reverse complement strand
ATCCATGCAGTATCGGTACCACCTCACAGCTAGACTCAGGAATAGGTGGGAAACATTCCTTTTCAAAGGAATGCCATGGGTAAACTGAGCCAGAAGGGGTCCCATCCTAGTTGAGACTATGATTGCCCCTTCGGCCTTTACCAAATGTAGACTTCTACCAGTTAACTGTATAGGATCACACTTCCTCTGAATAGCTTGTGGCATTTGATGCAGGCACTGACTTATGCAGGCAACCATACCCAAATTCAAACTCCAAACAAAATTTAGTTATGGTCCCAAATGCCTTTTACCTCAAACAGCAAGTCTCGTTAATCACATCTTAGAGCCAGTTCTCTTATTTATTTATTTTCCTTATGGCCCTGAGGCCAAAGGCTCTATATACTTTAGCAAATGAGAGACCACACTTTGTCCTACACAATCTCTTAGATCAAATATAAAATCTTCTGTTTATCTTTTAAAATCCTTCATAACTTGGTCCCTCCCTACATTTTCAGTCATCTTCCATTTTATTCCTCTTTGTGTACTCTCTGATCCAATGTCACTGGACTCCTGGCTGCTCCTTGTATAAAATAACCATCTCCCAGCTGTGTTATCACTGGCTGTCTTCCTAGCCTGGAATTTTCTCTCTCATCTCCACAGCTGGGTTTCCTTGTCTCCTTCAGGTCCCAGCTAAAATCCTACTTTCTGTAAGAAGCCTTTCCTAGTCTCCCTTAATGCTAGCACCTTCCTTCTTTTGATTATCTCCCAATTTATCCTTTCCATATCTTGCTCAAACACAATTGTTTACATGTTGTCTTCCTCGTTAGACTAGGGCCTGTTTTTGGTTTTCTTTGTATGCCTAGTGCTAGCATAATACAGAAGGTGGTGCTTAATAAATGCTCGTTGACTTGACTTCTAGCCTACTTGTTGATACCTAAACTTGGCTAGCTATCTCATTAAGGTCATGTGACTGTAAGTTCCAGGAAGAGACAGAGTTTGCCAGAGGTGGGGGCTCAAGGGTTATTTTTGATAAAGTCAATCCACAATAATCCACACCCCTGGGTAATGACTTGTTATTATCACCAGCAAACTTACACAGAAAGACAGTGTTAATTATCCAGAAAGGACATGCAAAATCTGAATTGCCCACTAGGAGGCAGCCAATTGAGTCAGGACTCGGAAATTACCTTCTGGTAATTCTGTGTCTCTAAAAGATAGTCCTTTCCTAAAGGTAACAGTGTATCACCACTGAACACTAGATTGCCCCTTGGCTAGCAAAGTCTGAAATTAATCTAGGGGACTGTCCGAATGCAATATTGCTCAAATTACTATAATACTAAATCAGCTGTCTGTAACTTAGCCTCTACCCTATCTAGATTTTACTTTCTCTACTCACTATTCCCTGCTTTCAAAGATTGAGAAGATTGGCAGGCTATTGTCTATAGAATAAAGGGGGGAAAGCACTAGACCAAATGTTCCTGTATGGCAAGGTTCACCTCCAGTCACCTCCTAGCTCAATATTTAGCTGCTCTCCCTGATCTTTGGGGGCAGAGAGAATCAATTCCTACAATACTCACTGATGAGTCACAGAAAAGGAGTAGAAGAAGGGGCATATGTTCTCTGTCGCAGAATCATAGATTAGTAACAAGAGAAGACTGAGAAGACAGGGTTTCACTCAGTTTATCCTCCTGCAGAACAGACACATGGGAGTTACGCTGGCTGCTGGACTTTGGCTGTTTCTAGATGGTACTGACTGTCCATCATGCCACACATACTTAGTCTCTGCCTCTGGCACTGCCATCTTAAAGGACAGTGACACATGGTCAGAGAAAGAAGACTGTGAAAGAAGCAACACAAAAAAAAAAAGGGAAAGAGTAGAGAAATCCAAAAAGGGACCTATCATACATCATTTGCCCCCTTTTAATCTGTCCCTGGCTTTCTGCTCTAGAGCTCCCTCAAAGCAGAGCAACGTCTACTGTCCCTCTCTCTAGCTATTCTAGTCTCACTCTGGGTAGTATTTCAAAAATTATCCTCCAGTCATCTCCCTCTGTACAACATTTTCTGGTTCCAAGGAACTCCAAAGAAATGGGGTGGGGGGAATACAAAGGCACCAGCTACAGAAATAAGTAAACTAGCATCCATCACTTAGTGACTTGATCAAGTTCACATTGATTCCTTTAGTTCACTTCTCCCATCTGACTTAGGGATCTAAGAATTAAATCCACATTAAGTCAAATCATGCATGGATTAAGTGAAAATGACGTGCCAGGAACTGTGCTAAACACTGGGGATTCAAAGAAAGGCAAAAGACAGTCTCTGCTCTGGAGGTCACAGTCTAATGGGGAGATAATATGCAAGCAACCAAGTACAAAGAAACTCTATACAGGAACATCATGACGAAGGAAGGCACTAGCATTAAAGGAGACTAGGAAAGATTTCTTATATAAGGTGAGACTTTGAGTCATGTAGTACCTAGATAGATAGATAGATAGATAGATAGATAGATAGATAGATAGATAGACAGATAGATAGTATTTATATTATATTCCTAAGAAGCTAGGAATAAGCAAACAAAACAGACCCTGACTTCAAGTACCTTACATTCAAAAGGGGGAAACTATGACACTATATATGTTGATTATCAAATAGATATACCATAACTATTTTCTGAAAAAAATACTATGTTACTCTGCCCATTTATGGATTTTAAGAGACCGAATTAGTGTCTACCTGTGGAATTCCAGATAGTAGGGCACACAGATGGAAACAATACTCTTAGTAGGGGAATCTCCCTGGAGCCTTTCAAATCACCCCACCTAGGTGACTACTTACTTCACATAAGCGTACTATCCAGGCTATAATTTTTTTTTGAGCCAATAAGGGTTAAGTGACTTGCCCAGGGTTACATAGCTAATAAATATCTGAAACTAGTTTTAACTCAAGTCCTCCTAACTCCAAGGCCCATGCTCTATCTGCTGTGCCACCGTGTTGCCCCAAGGCCATAAACTTTTGGAGAAATTTAGACATTCAACTAACATAGTAGGGATATTGGAATATCAAATATAAGGGACATGAAGAAGGTCACTTTGGCCAGATTATAGATGTATGGGGGGAAGTAATGTATAATAAGGCTGGAAAGGTAGATTGGGGCCAAATGTTCTCTCCTACCTATAAATTAAATAGACAATTTTGTAGGTATATACATATAGACAAATGTATATAACATATGTGTGTGTGTGTCTGTGTGTGTGTGTGTGTGTGTGTGTCAAAAAGACAGCATGCCCATTGCAGAAAGACTTGGGTTCAAGTCTTGTCTCTGACAAACATAGGCCATGTGACTCTGGACTACAGTTTAGCAGGTTAGCAGTTCTCTAAGGCTCTACCATGCAGAGAAGGTGTCATCCTACACTGGTGGGCAGAGCTTTTTCCCATTCAGGAGTTCTCTATCAATGAAATCACAATTCCAGTCCCTATCTCTGTGACCATATGCTCACATACACATATATATATATACACACACACATTTTAAAATCTCCAACGTCATATTCCTGCTACCTACTTCCATCATGAGCTCAAAAAATGACTGGCCATTTTAGGATCCCTAGCTAGACTGTAAAATGGCTGAGGGAAGGGACCCTATCTTAGCCATCTTCCATGCTCCCCACTCACACAGAACTTGGCTTGCATATAGTAAATATATGGCATTTAATATGGGTTGGTAGATGGATGGATGGCTTAGTACTAGGTCATAGCAAAGTGGCAGTTAAGGGGAACGGCCAGAGTGGAATCAAAGAAAAGTTCAGAATTCCAATTCTGCCCTTGTTTCCACAGTGACACCTATGGGATGGCAAGGTCAGCCTTGGTCTGAGTGTGTCCCCCCCAAGCACTGGGGATTAACCAGTTACAGACGCTGAAAGGATCATTTGTTTTTTGAGATAAGACAGTAGAAAAACAAGGAAGCAGAACTGCCCATAGGGCTTAAACGTCCTCCTAGACTTTAATTCAGGCCCAGGTCTAGACTCTTTCCACTGAAGCTAGTGTCAACACCCAGTGGACACCCTGGAGCACCGAAACCGCCTTCGAGGAACTGGCCTAAGCCGAGCTCTTGGACACCAGAACCGATCTCCTAGATCCCCACTTCCTCTCCATGTAGAACAGGAAGCAAGAGAGGGACAGGAGTGGGAACGGGAACGAGAACGTGAGTTACAGCGCCAGAGAGCCCCTATCTATGGGACTCCCGAGATTGAGGAATTATCTGAAAGCGTCTTTGGTAAGAAACCATACTTCCCCTTGCCCCATTGTGTTCAGACTCCTAGGAACCCTTTCTTCATCCCTTTCCTCCTCCACCTTCAAAAACATTCAGCTTCTAAATACGGACCAGGAAGGGGCAAAAGAAGACAGAGATATTGAGAACCTTTAGGCTAGGGATGAATTTAGAAGGGATCTAGCTATAACCTATGCAAATTAGTATGCAAATATAACACAGCAGTGGCATAAATTGAATCAAGATCTGGCGGGGACCTCAGATATCATCTCATCTAATCTCCTCATTTTACAGAAAAGGAATTTGACGCCCAGGGAGGCCACAAAGGTCAACAGCAGAATCGGGAGTCAAGCTCAGATCCTTTGACTCCAAATACATTGTTGTGTTTTGAGGTTTTTTTACTTATCATGAGGTTGGATGCATTAACATATGGCTAGTCCAAGGCAAAACTGGGACTTGGGAAGAAAAACACTGATTTGGAATCAGAAGACCTGGGCTCTTTTTTGATGGTTAGGCCCTTGCCACCAGCATTTGGTGCAAACTCTGGGCAAGATTTTCTTACCTGGGAAACAAAGGGATTGGACTAGATGATGTATAAGGCCTTTGCCAGCTCTAAATCCTCTGTTTTTCTTTGGTTCCCCTGCCCCCATTACTGACCTCCTTTCTTCTTTTGTCACTTCTGAGCTACTTTGAAGGTTTATTATATGTTTTGTTCCATTGTGGTCTTATTCTCTCAATGAGTTGTCACTATTGGAACATACCACAGTGTGAATGGTAGGTCCATCCCATTATCTCACGGGATGGACAACACTCTCCTCAGTGCAAAACCAGGTTACATTCAAGCTTTCCCAACCTGTAGGATTCTCATGTCCTCACACAAACCTTCCATGAAATATCTAATACAATGTTGACCTTGCACAGCCCTCCCTCACTCAAATCAAAGTCAACTTCAAGTCATGTCATCATCTCACTGATATCATGGTTCTTTTCAAGAATGAAGGACGAATCACAACCACCTAATTAAGCACCTATAGTCTGCAGCCTTGCCTTTGGTCTAGCAGACCCAGATCTTAGAATCTAGAAGCTCATGCAAAGTATAATTATTCTCCCTAAAAGCCACATGAAAAAATGTGCCTTAGAATTCACTAGTCATGAAGATGGGGGAAATGTTGATATAGGTATATAAAGTTTGTTTTCTGTGCCCTGGTTGTCCTACTTTCTCTGTCTGAAATCTCTTCTGGCCTTTCAAGGCTCCCTCCCTGATGCAGAACTTCCCTTAGGAAAGAAAAAGAACATTTCTGAAAAAAGAAGTCCTTCAGCAATGTTCATATAAATTAATTCATACTAAAATACTAACAACAATCTGTCCTCGAATTTAAAAAAAGTTAACAAAACAAGGCAATTTCTAACACAAAGGAATGAAATTAGAATGGTATAATTTCAGTTACCAACCAAAGCCAGGGGTGGGGAAACTTCAACCTCAAGGCCACGTGTGGCCCTCTAGGTCCTCAAGTGTGGCCCTTTGACGGAATCCAAACTTCCCAGAACAAATCCCCTTAATAAAAGGATTTATTCTACAAAACTTGGACTCAGTCAAAAGGTGGCACCCAAGGACCTAGGTCACATGTTGCCTTCAGGCCTTGGTTCTCTACCCGTAAACTAGACCAATGGGGCTGACTATTTTGGAGGATTTCAAAATCATATCACAAAGGACATCTTTCATTCTGCCCAAACTAGCACTGCACCACTCATATGACCTATCTGACAACTCTGTAATAAAATGAGATAACATAAGGTACTTTGTAAATCTTAAAGTTGTAAACCTAGGCAATTGAGGGGCTCTCTAAAATCAAGGTATCCATTTTCACTATGTAAAAGCACTATGTAAAAGTCAGCCAACATGACCAATAGTTGGAAAAGAAGATGCCATGTGAAGCCAGGTCACTGCAGACTTGATTATGGGACCTGGAGTATACAGAACTCTTGGCTCCACTGTAAGAGTATGGAAAACACTGAGACATAGTTTTTTTTCAGAGGAATCTTCTCTATCCCATTCGTGTCTTCTGTCGGTACATGTAAAATGATTTCTTTCCATGTATTTACGATTTTGTATTATTTGGCATTTGTGTTTCTTTTAAAAGCTATCCCTGGACATGAAGAAATTCTTCTCTAAAATTAGTCCAAGAACACTGGTTCTGAAATCAGGGAACAGCTAGGTGATACCCTAGATAGACCTTAGACACTTCCCAGCAATGTGAGTCACTTAACCCGTCTGACTCAGTTTCCTCATCTGTAAAATGCGGATAACAGCACCTACCTCCCAGCGTTAAGAATCAGATGATATGTTTGTAAAGCACTTGCAAACTTTATAGTGCTATATAAATGCTATTATTAGTAGTATAAATTCCACCTGTCTAGCCTGACGGTAGTCACTTAAATTTCTCTCTCAGTTTGACGTCCTCCGTAAAATAAACAGGTTGGGAGGGATGGCCTCTGATGTGCCTGCCAGTTTTGGTGCTGTGCGGTGCAGAAGAAAACAGACTAGAAAGAAGGATAGCAAAAAATCCGACGCTGTAGGAAGGGCAGAGGAAAAGCCACTGATACAGAGATCTTCTTGTTTAGTACAGAATCAATTAATAGAGATTTATTTCAGCGCCTACTGGGTGCCACGCAGTGTACAAAGGGAGCAAGTCTGCTGAACCCCTGAAGCTGCCAGTGAGTCACCAGTCAATAATCGATTAAGCGCCTAATTACGAGGATGCGCCAAGTTAGGCTAAGCGCCTCCGGCCAGAGCCTTTTACCTTCCCGGGTCCAGGCCCTGGACGCTCACGTTATGGAGATGAGAAGGGGGCAAGGAGGGGTTGGGAAGCGGGTCGGAACGCGCCTTCCAGGTTCTGACACGTCGCTCAGACGTGATGGCCGGGCAGAGCTCCCCGCCCCTTTCCTTTAATTCCTTCCCGGGCGGCCGGGGAGCAGCAGCAATCCTGACCCAGAGCATAGGTCCTATGCTTGCTGCCCCCAGCACTCCCTCCACGAGGGCCCGCCTGGCTGCGCGCGCACCCTGAGCGCGGCGAAAGGGCGGACGTGTGGAGCCGCTGCCCCTGCGTGGCCATGGAGGACTCCGGCCGGCCCCGTGGGTTGCGCGGCCGCGGGCGCGGGGAAGCCTCGGGCGCGGCGGTGCTGCTGCTGCTGCTGCTGCTGCTGCAGGCCGCACCCGGGCCGGGCCGGGCGGCCGAGGAGCCCGCCGAGCAGCAGCGGTCCCGGGCCCCCGACGGCGAGTGCCACTTCTACGCCGGAGGCCAAGTGTACCCGGGGGAGGCGGCCCGCGTGCCGGTGTCGGACCACTCCCTGCACCTCAGCAAGGCCAAGAGTAGGTGCTGTCGCGGCGGGAGTTGCGGGGGGAGGAGGCGGGGGCGGGGCCTGGCGTGAGGTTGCTCCCCAAGACCGCGGGGCTCTGCACGGGCCCGGCCGAGTTGTGGGGAAGTGCAGAGGATGCTGTGTTGAGTGAAGCGTTTCCGTAGTGAAGCCGCCGCGAGCCCCGGGACCTGATTGTCCCCAAGGCCTGCGGTTGGGTTACGGTTGGGATTTTTACATTAATGCCCCGTCTCGGGCTCAGATTGAGTCATACAGATGCCGACGTGTCCCAGCACACGGAGCTCGGGAGCGGGAGTTTAAAGGCCGGGGGACTAAGCTGCTTTCTGCCACTTAGGACTTGGGTGACATTGAGTCGCTTTGCCTCTGGGCTTCAATTTCTCCATCTGCAGAACAAAGGGATTGGACTAGAATCTAGGGTGGGGAACCCCTGGTAATAAAAGGATTTGTTCTCTGAATTTTGGATTCAAAGGACTGCCCTTGAGGACCTCGAGGGCCACAAGTGGCCTCAAGGCCGCAGGTTCCCCACCCCAGGACTAGATTCCCAACCATTTTACAATCAGTGATGGTGGTAGTGGTAGCAGTAGTAGTAGTACTGCTACAGTTATTCAGGGTGAAATGAAATGGCATACTAAAAGCCAACCTCAATTTACCCAGCTGCAGAGTGAGGGGATTGGACTATGGATTCTCTTCCAGCTCCAAATCTATGGCGCTGTTATCCACAATGCAATGAAAGGATGATTCTTTTCTAGACCAATAACTTTAATGTTCCTTACTGCTTTGTTTGTTTCCCAGGACTATATAATACTCTGGATTGGGCCAGTGGAAAAGGAAATGGAATGGGGGAATTGAAATTAAGAAATTTAGGTTCATAAACCTTTCTACCCAGCCACTTTGAACTTATAACTTTGCTTTTCTAACCTACTTAGAAAAGGACACGTCATGAAATGGTACCAGATTCAAGCCTGAAAAAAGATTGTGTGCCCGTGTGAAAAGTTTAGGACTATAACACTGGGGGGGAAGACAATTTTCAGTGTTTCTGATAAAATTAGTTTTACATTAAAGGTATATATTTGTATCCAGTACAACACAATACTGAAAAAAACCTAACAAATGCTTGTGGATTAATTGAAAATCCTGATTAAATCAATGAAGACTGTAGCTGAGAGGCACCCTTTTAGTTTAGAAAAGTCATGCTTTGTAATTGGAGACAAATCCTTGAGATACATACATTTAAACTTTAAGAAATTTTTTATAAGCCTGCTATATCAGATTTTAATGTTATTATTCAGTGAACAAAGTGAACATATAATTAAGGATCTCATTTTGAAAAAATTACTCTGTCATTTCTGAACTATTATAATTTCCAGATCTTAGGGATTTTTTCTAACATAAGCAAGGTACCTTGAAATGTTTATAGAAACTAGGCATTTACTAAAAAACAAAAAATTACATCAACCCCTGATTTCTCATGAAAACAAAGTTTCTTCTTTGCCTGAAAGCACATTTTTACTTTTACATGTTTGCTTCATTTCTGTATGACCACTTAGCAAATTTATGCTTCAAAAAACCAACGGGAGTTCAGTTCATATACTGTCAGTATAACTTCACCTCTGAATGCGTAGGTGGTTTTTCCAAGTACTTTTATTTCAAGTAATGATAAAATCAGAACTCTGACTTTGCATAAATCAAAACTTGCTGAACAAAAGTTAAGTTTTTTTCTTTCATTATTGAGGTAATTTCCATTAAACATTCATGAGCATCCCCATATTTTGATCCCTAATGACTTCTTATTTTGATAATTTACAACAATATTTCATCATTTATTGTAATCTTTTGATACTCAGAAATCTTTCTGGGCATAAAACATAAAATTCAGTTCAAATCTGCTATTTGATTCTCCTTACCTATCTTTGAAACTGCCACTTTTGGAAATTTTGTATAAATAAATACTGCTTTGGAAAGAAAGTGAGTCAAAAATTAGCTTTCTAAGCTCTCCTTCCTATTAATGGCACCTGTTTATGGATATTTGTTGAATACCTGACATGATGGGTGCTATATTGAAAACAATCCCTGCTTTCCAGAAATTTCAAGGAAACATCATTGTCTTATTGATCTATAAACCAAATAGCTGCCTAATTAACACTTCATTATCGATTTTAGTGAAATCTTAACTGATAAATGACATCAAGATAAAAACTAACAACAGATTGTGCTAAGCAGACATGGGAATTTCTCATGTACCTAGGAGCCATCTTCCTATAAAAACAGGCATTTTAAATCTTTCTGGAGTCCCAAGTAACTCTGTGGGCCTTGTTTTCTGTTAAAGAGTTCATTAGCATGAAAGATGATTTCCTAAGCAACAGCCTGCAGCTGTTCCTCCAGCAATCCAGCAACTTTTTCTGTGTGACCTAACCGATAAGATTAACAATGTACAATCTCTCTCTTTTTCTCTCCTTTTTTTTAAAGTTTCTAAATCAGCACCTTATTGGGAAGGAACAGCTGTGATAAATGGAGAATTTAAGGAGCTCAAATTAACTGATTATCGAGGAAGATATTTGGTTTTCTTCTTCTATCCGCTTGACTTGTAAGTAAGATTCTCCAAAGTACTATACATTAAAACCTCAATCAATTAGTATCCAACAAAGCAGAACTCTCAGTTAAGCAGAGATTTTTCTCAACATTCAGCTTCTGGAAATGGTGCAAGCCCAAATGAGAAATTTTGTCCAAAAAAAATAGCTTTTCAAATATATGCCAGAGTTGGTACACAGTAATTCCAATTTTGTATACTTTTTTAAACTACAACAATTATATTCACAATTACTAAAACACTTTGTAGTATAGAGGAAAGAGAGTGGGGCTTAGAATCAGGTGAGGGTTTGGTTTTGAATCTCATTTGTGACAAGTCATGGGACCAGGAGCAAATCACTTAACTGAGTGGCTTTAACTGAGGTTTAGTTTTATCCCCAGAGTATATGCTCAAATGTGACATTTTCAAACTACATGAAAATAAGAGTATGCAAAAATAATCCCAGATTTCCTATTTAAATACAGTAACTTCCTAATCCCCCATTAAAGCCCTTTTAAAGTGCTTCATCATGGCATGGAAATGACTCTGGGTTCTTGGAAGACCAATGGCAGATGCCATTAAGATGAAAAGGATTTGAGTTCAGACCTAGTGATATATTGCAAAGACAAAGCTGAGCTAACTTCTGATAGGATCATCACCATGGAGGCTTCAGGATGTTGTATTTTTCAGCCCCAGCAATTTGAAAGACCATGCTGTAGTGAGGGATTCTTGTTAACATCCATAGAGAAGGCAGTACCCACAATGACAAAATTACATTTCGTTGATATTTTTATGATCCAAAAAAATGAAATAGGAAAATGTTTCCTGGCTTATCTGCCGCAAATTAATGTTACTGTTTCATAAGATTTAGCTTGGAACTTCTTCAGTATGGTTTAAGCTTACTGGAAGACTATGTAAACCCATTTCCATCAGTTCCTTCTTAGATTTCTCTAAATTGAGAGGGTTCGGCATTTCTCACCATGAATTCTACCAAATCAACTTTACTGAGACACAGCATGAGTATGTGTAATAATTAAGCTATTTAGCTTTAGATCTGTAAGAAAACTCTTTTTAATCTTTCTAATATTTGAACAACTGCAATTTGTAACATGACAGTCCCTAGTAAAAACCCAAGCTGAAACTACATATATGTGAGCATACATAATAGATGGGAGCATGCTGGTAAACGTTTGTTTAGCAACGAAGTTCTTCTGGTATTACAATTAAGCACAATCTGCATTATTAGGACTTTTTAAAGTAGCAAAGCAATAAATCAAGCCCTGAATTGTAGCAGTTGCCAGTTTTTGAGTTATAGATGCTCACCCTGAAAATTCAGCAGTCAGGATCTCCTGTTAGAAGTAACTCCGGCACACCCTTGCCTATAGATAAAATAGTATTGAACTTTTGGAATTCCCTTTAGTGACGAGAATAGCTTGCTTTTACTGTAAGGGCAAAAAAATATATAGATTGATGGAACAGATTTTTTAAAAGTAATCTAATGCAATTGAAAATGTGTATGCAATTCTGATTTGTTTTTCAAAAACAACTCACTAGAAAATAAGAAATAAATAGTATTCTAAAAGTACAAAGTAGTGTTGTTCTCCTGTCCTGGGCACATATCTAAGTAAGATTCCTGAGATTCTCTCCCAACATGCCTTTTAACAAAGCGATGAAACATCAGGGCACCCAGCAATCCACCAGAAACAGAACTGACATAGGCTTTTTTTTCTGCCACTATTTTTATTTATCTCCCCCAAGTCAGTTGAGAAAATTTGTCTGAGAAATCAAAATGTTGGAGAACCTAAATTGGGCAAAGGAAACAACTACATCATTTCTCCCCTCACTCCTCACCCCTCAACATACTCTGTGTTTCTCCCAGGTTAGGAAGAAATCGTTTTTGGGGAAGACACCGGGTTGTAGAAACTCTTAATTACCTGGAAGTCAGATAAGTTCCTTGCAATAGTTAGTCAGTAAACATTAAGTTCCAAGTACTGTTCTAATCACTGGGGATACGAAGAAAAAGTAAAAGACAGTTCCTTCTCTCGAGGACCTCTTAATCTAATAGTGGACATGGTTTGCAAACAACCGTGTACAAACAAGCTATATACAAGATAAACTGGGGAATAATGAACAGAAAAGTATTGACATTAAGAGGGACTGAGAAAGGCTTCCTGTTGAAGTTGGGGGTTTTTCTGGGACTTGAAGGAAGCAGAGTTGAGGAGGGAGAGCATGCTGTGCGTGGGGGACAGCTAGTGAAAATGTCCAGTCAGGATATGGAATGTCTTGTTCAAAGAACGAACTGTAAGGAGGCCAGTGTCTTGATTGGCTCATAGACCAGGGGAGGTCACAGTAAAGGATATTAAAATGAATCCTAGGATTCTTGAAAGAAACGGATCTATTGGTGATCTTTGACAAGTTCTAGAACATAAAAGTTTGCAATACAACTGGGAATCATCTATCATTAAACTACATTTGCCCAAAAGTATCTTATAAATTTTTTTGCTGCATCATAGTTTCATATATAAAACTGCTATTTCAATGTACATTATACCTATTAGAATCTAAAGAATGTTCTGGAGAAAATGGAAATTATTTTGGTACTAAACAAATGTGAATAACTATTCTAAGAAAACTGAACTGTTCTTTCTTTCTTTTTTTCTGACTTTCAGCACTTTTGTGTGTCCTACTGAAATTATTGCTTTCAGCGACAGAATTGAAGAATTCAAAGCTATAAATACCGAAGTGGTTGCATGCTCTGTTGATTCACAGTTTACCCATTTAGCATGGTATGTGACTTATCTTTACATGTTTTTTACTTTAAAAAAAAGTACATATTATAGGTTTTCACTTATGGCAATAAAAATGTTCTTTAAGGTTCTATATCAGAATATTCAATAATAGGTTTATAAGCAGAAAATGAACTACTGGTCCAGTCAAATTAAAATATGAGTGCTTAAGAAGACTGTTAACTAATTTTTAAATTGAGACAAAGGTGGATTAAATGCAAAAGCTATGAAAAGATAAAATACATTTTTTTGATGTGGCCAGTGTGGGATGGGTCAGACTCCTCCTAAGGGGAGGGGAAGGTCACTGATAAGAGAGCCATTGCCAGGGGAGAAAGGTTAGGGAACAGGAAAGGACAAAAAGCATGATGTAAGTACAACAGAAATTATTTCTGTTTTGCTTGACTATGCATGTTTATTACATGTCTTTTTGTTTTTTTAAAGTAGAAGTGGGGAGAGATGGGAGGAAAAGAAAATTGTTCAATTAAACTGAATTTTTTAAAAAAGAAAAATGTGATGTTGACAAGGGTAAAAATACTGGAGTTTTTTTTTAAGTTGTGCCTGTATTTGATTTGTGACCTTGAGCTGAGAGAAAGTAAAATCTTTGAAATTTATTATGTTAAGGATGCAGCTAGGTGGTAAAGTGAATAAAGCAGTAGGACTTGAATTCAAATGTGGTCTCAGACACTTAACACTTACTAGCTGTGTAACCTTGGGCAAGTCACTTAACCCCAATTGCCCTGCATCCCCCCCCTCCAAAAAGACAAAAACAAAACAACAAAAAAAGAAATTTATTATTTTATTGGCAAACTTTTTTAGGGAGGCAGAATGATAGAGTTGAAAATGCTGAACTTGGGGTCTCATAGAACTTGAGTACCCCAGCTCTTCCTTTGTGAGCTTGGCAAATTACTTGACCTCTTGAGACCTCGTTTCCCTCATTGCTAAAATGAAAGGGTTGGATTAGCAGACCTCCACACCCTTTTCACCTCTGGATAGATGGCACACTGATTATCTAGTATAAGCAACATGGTGTTAGGCAAAAACGTATTGACCTTTAAAATACTTATTCTTGTTTAAGCCATCACGTTCCCTACTTCCACTTCAGTTTAATATAAAGAAGAGACTAGGATCAGTAATCTCTCTAGTCACTCAGTGCCACTTGTGTTTACTAAGCAAGACCCATAGACACCTAAACTAAAGACTAAAGTGTGAATGAGGAAACCCAAGTCATTTGTCTTCTCTAGTCCTACTCATCTTTAACTGAGAATGATAACTGTACTTGAGTTACCCACCCTACCAGCTGTTTGTTAGAAAAGTGCTTGTATAACTAAAGATACTACACAAAGGAAGTAGGTTTGCTTGAAGACATTAGGTCAAGAAACAGGTATGCAGCAGTGTTTTTCAGTTAGAGGTAAGCAGAAGGCATGTTACTCTGCTAAATCTTCAAGGGTCAGGCTTCCATTTTAATAGTAAAGACATAGGAAATTAGGGTGATCAAGTTCAGTTTTTTATTTGTTGTTGCTTTCTACTTTGTTGTTTATAAAATGGAGATGATTCTAAATTCACAAATGCTGTGTGTTTTTAGCTAATAAGAATCACGCTCTCTAAGAAATATACACTTGATTTTTTTAAAGGATTAATACTCCTCGGAAGCAAGGAGGCCTTGGGCCAATGAAAATTCCACTTCTTTCAGATTTGACACACCAGATTTCAAAGGATTATGGAGTTTATCTGGAAGACTCAGGTCATACTCTTAGGTACTTCCTTCCAAATGTATTTCCTATTTTTCTTAAAATGAATTTTCTTTGGTAACAAAGATAACAAAGTTTGTTCAGAAAACAATTTAGATCTGCAAGGCTTCTGTAAATGCTCTTAGAATGTTTGATGAATGTAATATTGATAAATATCTTTATCTTTATATGTTTATATATTATACCCACATAAATAAAATATATTAAGAAATATGCTATATGTACACACACACGATATACTGAAAACCAATTTATCTTTGGCACTGATGAAAATTCTTAAAGAGATATTTCATTGAACAATTTTCACTAGGTCTGGAATGTTAAATAAGACAATTTTATAAAAATTTGGTTGAAACAGGATTAGATGGATAATGATCTGCTGAAGAACTTAATTTGGATTTGTAGGTAGAACATATTTTTGAGCTATGCTTTTCTGTTCCAGTAATCCCAAAAAGCCAGTAAGTAACTTTGCTAGGAAGGGTTGTGCCAGTTTTAAGAATAGGTTCTCTTTCCAATTAATTTCGTTTTACTTTCTAATCTATTAACAAGCTACCTGATAAAAGCTGCTTTGAGCCAGTGTCCTGATGATAGGAAGATGAAAATAATTCTATCATGTTTTAATAACATTAATAGTGTTAATTATTTTTCCAATAAAAGTTATAGATTCTATCTTTAGTCTTCATTGTACCAGTGTTTATCACATGACCTTGTCCTTATTAGTACTATCTTCTATCCAAACAGTTATTAGCCTATTATAGACAAAAATAAGGAAGAACACTGAAGAAGTGAAATGCCAATTTTAATAGGTGTTAATTTAACATAACATCTGTCTCCATTTCCTCATCCCATTCCCAGAATGGGAATAATAATAGTACCTGCTTGCCAGGGTTGTTATAAGAATAAAATGACATTTATATTTGTAAAACTTAAAATGCTATATAAATTCTAGCTATTAGTATTATTATAACTAATGATTCATCTTCATTCCTCTTCTGATGCCTTACCCTGGTGTAGAGGGGACCCTGGGTTCTCCACAACTGTCACAGCTGAGACAGGCTTCTGCAGGAAAGGCCCACTGAGGGACGGTGTCTTGTTTGAGGATGATCCTGGGCATGTGGTGTTGAGTATTTTAGCCACAGCAACTCCTAAAACCCTCTCCTGAGTTACAGAGGAGTTGGAATTCTGCTTCATTGGAAGGAAAACCTTTACTGATAAAATTTCACATCTTTGAAGAATTAAAATTCGTAGTAAACCAAATAGAAAGAAAAATATTAATCAGGTAGATTAAGAAAATGCAGTGGTACCCAGAACTCATTCTTTTCGGTCCCTTGTCCCACTGCAATCTCCAGGCCTTTGCATTGACTCTGTCCCATGGCTGGAATGCTCTGCCTTCTCCATATCTCTGACTCCCTTCAAGACTCAGGCCAAACTGATCTTATATGTATCTTATATATTTTATTTAGATCCTATTTTTATGCTTGTTTTGTCCCGTTAGACAGCAGAGATTACTATCTTAGCCTTCCTTTAGATCCCCAGTACTTAGCGTAGTGCCTGACTCATAGTAAGTACTTAATAAATGTTTTGCTGATTAATAATCAGTTTGCATAGAGATGATAATTAAATGTATGCAAGTTGCTGAGGCCCCTGAGAATGTGAAGAGAAAGGCTGGCCAGGAAAAAAGTCTTGGGGAACACCCACAGTTAGACAAAGTGCTATAGAGCTGGCAAAGGAAATGGAGAGGGACCAGTCAAACAGGTAGGGAGAGAACTAAGAGAATATTGTCATAAAATCCTAGAAAGGATAGAATATCCAGGAAGAGAGAGAGTAGTCAAGATGAAGACTAAGAAAAGACTATTAGATCTGCGCATTATAAGATCATTGTGAACTTTAGAGAGAGCAGTTTCAGTTGAGAAATTAAGTTGGAGGCAAGAGTACAAAGGGTTGATTGGTATGTAAGGAAAGGAAGTTAGGGGCAATGAGTAAACAGATTTTCTAGGAGTTTGGCTGAGAAAGAGAAATGAGACCACAGCTTGAAGGAACAGGAATGCGAGGGTCTAGTGGAGGTTAGGAAAAAAATTTGTGTGAAGGGGGTAAGGAGAGACCCAGTAGATAAGGAAAGATAAAAGAAGTAGGAATAGAGGGAGAGAAGGACCACCTCTGTCAGAGACTGAGAAGAGAGACTACCTGGGGATTATCTTGAGTCACTCCAGAGTAAATATTGCTTTTAGATTCTTATTGATAAAATTAAGTAGAACAAGGGATAAAAAGTTCTTGGGTAACAGTGTTTATTATCATTTACTTGTATTCCCCCAGTGTATATTTATCTTGTCTACATTTATATAACTACTCTACCCCGCTATAGACGTAAGCTCTTTAAGGGCAGAAAATGTTTAATTTTTGTCCTTGTACTTGGCAATGCCTAGTACATAATCAATGCATAACAGAAGCTTGTTGATTAAGTGCTTAGCAGAGAGACTAAAAAAATAGTAGGATATTTGTGTACAATTAAAGAAGGTCCCAAGGGACTGTTTCAGATTTTATGTCAGGGTCACACATCCTAGACATTAGAAAGAATAGAATAACGTTACCCTCACTGGAAAGGAATTTCATTCCTCTTAATCATTCTTCAATTTTCAGAGGCCTTTTCATTATTGATGATAAAGGGATCCTACGACAGATTACAATGAATGACCTTCCTGTTGGCAGATCAGTCGATGAAACACTTCGTTTAGTCCAAGCATTCCAGTACACTGACAAACATGGAGAAGGTACCCTTTTTTGCAGGGGAGGGGAGAGGGCTGCTTTGGAGTTAGCAGCTATCACAGGCCTTTTGTCTTATTAGTCTAAAACAGTGATTCTCAACCTTCCTAATGCTGCGACCCCTTTAATACTTGTATTGGGCATATCTGCATGTGGGCAGACTGGCCTGGAGATGGATAGAAGAGCAGTGCCTCGGTTACTAAGACCATCGGAAATATGTGTTTTCCCATGGTCTTAGGCAACCCCTGTGAAAGGGTCATTTGACTCCCAAAGGGGTCGTGACCCCAGGTTGAGGACCTAAAAAGTAGCAATGCAGCTTCCTTATGTTGAAATAAATTTAGATACAGAAACTCCAATCTTCTGATTAAGCTGTAGCTGAAATTGAGAGCTAACTCATTTCTACTATTTGAAGACAAATTGAATTTGTTTATAAAATTCATTTTAATACATTGTTACTAATATATTCTTACATACCATATCAGGAGGAACAATAAAATCAAAAAAAATTACAGAAAGGGAAGAATCCAAGTACTTAAATCCCACACAATTTAAAATTGGGTTATTCTCAAGATTTACTGAAAGTAGTCACATATTTGTGACAGTGTAATTTTTTTTCTAATAGGTTTCTATAATTAAAGTTTGACAGATTCTTATTGTTTTAATGCAGCACTCATTTGTATTTGCCTGTTCCAGTTTTTAAAAAGAATCTTCTTGTGATATTTAGTGGATATCTATTGTTAAGTCCTTTTTCTCTAGGGAGTTTTAATGATGATCAAATTAAATTAAAATTTCAGGTTGTACAACTTCTGGTATTGATCATAATTTCCATAAAAGTACAACTTGGTGTCTGGGTCAATATGCACTTTGGTTAAAGGGGAAGTTCATTTTTGTTTGTCTTTCAAATACTCTTTTTGATGGACCAGCAAGTGAACTATGCCATTAGGTACAAAGTGCTAACTTTTATGTGGTTTGAATTTTGGTAAGAATTCTACATAAACAGCTGAGTTCAAGTCCCTTCAGATTTTTATTTAAACAAACTTTCTAACTAGTATTTGAGAAGCACTTAATTCAGTCCATTTTTTCATTGTTAAATTTAACTAAACATAAATTGGCAATGGTGAAAGTAGGCCATTTCTGCTGGCCAGTTCAGCATCTTAAATTCCTTCCTAAGGGAAAACAATCTCACATAAAAATAGAATCTCAGCCCCCTAAGAATTCTTTTGTAATTGTGTAGCAGTAGCATTTAGTTCTAGTAATTAAAGACACATTTTTTAAAAGGACTCAGTTTTTTTTTAACTTGTTTGTTTGTTCTTTCCCTATTAGTCTGCCCTGCTGGTTGGAAACCTGGTAGTGAAACGGTAAGTTTAGCTGATGTGGCTTGGGACTGAAAGCAAGGTAGATTGGGAGACAACAACCAGCTAAGCTTAGAATTTTGTTTCTCATGGTAGCACCATCTTGATTTTGTTAATAGAGGAAATAAGCCTCCACTGATGGGCAGAAGTGTCAGAGGGTAAAACTTCTTAGGCCTCTAGGGAGGGTAGTTGGAGGAGGAGAAAACAGAAAGCCAGTTTCAATATGGTAAATTTGAAAGCCATATGTTAGGAGAAATGTGCTTTTTAAAAGGGAAGAAAATTATGGAAATACTGGGATAAGCTAGAGAATCCCTCAGAGTTCAGATGTGGACCCCTAACTTAGTAGATTTTAACAATTAGTGAAATTATTTTCTGTAGTCCAAAACAAGAAATAGTCATAACAGTTCCAAAAATGAAAAAAAGTGTTTGAGTAAACCTGACTTAGGTTACATCTAAGCTAAAGCTTTCTGGCTTTGTTCTTTTGTCACCTTGTGAGTGGAACCAGAGGGAGGCCCTTTAGGTTAGAGCTATCTTGTAAATTTTAGGATAAATCTTTGACCAAAAGAAAAGAAAAAAGTTGAGAATCACTACTTTGAGCCAGTTCACCATTTTGTTGTTAAACTTTGACAATATCTTAGGGCCTGTTTACATCCAGTATCATTTCCCTACCGAGTGGAACTTCTGCTTGTTTATTATAGAAAATGCCAGTTTGCTGAGGTGGCACAGCTAGTTAGTGGCAAAGCTGGAACTACAAATCAGTCTCCTGAATCCAGTCAGTGTCACCAGTCAAAATTCACATTTATACAACTCTTTACAAAGCACAAAGTACTTCTTAACAGAACCATAGGAGGCCAGTTTCCATTACACCACATTCTTCCTTTAAATAGTAAAGTCCTACAGAGTCAGTAAAAATTCCCAGTGAAATGCAAAAAGCATATTTTAGTGTGTGCTTTAAGGTGCAAAGCTCATGATGTGGACTTGGATTTGCCTAACTTAATTATAGAGAGAGTTACATGTATATTATACACTAACAAAGGCAAAAAGACTTCTTAAACAACATATTAGTATTAAGGGAGATTTTATGATGTGTTGCTGTTTTTTTCATTACAAGATTTTTTATTTGATTGTTCATTTTGCATGCAACTTGTCAGAAACTGCTATTGTGAGGTGTAACATGGTTTCAGAAACCTTTGGGTTTCTAGCTACTAAGCCAGGTATCAGTGCACTCACAATACTTTCTTATTCTTGAATATACAAGTATTTATTTACAGGACAGCAACTGTGTCGAAGGTATTCTGCTAGGTTTTAGTGTGGCAGTAGTTTCAGATTTTAAGAATCACTGACCCTGGGTTGGCTAGGTGGTGCAGTGAATAGAGCCTGGACCTGAGTTAAAATCCAGCCTCAGACACTTAACACTAGCTGTGTGACTTTGGGCAACTCACTTAACCCCAATGGCCCTGCCTTCCCCCCTCCAAAAAGCAAAAAAAAAAAAGAATCACTGACCCATCTCACACCCCAAAATTATTAATTAGAAGAACTCTAATGTTCCCATTAAAATTGAGATAGCTTAGATCACTTAACCAGAAATTTTGTCTGGGAGGAAATTACTTTTAAAATATATTAACATCTGTAGACATGCTCTTTCAATGTGCTTGACTTAATTAGATCAAACCTGAAGAAGCTATGAAAGCCTGGTGGCCAAAAGAAGAGCTGTAAGTATATTGAGGGGATTTGTATACAGATGTTAATTTATTAAATGAACTTATAAATTTGTCACTGGAGTATTTCAAATGGATAGATATAAAGAAATTAGTTGTACTCATCCTATGCTAAATGTACCCATCTGCTGATAGTGTCTCTGTGAAATGTTTCACTAACAAATGACAGTTTGTTTCTCAGGTCCCTCCCAGCTCTAGCCTTTGATCATATATGAAAATACAGTTTAAGTCATAGGTATAAGCATCATTTTCTACAGAGAAGTAAAGGGCAACTGCTTAGTCAAGTGGTTTTTCAGATGTGAAGACATAAACGTACAATTTTCACTTAACATACATTCACATTATACAAAAAACCACCTATGTTAACTTTACTACACTGTGCTCTCTCTCTCTCTCTTTCTCCCTCCCCCTCCCTCCATGTTGCTGCCCCTCAGCTCCATATTCTCCCCAAAAAAACAAAAATTCTGCAGTGAAAGCAGAACAGCAGAGAGATTGCCACCACCACCCTAAGATGGGGCCTTAGCTTGAGATCTTTGCTCCACTCTGCACACCTGTCCCCTTATGTCTTCTGTCTGTCCACATGTCTGTTGTCTAGCTTCCACATACTTGGCCCCCATGCATTCTTCCTCTCAGTTCTGGCTATGTCCCAGCATGTCTTTCCCCAGCCTCTCCATGTTTCTAATTCTGTTCTCAATTCTCTGTCCCTATCACCCATCTGTCTTTAAGCCTTGTGCCATACCCCTCCTTCCAATGGCTCAAGGTTCCCCTTCCTGCCTCTCTCCCTCCTTTAGCCACATGCAGGCAAATTCGAATTATGTAAAAATTGCTTTACATAGATGTCTGCAGAATGGTCTACTTAGTTAAAGCAAGGACGTCTGTACTTGGGATATAATAAGTACCTTCTGAATAAATTAATGCCTTTCTTCTTTCTTATACAGATAATTCCAGATCCAGCTGGAAAACTGAAGTATTTCGATAAACAAAATTGAAATGTTTTCTCAGGTCATGTCTAGTTTAAAGGTTACAAATAAAATTTTAGTGGTTTTGATACTACTTTGTGTTTGTAGTGATTGAGATGCATCTTAGGAGGAGGAAAAAGAAGGGGACATGGCGTTACAAAACCAGGAAACACTTGCCCATAGGCTATAGGTATTTGATGAATTATACATGGTACAATGAAAGCTCAAAGTAGACAGAAACATGTCTTGGAAAACTCAAAACACTGAAGGAAAACCTGCTGAGAACTCTTTATCTTTCATTTCAAACAAGAAAGGGACAAGTACTCAAGTTTTTAGACCCTACTGAGAAGAGGCAGGCAAAGATACTGTGCTCTAAAAAAAAAAATCTTTGTCATCATCAAAAGGCACTGTAATGCTGAAGTTGTGAAAATGTGGTGCAGTTGTTTGACAGATAGGAATTCTTGTAGAGTCCATTTGGCATATTCAAATAAGTAGTATAATTCTTTATTATATCACATACACTTCAAAAAGTTACTGATGCATATAATAGTCCTTAAATATTTAATTATCCATCATCTTTGAATATATGTTTATGCCCTTAAATTCCTTCAGTCCCTATATCTGCTCTCAAGGTCACAAATTATTAAATTTAGTGTCCATTGAGCCCCCTTTTACTTGCCCTAAAACATTTCTTCATACTTGAAGTATCATGAATCTATCAACAAATATTTATTACAGTACTTACTATGTGCCAGGCACTATGCCAGGTGCTAGAGATGCAAAAGACAAGACCAAAATAGTCTCTTCCTTCAAGGAGTTTTTATTATAATGAACACACAGACCTGTATATACAGAACATATACAAAGTGAATCCAAGGTGTTTAGCCAAATGGAAAAGAAAATACAAAAGCCAACTGAATAATTCCTTAAAAATTAGAACTGGACAGGTGGACTTTGAGACCATCAAGAATCAAAATCAAAACAATGAAAAAATATAAAATACCTCATTGAAAAAACAACTGACCTGGAAAACAGATTCAGGAAAGATAATTTAAGAATGAATTGGGTTAACTTGAAAGCCATGATCAAAAAGAGCCTGGACAGTATCTTACAAGAAATTATCAAGGAAAACTTCCCCGATATTCTAGAACCAGAGGGTAAAACAGTCACTGAAAAAGTCTACCAATCACCACCTGAAAGATCCCAAAATGAAAACTCCAAGAAATATTGTAGCAAAATTCCAGGATTATCAGATTAGAAAGAAAAAATGCAACAAAAGTTTAACAGTAAAATGATCAGAGTGAACCTTTAATGTTGATATGTACTACATGTACAGCAAAATAATGTGTCACAAGTGTTCAGAAAAATCAGCTTGTCCTGCTTCGTTGGCAAAGAGAAAATCGAAGTAATATAGTACTAAATTAGGTAACAAACAATCTAAATTACTTTATGAGTTTAATGTGTTTGTTTTTTATCAAAAATTCCCTTTCTGGCAGTTCTGACAGGTATGATCATTCTCCATGAAGATGAGAATACTTTTTTAGTCCCACAAATCTTTTCCTACCCTCCTTAAATACCATATGCTCTTTCATCCTCAGTTTCCAAAAGATAGCATTTTTTTAGGGTGTCAATGGATAATAGCTGTTCCATTGGCTTTTTGATGCATTACATCCGTGAAATGTCGATGACCATCTAAATATAACATGGAATCTGAAATAAAAGAAAGACGGCTACTTGAGAAACCACATCTCAACAAACCAGGACATAAACAGACAATGGAAACAGGTGAACCAATGACAGTGATATGCCACCAAAATCTTCTAAAAGGCTTCTCTGACAATCATTTGCTATACAGAAGATCACCTGGAGTATCCCCTAGCTCCATCTGTCACCCAATTCATAAGTTACAAAATAAACGGGAAAATAATAACAATAGCTAAATATATGTTCCATTCCCCTGATCAAACATAAGCTCCTTGGTCATTTGCTAAATGGAAGCTTAGAAGACTTTGAAAAGTTGTATGAGAAGATTCCCACTCTTCTCACAAGCTGGAGGTGTTGACTGCAGAGCTGGCTCTGGGTGCTACCACCAATCACTAATAGTAGGAATGAGTGTCTCCTATAAGTCCTCATCGGCTGCAGAGGCTATTCACAAGCAGCAGGCAATATATCTCCTGCCCTCTCTTTGCAGAAGTGGGAGATTATGTATAAAAAATTGAACAACTATATGTATATCACCAGACTTGCTTTCATGCATTGGTTAATTTCAGGAGCTATTTTACTTCAGTTAGAAAAGATGACTCACTGGGAAGTGGAGTGGGAAAGGAAAATGTGGATGATGTAAAAACAAAAGAAAAACAATAGCAGGAAAGGGAGCATGCTAACTAGAATGGCCCACCTATCTTTGGCAGGGGCTCTCAAGCCTAAGCTGGGAGCTGAGAAGCAGGGGTCCTAAGAATTTACTATATAAAGTAGTGTGTCCAAGAATCAAAAGAGAGCTATGTGAGTGAGTGTGTGTGAATTTAAGTAAGTAACAAAGACACAAAATTCTGACAATATTTTCCCCCTCCTTAAAAACATCGACCATTGTTGCTTACCTCCGTAAGTTTTGGGAATCACCGATGGCACATCTTTTTCAACAAAAAATGTGAAATGGAAAACATTGGTAGTCTTGTGTTCTTTATTGCCAGGGAAAGATACTTCACTGTGTACTCTAACTTGAATGTGATTCTTTTCAGTAAAACAAACCTAAGAGAGTATTTTTAAAAAGAAAGAGTAACTTAGTCAACCACATTACTAAGAATGAGAAAAGTAGGTAGTTATAAGAGAAAAAAATAACCCTAAGATATAGAAACATATCTCCTCTTCCTTTACTGCAAAACAAAGGAAATACTATTTACTTTTTCATTTCACACCTACCTGGGAAGAAAAGAATAGCAATGATCCAATTTCAACAGGCCTCTGAAACATGATGTCATCTACAGCAACTAGAAAAGGTCTGGAACCACTATTGATGAAAGAGAGAATTGTTTTTCAAGGGTCTACAAAGAGTAAAGATTATTTCTATTTCTCTTTGGCCCTGGGACCCCACTGTCTTGATGGTCATGACCTTTCCAGAACCATTATTTGAGGAAAACCCCAATAATGCTTCACTCCATTCCTTAATGCAAAGTCATCTTGACAATCTCACCAACTAACTTGCATCCTAAAGTATACGTCTTCCAACCCAGCCTTCCCTACTCTCCAATTCTTCAATCATGATCAAAATCAACTCTTCCATTGTTCTACTCCCATAAGGCCCCACTTTACCATCCCCATAACTTTTAGGACCAAAGTACCCTGCCAAGGGCCACAACTTTCCTATGTCTGTTGATTTCCCTACTAGAATTAAGCTTTGTCAAGTCAAAGGCTATCTTTGCTTTTGTATTTGTATTTCCAGAGCTTAGCACAATGCCTAGTACACAGCAGGCATTTAATAAATACTTTTTCATTCATTCTTCTTTATGCCAGGTTGACTCAATAGTAAACAAAAATCAGTTTTAAAAAGAAGAAAGAAATTATGTTGGAAAGACAAGAGGGGCCAGTCTGACACCAGACCCATGTCAAAAAACACCCTCCTCTCAGCAGGTCTAAAATAAGAGAATTAACAGAAACACTTTTCTTAAATGAAAACTCAATTCAAGCATGTAAACTGCTTTCTTTTTAGGAAAAGCACATCTAGACCTCACCAAAATATTTGGAATTACTATCAATGTATACATCACAACTTACGCAAAATTACAAGCAGTAGCCCAACCAAGTTCAAATGCTTTTCTCATAAGGAAACCTCCAAAGATTCTATTGAAAATGTTCCGTTCCTGTGTTTAAAATACACAAACTTATATGTAACACATAAATCAAATAAAGAACTATACTAAGGAAATGGAAGAAATCAAGCCTTAAGAAGGACTCTCAGAACAGTCACAGGTACATGGGAATAACTCACCAGTAGGCATTCTATTTGTTTACTCTTTTTCTTCCTCTCTAATATACAAGCACAGACTAAAACAATTGCAATACCTCAGGATGGCACATCTGAAGGCTCTTCAATTTTGTATCTTCCATCCACACTGAATCTGGAGGTAAAATTCGACTTTGAAAACTTATAGTCCTGTACAAATTAAGATTTGTTCAATTATTTCAGTATGAGAACTTTATTAATAAGATACAAACATCATCAAGAGACTTCTGGCACACTCAAGGAATGAATGAGAAAATTGCCATAATGCTCTAAATACAGGTTGCATTGGATTTTTGTTTTGTTTCCTTTCTTCACAAATCCTGCCTGTATGAAACCTATCTGTGGTATGTAAAACATAAAATATAAGCATTCCTTTTTGATACATGCCTTGACAGGTTTTTTTTTTCCCGTCAAAGAGAACTCACTTTATGGAAGCAGCCTTAGATTAATACAATAAGTCATTTAGTTTTAAGGTTAACAAACAGGAAAACAGAACAACAGCAAAAAAAAAAAAAAACCCAGGTAATAGGCCAAGGGAGAAGTGACAAGTGGGGGCCATGTGAGTGGAAAAAGAGTGACATAAACAGGAAATATGGCAGAGGGAAAATAAAAAAGACCAGAGAACCTTTGGATATGGTGGTGCTATGGAAAATGAAGACTTAATGGCCCTGTGAATGACAAGCAGTTTATCAACAGGAAATAAGAAAGTGACACAGACCATTACAGCATCATGTACATTTACATGGCAAGCCTTATTTGTAAACATCTGGGCCCTAAAATAAATCAGACTCACTGAATTTTAGGGCTGGAAGGAACTTTTGCAATCATGTAGTCTCTTATTTTAACAAATTAAAAAACTGAAACCAGCAGCTAAGTGGCACATTGGCTAAAGTGCCAGGCCTGGGGTCAGGAAGACGTGAGTTCAAATTTGGCCTCAAACATTTACTAACTGTAAGACCCTGGTCAAATCACTTAGCCCTGTTTGCCTCAGTTTCTTCATCTGTAAAACAAGCTAGAGAAGGAAATGGCAAACCACTCCAGTACCTTTGCCAAGAAAGGTGACCCCAAACAGGGTCACAAAGACCTGGACAGAATCAAATAACTGAATAACGGTAAACAGACCAGAGAATGACTTCCCAAAGTCATATATATAGTTCAGCCACTAATGAGTCCAAAAGCAAAATTCCATCACATCCTGCTGGGTTTTTGTTTTTGCTGTTGTTTTTTGGTGCTACACAAAACACAAAATATGCTCCCTTGTAAAAAAACATACTTTGTATTTTTCATGTCCTCCTATGATTTCCCGCACAATCCTACCTCTTTGCTCGCAATGCAATTAATCTTTGTTGCTTCATTTTCCTCTTCCTCACTGTTTACCTTCTCTGAAAAGTTAAGGTAAATTACTAAGTATACAGGCCCTGGTGCAGGAATATGTCAGGATTATGATAAGATGTGCAACTAGAAGGTATAAATGGTGAAGTATGAGGTGAAGATAAGGCCAAGTCAAGTCTGAAAAAGAGGGGCGTTAGGGGCCTTGGTTGTTGTACAAGTTGGACATCTCTGGAAGTTGTTGGTATTAATCCCACCTTCCCCGCCAGGATTTCTCTCCTTCCTTTCCTCTTGCCTCACAGAATACTGGACCTCCTTCAAAGCTCAGCTCAGGTACTATCTGCTACATGAGGCCTACTATATAGGAGAACCCAGCTATTTTCCATTAGACCAGACATTAAAGAGATTTGAAAAAAATATGTAAAACAACACTACTCTTCTCACTAAAATTTTTTGTTTTGTAAAAATAATTATTATTAATTATAATTTATTATATATGTATTTATATAGCATGTATTTATTTTATTACCTATCAATTATTAATTATTAAAAGGTTATGTTAGCATGTGATTGGCTTACTGCTATTTTTAAATGAATCAATAAATATCTTTCAGTGTTACTGGCTTTGATTTTTAATTGGCAAACACATACTAATACATATAGCCCACATAAACACTTGGCAGTCTTCAAAATGTTTTTAGAGTGTAAAGGGTCCTTGAGATAAAGAAGTTTGAGAACTACTGCTTTAGGGCAGGATTATTTTGGTTTTGTCCTACATTCTCAGTGCCCAGCACAGTACTGGGCACATAAGTATAGGCAAAGCTTCACAACTTGGAACAGCCAAGGAAATGTGGTGACCCCTAAGCCATCTCCTATAATACCCTTCCTACAATGTCCTTTTCATTTCAGAAAGGAAACCAGAGAACCAACCCCCTGGAAAAGCAACTACTAACATTAAAATTAATTTCTGATTTACTGAAGAACAATTAAGATCAGACTTATGAAATAAATGTGAAAAAAAATCACACTCCTTTCCTGGAGGCAGAGAGATAAACTCTTCCAATGCATTAACAGGGTCTAAAAACCTTCTCTGCTTGAGATGACAGAGAGGTAAGGAAACATCTTATCTGTGAACCTGGACTGATACCAGTGTGCTCTTCAGTCAAAGCAATTTGAAGCAAGTCCAGGGTGCCAAAAGAGCTACACACAAGCTGTGGGCACATTTCTCATCACACATTTATATTTTTGCTACACAAAGTGGAAAAATACATAGCTTCCTAAGCACTCCAATTCTTCAAGAACTTCAGATTTCCTCAGTGAAGGTGCCTCCTCCAACCAATGCAGACCCACAGAGAAAGTTCCATGAGCAGCTATGGATGAAGAATTTCATCCCTTGGTGACCAACCTTCTGGTGATGGGATTCTTCAAACCTAGAACAGTGATTCTTGCATCACACATTTACTGACATCCCAGTTCCTAGAAAGAAACTGTTCCTGCCAATGTTTGTGTTCCACTGACCTAGTGTTTAAGATCCCATGTCATTTCCATGGCACCGTAAGGCATTAGATAATGACTCAATGCTAAATAGTCATTTTAAAATGTGTATGCCAATTTGAAATACATTACACTTAGCTCATCAAAAAGCTATATTCAACAGATACTCTCCCTCTTTTCAAAATGTCTTCCCCAACTTGCCTTGGGTCCAGAGTGTTAAGGAACATGTTATGAACTGCATTCCTTTCTTCTGCAGTGGGAGCCATCTTCAATAAGGATGCAGTACTGGAGGCAATCCTCCTCACCTTATTCACTAGAAAATGGGAAATTAAAAAAGTTCACAATGCACCACAGAGTAGCAAGTAGTATTTAAGAAGTCTATACTATACTCTTTCAATCAATTGCAACTGATATAATCTTGTCTCTCTAAATGTCTACATCCTTGCAGCATCATGTAGTGTTAAGAGTAATCACTGGATAGGAAGGACGGACATAAAGAATCTAGAATTTAAAGTTCTATAATCAAACGTTAAAAATATATATGCATATATATTATTATTATTATTATTATTATTATTATTATTATTATTAACTACATGCAACTGGGAATTAAGATATACAGGCACTGGGGTAGGGAGACCCATCTTGCCCAACCAGAAAGTCAGAGGGGCAATGGGGGAGGACATAGGAGAGAGGAGATTGGGGGAGGGGCTATAAAGTGGGATGGCTGTTTTGGGGTGGTGGGTAGAGGAAAGGTGGGGAGAAAATTTGTAACTCAAAATCTCATGGAAATGAGTGATGAAACAACAAAATTATTTTTAAAAAAAGTAATAGCTGGATCCAAATGAAATACAAGTTCAGCAGCATTGATATTATTGTTATATTCTAGACTGGAAGTTTAAGGAAGCAAAGAGAATAGAGTTTATTTTAAAAGCTGATTTTTTTTTTTAAGGAGGCAATCAGGATTAAGTGACTTGCCTAGAGTCACACAGTTAGTAAATATCTGAGGTCAAATTTGAACTCAGATCCTCCTGACTCTGGGCCAGCCTCTATCACTACCTAGGTGCCCTTGATTTATTAATTCTTCATAGTAAAATCGAATTATCTTCTCCCCACCAAAGTACACTTCCACATGAAGTACAGTAATGCTTCATTCATCTAAAAGTACTATGTGGCTAATTTCATGTAAAAAGGGCCCAGTTCAAATACTGCCTCTTCTAAGTAGCCTTCTTAGCTTCTCCCATCCAGAAGTGATCTCCCCTATGTCTGATAGCTCTTAGTACCTCTCATATATTGTCACATTCTGTTTTGTGCTGTTTGTAGCATTCTTGTTCTTTCCAGTCTCCTAACCTCCTTCCCGCCCCCACCCACTAGGTTTCAGTCTCCTAGAAGGCAGGGGTTCTGTGTTATACTCATATTGTGATCATCAATAAGCTTGATGAATTTATTAGAACACATCAAATAGTCCTTGGGGGTAAAGGACTTTGGCTCAGTTCGTAAATCAGTAAAAAATATATTAGCATCTGAATTTGGGATTCAGCAAATTAATAATGTTCATTCCAGTTTAGGGTTTACAGTTCAATCCAAGTTCCTGGTCAAAGTGGGTGAGGTTTCTAAAAAGCAAATCTGAAAAGTTAGCCATATCCCACATGAAGAGAACATGTGATTAGTACGTAATTTCAGTAAACAAAATCTCCCCAACATTCTATTTAGTATGTTTTCTTAGGCTACTATATATGAAGTGGCATACATTCTCCTTGCTTGAAAAGTTCCTCTTCCTCTGGACCTTCTGGAACTAGTGGATTTATAAAAGCTGGCCTGAAAAGGGAAAAAAAAAAATACATACTGTGTGTGTGTATATAGAGAGAGAGACAGAGACAGAGACATACATGTAGTATGTGTATATATATATATACACACACACACACACACAAACACACACACATATATAATAAATATATGTAGGCATTAACTTTTTTGTGTGTATATATGTATGTATATATGTATACTAAATACCAAGATATGGTATTTAGTCAAAGCTGAGGTTGTCCTTTCATTTTTCCAAATCTTCCATCTTTTTCTCTGCGTGGCTGATATGGTACAAATTTTTGAAGGTCTTATGATACAGGTGTTAGTTGTATCAAGGTGTGCTTATTCAAATTACAAAAAGATTCTTCATTTTGTCAAAGACACATTCACCTAGACAAGAAAAAGCTAAAAGGTGTTAAAAATTAAATTAAATTCTCTCCCTCAAAAGCATTTTGATGTATTTATTTATACATTTGTTTTTAAATATTTATACATATCTATGATACATTTAGTCCATTATATAAGCCATGTTATGTATTTTGACACACTTACCAAAAAATCCAAACACCAGCACCAACTAACAAGCGATCTGGTGATGCCTCCTAACCCCCAGCCGTTCTTCTGGCTCAGTACTGCGACTTTAACAGTATGAAGAACTGCTCTGCCATGCTAATGCCCTCCACTGATTCAGATTTTCCACCCACCTCTTTCTTCAAAGAATTGCCAGTCACATTACTTCCTTGTGACACACACCCCTCCAAAGTCAGAGGCAGAATTCGAATCTAGATCTCCCTCTGCCAAAACAGAAATGAGGACCGAGGAAAAGATGAGTTTGTCCCAAAAGAAGTCATTTGGAGGCAATCAAATACGGACACAGACAGGTACTAAACTTGGGATCTCACTAGTACAATGAAATAACAGGTGAAAAACTCCTTCTATCAATTTTCTACCATTTACACACTGAGAAAGTCGCCTAGAGTACCGAGAGGTTAGCGCGACTTGCTCATTTACTACACAGGTCAGGGCCAGTGGTTGGCCCCACGTCTCCGTGTCTCTGAAACACTCTCTGTCCGCGAGGCCAGCGAGGCCAGCACTTCTCGAAGTGTGTTCTTCAGATCTCTAAGGATCACTGAGACCCTGTCAGAGCTGATCCTTAAGGTCAAAACCATTTCCATAAGAGTACTAAAACGTCATTTCCTTGTTAAAATACTTAAGTACATAGGTGTGTACCCAGATTTTCTTCATATTCTTCAACAAAAAACAGCAAATCACAAACAGACTGGATACAGAAGCATAGAGGAGAACAGAACGTCTTCTGGGAAGCCAAGCACTAAAGCAATTGCAGAAATATGTAAAGCAATGCCACTCTTTTCACTGATTTTTGTTTTGGAAAATAAGAGTTATTTTTCATAAAACTGTCATTTATATTAATATGTAATAGGTGTATTATTATTTTTATGAATTAATAAATGTTTTAATTATTTATCAGCTTTAATTTCTAAAATGGCAAATACCAATGTGTATATATGTGTATGTATACACACACACACACACACATAATATACACACACATGAACACACATATAGATATAGATACACAAATACACAGATATACACATAAACAACAAGCTCTTTGGGGTCCTCAGGGGCAGCTAAGTGGTACATTGGATAGAGCATTGGGTCTGAAGTCAGGAAGACCTGAGTTCAAACTTGACCTCAGACACTTACTAGCTGTGTGATCCTGGGCAAGTCACCTCACTGTGTCTGCCTCAGTTTCCTCATCTATGAAATCGGCTAGAGAAGGAAATGGCAAATCACTTCAGTGTCTTTGCCAAGAAAACTCCAAATGAGATCATGAAGAGTCAGACATGACTAGAAAATGAACAACTTTGGGGTTTTCAACAATTTTCAAGTCTTGTAAAGTGGACCTGAGACCAAAAAGTTTGAGAATTGCTACATTAGACCACACTCTTTGAATTAAATATGATATGCTTCAAAAGTCTACTATGGGTAGCACACATCCTTGAACACATATGGATTAACTGTCCTAGAACATGTACATTAGTTGGATAAAGTGAGGTTTCTGTTTTAACTTAGCCAAATTTGTCCATTCAACAATAATTTTTTTTTTAAGAATTTGACTGATTTTGTTCAAAGCTAGTACACAGCTAAAGGATGTCAAGACAGAACTCAAATTTGGTTTGTGGTTCACTCTACTGCTGTGAACAAAATATTGGTAACAAATATTCTCACATGTGAATTTGAGAGTAGCCAAAATATGTTTAAAGTGAATTTAAAGGGGAAGGAACAGGAAGAATGTATAAATAATGAGATTATAGAATCTAGCTTTTTCTCAATCAAATAAATTAAATTAGTTAATTCCACTAGAAATAACTAAGTCAACTGACTTAGAAATTTTATTTCCTGTGGAATAAAAATAATAAAAAATACTGGTGACATATTGCACGGTTCCAGAGTTCTAGATTAATAATTACCCTTTGTTTGCAGGATCACGGGCCACCATTACAAATGTTGCATCCAAGACAGGATGGTAAACTGTATCATGTAACTAAAATTAAAAAAGAAAGAGTTCAGATAGAACATATATTGACTATAAATCATGTTGCAATTCTAAACTAGTATTATGACTTTAAGAAATAGTCATGTGGGGAAGGCTAGGTGGCACACTGGCCCTGAAGTCAAGAGTACCTGAGTTCAAATCCGGCCTCAGACACTTAACACAAAAAACTAGCCGTGTGACCTTGGGCAAGTCATTTAACCCCAATTAACCTACCTTCCCTCCTCCAAAAAGCAAAAAAAAAAAAAAAGGAATAAAGAAAGAAATAGTCATGCGAAAATAACTATGAACATCTATGAGATCCTTATTATCTGACCCCAACATACTGGCAGGTAACATAGATAGTTGCGTGGAGAGCCCTAGAGTCAGAAAGACCTGAGTTCAAATCCTGCCTCTGGCACATACTGGGTAAGGATCCTGGCAAGTCCTTTAACCTTTCAGTGTACCAGGTAACTCTCTGTGATTATACATGACACACCAGGTGTTAATCTGCTTCGGTGAAGGGAGTTTCCTCACTAGGAGTTCTCTATACCAACAAAATCACAGGTTCCATAAAAAAAAAAACCCTTCTCACATAAAATGTTCCAAATTTTTTCACAAATGTTAAATTAATCTCACCAATAAACTCCTACAGGCCTATGGCCAGATAAACCTTCTGAAGTTGAATCTTTTACTATCTATTTTGAGGCCTATCTAAACAAGCTGGTGACACTGAAAAATGGAAAACATAAAAGAACAGATACTGACATAAACTACTAGCAGCAAGGTGTACGGTACAATGGATAAAATGCTGGACTTGGAATCAAGAAGAACCAACTTCAAAATCTGCCTCAGATTCTTACTATGTGATCCTAGACAACTCACTTAACCTTTCTAAGACTAAATTCCTTCATCTATGAAATAAGGGATTTAGACTCAAAATCAGAAACCTCTTCCAGCTCTAAATCTCTGATCTTATGCTCCTTTACCAGCTCCCAAGGAACCTTATCTCATGTAAATCAACTGTATTGAAAGAGAGAACATTCACCGTGCTTTGTAAACCAAAAGGCACTATATAAAAATTGCTAAACTGCCAAAATGAAGAAACTAAAAAAGCCTAGGAATCCACATAAGACACTTTAAATGCTGGAGCACTTTGCCAAGTAGAGAGAAACTATAGACCAGGGCAATACCAATTTTAAAAAGAACAACATTTTTTTAATCTTAAAAAGGAAGCTAGCAGGCATGTGATACTGCCTACAAAACAAGTTTGCAGAATGCTTGGTCAGAGACCCAAGTGAATGAAATCATCCCCAGAGCACTTAAGAAAGAAACAGGAAGGAATATACAAATACATGAAATGGGGGACTGTAAAAGACTTCAAGAATTGTCGGTTCCATCACTGATAAGGCAACACCCATGTGTGGGAGCAACTCTAACACCAGCTGTCTCTTAGATCAGGTTCAAGGTTGGGACACAATGAAGTACTTGAAAGTCACTGACCATTTACTAAAAGGAGGCTAACTTTGCCCTAATATGAAAATAACGTACACCATGGATACAGGGGAACTTAGCTTTTTTTGGAAACAGTCCTCCTCGTCACCATATGCAGACCCATCTGGTCAGCAGGGCAGGGCAAACAGGGTTACTCAAATGGGTTTCAGAAATTCACCAAGTACAAGGGGTCTAGATTCCACATGGTTAAGACTTTTTATGCCCTCCCTTAGATGACCAAGAAGGAGGGAACAAGCATTTATTAAGTGCCTACTACACACCAGGCACTATGCCAAGTACTTTTAAAGCATCTCATCAGAAAATCCAGGGCCAATTATGTAAGACAATCAGGGCAGTTTTATCTTCATTTAGGTAAAGCTTCCCAAGGTTGTTGGTGAGAAGAAAGAAGGAAAATACTGGTCCTATCACAAACTACACCAGTGAGATCACTCTTGTCACCAACTAGTAAACTGTTAGCAAGATGGCAACTCTGATGAAGGGTGCAGCTTATTCCTTTAAGAGGAAGTAACTGAAGGTAGCTATGCGTCACAATAGATAGAGCACTGGCCCTGGAGTCAGCAAGAGCTGAGTTCAAATCCAGTCTCAGATACCTCAACATTTACGAGCTGTGAGACCTGGGCAAATCACTTAACCCCAATTGCCTTTGGGGGGAAAAAGAGGAACTAACTAGTCTCTCATAAAGGTAAAGGTGCAAATATAGGATCATAGGTTCACAAAGCTGAAGCTGAAAGCAACCTCAAGAGTTCATAGGGTCCACCCATCCCCCTTTTACAGGATTCGCATAAACCAGGCATTCAGAAACAAAGCAGCTACTCACCTGACACATGTGCATCTTGACTTCCATAGATGTCTTTCCAACCCAACTCACATGTCCAGTGAATTTAATATCATTTTCTGGACTTATGACTTTCTTACTTAACTCTGAGGAAAAAAAATACAGAGAAACTTGACTGAATAGATCCCAGCCCCCTTTTCCCTACTCTGAAGCTGGATTGCCAGATATAATGTTTAGAGAAAAAAGATGAAGAAGCCAGTAAAGCCAGGTTAAATTTAGACCTAGTCAGCGCTTAACAAATACTTGTTACAAAGTGAATTGAACAGAGGCTATACAGCTATCTTCCTATCTGGCTTATTCTTGCAGGAGAAAGTAGCCTGGGCAATGTCTCCAAGAGAGTATGCTACACGCTGAGTCTAGGAACGGGGAAGGATAAGTCACCTTTCTAGCAACAAGGCTTTCCCTACTGCTTTCCCCTCCTAACTCTCTAGAGAGGGAGTTCTTAACCCTTTTTTCATAGGACCCCTTGATGAAACCCCTTTAAGGACCCATCCTGGGAGTGACGGTTTTAGATGCACAAAATAAAATATATGTGATTATGAAACTAAAGGTTAGTGACAATAAAGATATCACTTTTTCCCCCTATACAATTCATGGATTTCCCTCAAATCTACCACTATTTAAAAACATCTACTCTAATAGGCAGAAAAATACGTACATATTTAAAAGAGTCCATTTCTACTTCTAGTTCACATTTGGTTTCAATTTAAGTTAATTTCCCTCACTTATGTGAGGCACCTATTTCCTCAAGAGATCTAAATATTTTATGGGGAATATTATACACCAATGAGAGGCAGCATTTGACTCAATATAATAATATACTATTATGTTATGACACAGACAAGAGTCATCCAAGATAAGAAGGCATGGATGGATTTTACAATCTGGATGAATTAAGTACCTATGAAATCACCGATCCATCATAGCATGAAAAGAATCTATAACAACTCACATAATGCCTTAAGGTTTACAGAATGCTTTCATCTTAATAGCCCTGGGAGGGGGGTGGTTGCAAATATTATTACAGATGAGAAATTAAGAGGAATTATGTGACTTGCCAAAAGTCACACAGCTAGTAAGTGTCAGGGCCATGATATAAATCTGGGTTTTCTGACAAAAGCCCAGAGTTCTTTCCACTACAGCAAACTGTCTAATGAAAATCTTTCTTTTTTAACAAATAATAATAGGAATAATAATAACTAGCATTTATATCATGCCTTAAGATGTGCAAAGTGTTTTACAAATGTTATCTCATTTTATCCTCCCAACAACCCTGGAAGACAGGTACTATTATTATCCCTCTTTTACTGATGAAGAAACTGAGGCAGACAGAGGTTAAGTGACTTGCCGAGGGTCAAATATCTAGTAAGTGATTGAAACTCTGATCTTCCTGAATCCAGGCCCAGCACTCTATCAACAGCTGCCTGCTATGTACAAAGGGAATGGGCTGCCTCGACAGGTATTAAGTCGGCCTTCACTGAGTATGTGCAAGCACAAACCAGGTGGCCATCCATCACAGACGCTGTAGCAGGGATTCTTATGTGAAGCAAGAGACTGAATTAGATGACCTCTAAAGTCTTCCAAACCTAAAACTATACTTTTTTATCATCAAATTTCTCATAAAAATTTCATTTTTAAAAATTAATTTGTTTGTTCACTTTTAGTTTACAAGATTCAGTTCCCCAATCCCTTGAGTTTCAAATTTTCTCCCTCTCCCTCTCCCTCTCCTTCCCTCTCCCCATGGCGGCATGCAATCAAATATAGGATTTGCAAATACTTTCACATTAAACATTAGTCAGATTGCAAAGAAGGATTATAACCAATGGAATGAACAATGAGAAAGAGGAAACAAAACGAGAAAAAGAAAGAGAGCAGGTAGTTTGCTTCAATCTGCATTCAAACTCTGTAGTTCTTTCTCTGGATGTAGATGGACATCTCTTTCCATCATGAGTCTTCTGGAGATGTTTTATAACCTTGCATTGCTGAGAAGAGTCCAGTCTATCAAAGTTAGTCGTCAAACATATGTTGTGTCTGTCTTTGTGTACACATTTCTCCTGGTTCTGCTCTTCTCACTCAACACCAGTTTGTATAAGTCTCTCCAGATTATTATGAAGTCTGTCTGCTCCTCATTTCTTATAGCACAATAGTATTCCATTACATTCATATACCACAACTTGTTTAGTCATTCCCTAATTGATGGGCATCCCCTTGATTTCCAGTTCTTTGCCACCCCAAAAAGAGCTGCCATAAATATTTTTATACAGATGGGGCCTTTTCCCACTTCTATGATCTCTTTGGGATACAACCCTAGAAGTAGGTCAAAGGGTATGCACTTATTTATAGCCCGTTGGGCATAGTTCTCCAGATTGTTCTGCAGAATGGTTGAGTCAGTTCACAACTCCACCAACAATGCATTAGTGTTCCAATTTTTCCACATCCTCTTCAGCATTTATCATTTTCCTGTTTTGTCATCTTAGCCAAGCCATAGTTGTTTTGATTTGCATTTCTCTAATCAACAGTGATTTAGAGCAGTTTTTAATATCTTAATAGATATTTTTGTAGATATCTTTAATTTCTTCCTCTGAAAACTGCCTGTTCATATCCTTTGATCATTTATCAATTGGGGAATGACTTGTATTCTTATAGATTTGACTCAATTCTCTGTATATTTTAGAAATGAGGCCTTTATCAGAGACATTGGTTGTAAAATTCTTTCCTAATTTTCCACTTCCCTCTTAATCTTGGTTACATTGGCTTTGTTTGTACAGAAACTTTTCAATATGATGTAATCAAAATCATCCATTTTGCATTTTATAATGCTCTCTAACTCTTGTTTGGTCATAAAATCTTCCCTTCTCCAAAAATCTGACAGGTAAACTACTCCTTACTTTCCCAGATTGCATACAGTATCAGCCTTTATACCTAGATCATGCACCCATTTAGACTTGATTTTGGTATACAGTGTTAGTATTGGTCTATTCCCAGTTTCTGCCATACTATATTCCAGTTTTCCCAGCAGTTTTTCTCAAATAGTGAGTTCTTATCCCCAAAACTGGGGTCTTTGGGTTTATCAAACAGTAGATTACTATAGTGATTGACTGCTGAGTCTTGTGTACCTAATCTATTCAGTTGATCCACTGCTCTATTCCTCTGCCAGTAGCAAGTAGTCTTGATGACTGCTGCTTTATAATACAGATTAAAATCTGGTACGGCTAAGCCACTTTCCCTAGCATTTCTTTTCATTAATTGCCTTGATATTCCGGACCTTTTGTTCTTCCAAATGAATTTTGTTACCATTTTTTCTAGCTCTATAAAATAATTTTTGGTAGTTTGATTGGTATGGCACTAAACATGTAACTTAATTTAGGTAAAATTGTCATTTTTATTATATTAGCTCTATCCAGCCACGAGCAACAGATGTTTTCCCAGTTAGTTAGATCTGACTTTATTGAATGAAAAGTGTTTTGTAATTGTGTTCGTTTGTTTTGGCAGGTAGATTCCCAAATATTTTATGTGTACAGTAACTTTAAATGGGATTTCTCTTTCTATCTCTCGCTGTTGGATTTCGTTAGAAATATATAGGAATGCTGAGGATTTATGTGGGTTTATTTTATATTCTGCAATTTTGCCAAATTTATTTATTATCTCAAGTAGTTTTTTACTTGATTCTCTAGGATTCTCTAAGTATATCATCATATCATCTGCAAAAAGTGATAGCTTAGTCTCTTCTTTGCCTAATCTGATTCCTTCAATTTCTTTTTCTTCTCTTATTGCTATTGCTGACATTTCTAGTACCAAATTGAATAAGAGAGGTGATGGTGGACATCCTTGTTTCACCCCTGATCTTATTGAAAATGCTTCTAGCTTATCCCCATTACATATACTACTTGCTGATGGTTTTAGATAGATACTACTTATTATTTTAAGGGAGACTCCATTTATTCCTATACTTTCTAATGTTTTTAATAAGAATGGATATTGTATTTTGTCAGAATGCCTTTTCTGCATCTATTGAGATAATCATATGGTTTCTGCTAGTTTTGTTGTTGATATGATCAATTCTACTGATGGTTTTCCTAATATTGAACCATCCTTGCATTCCTGGAATAAATCCTACCTGATCAAAGTGTATTATTATTGTGATAAGTTGCTATAGTCTTTTTGCTAATATTTTATTTTAAATTTTTGCACCTATATTCATGAGGGAAATCGGTCTATAATTTTCTTTCTCGGTTTTGTCTCTTCCCAATTTAGGTATCAGTACAATATTTGTGTCATAAAAAAAATCTGGTAGAACTCCTTCTTCACCAATTTTCCCACATGCTCTGTAGAGTATTCAAATCAATTGTTCTTTAAACGTTTGATAGAATTCACTAGTAAATCCATCTGGTCCTGGAGATTTTTTCCTAAGGAGTTCATTGATGGCATGTTCAATTTCTTTTTCTGAGATGGGGTTATTTAAGTAATTTAATTCCTCTTCAGTTAATCGGGGCAACTTATATTTTTGTAAATATTCAACCATTTCACTAAGATTGTCAAATTTATGTGCATACAACCAGGCAAAATAATTCCTAGAGTTTTAATTTCCTCTTCATTGGAGGTAGATTCACCCTTTTTTTTTAAAAAAATGTCACTTAAGAGAGTTTTTATATAACTCTGGCAACTAATTGATGAAGAAGACAACCAGAGAGCTTTGCTTTGCTATTGCCCTCTTTACCTGGTCTCAGCTGGGTGCCAAATCTAGACCAGGTGGCTCTGGAAAGACAGACTAAGGTGCTAACTTCTAGAAAATTGACACAATAAAATTTGACGTCAATTACAAACAGGCATGCAAGAAGAGTTAATCCTATCTTGGAAAGGGTCTGCTAGATGGACTTCATAATAACCCGGAGAGACTTATATAAACTAATGCTGAATGAGGACAGCAGAACCAAGAGAACTTTGTACCCAATTACCGACACATCATATGACTGATTTTGAGAGACTGGGCTCCTCTCAGCAATGTAAGGTTAGAAGACAACTCCAAAAGACTCATGATAGAAAGGGCTATCCACATCCAGGGAAATAACTACAGAGTCTGAATGCAAATTAAAGCAAACTACTTGCTCTCTCTTTTTTGTTTTGTTTTGTTCCTTTCTTTCTCGCTATTCATTCCTTTGGTTATAATTCTTCTTTACAACTTGACTAACATTTAATGTGACGGTATCTGTAGAACCTATACAGGATTGCATGCCACCATGGAGGGGAGAGGGGGAGAGAAGGGAGAAGAGGAAAGGGGAGAAAATTTGGACCTCGAGGGATTGTGGAATTGAATGTTATAAACTAAAAGTAAATAAATAAATTTTTAAAAAGAAAGAAAGGGTCTGCTAATAAGTTGGGAAGAAATAAACTGAAGTATAATAAAATTCCATATGAAAGGAAATTATTTTTGCTCAAATCAAGCAACACCTACTGAATATTTCGATAATACTGAAATTGAATTGAATTCACATGAAGAACAGATTGACAAGGTCACTTACCAATTTTGTCAACCAAGGCTGTCACTATAGAGAAAGGGGACATCTTGCCGGAATCTGTTTTGGTGTGAGTATAGCAAATAAGAACTAAGGAGAAATAAGAGAATTTGTCAGTGATAGGGAAGAATAAAAGTATTTCTCAATATTCAGCTCCCTTACTCATAACATATAAACTCCAGATAACACCTTATGAAATTTGGGTCCCTCATCTGGCATCACTTTATGGAAGGTGCTGATCTCATCTTAGAATCACAGGCTGTTCTGACTGAAAGAGGTCAACTCAACTATCTTGTTTTAGCAATAAGGAAAGAAAGGCTCAGAAAGGGGAAGGGACTTGTCCAAAGTCACATATTTGCATAGTGGAAAAATCCTTGAAACATGGACCCATGGTTTCTAGTCCAATCTTCTTTCCAACCTATTATGTTGCTGTTATTTTATAAAGTTTTGAAAATTAAAGGAGCTAAAATTTTCAAGCTGAGACACCTCTTTTGCTCCTTGTTCTCAGGTAGCAGTCCATGAAGCAATTCCCTGATCAACATATATATCTTGTTCTCTAAGACAGAAATCCTTATGCCTATCTTCCCCACCCTAGGCCCTCTCACTCAAACTGGTACAATTTATCCCATTAATCTGGGCAGCCCCCTACCACTACAATCCCACAGCTTGAGTCATCTGATTCTCACTTTCCTTTAAGCAGTAACAGACCTTCTAAAAATCAAACAAAAAACCCTGCCTTTTAAGCAATTATTTTCTTTCCTACCATCCACAACTAAGGTCAGTAAATATGCTATCTATACATGTTGTCTATGACCATTGTCTACAAATCTTTCATTGGCCCCCTCTGATCTGGCTTCCAATTTTGTCTGTTGAATATAGGATATCAACAGTAGCACTATTAAGCCTCTTGAGCACAGGGCATTTTTTTAAATCTTATCTTCATATACTAACCATCAGTCACTTATTAGCCAAAAACATTCAAACATTTGGGAGGGAACATATGTAGGAACCTCCGAGGCCTATCAAACTTGACAGTGACAACTCTGGTTATTTATCTGAAAATGAATGAGACCCCTGGAAGGAATCTAGAAAACTGCTCTAAGAAATATGACATTCTAGACAAGAAAATTAAGACCACTGGAGCAGAATGAATGTTTGCATTCTAGCAAAACAACATATGGACTTTGGAAGAGAAAGGCAAGGACGCACAGCAAACTCATCTATCAACTCAGGTTTTTTAAAGACACATACAAAAATTCACACCAGGGCAAAAACTGGGAATGAAAACAAGAGTAGAAACTTTCTATTAGAATGTCAGGAATATCAAAGCACAAAATGAGATGAAGCTTCTGAGGAAGGAAGGACCAAAAAATGTAATTTTTAAAAACTCTATTGCTAAGGTAAAAGAAAAATACTGAGGACACACTACTAGCCAGTTAAGTCAGGTCCACAACCTCAGCATCATCTTTGACTCTCTTCCCTCTCTCTCATCTCCTATGTCCAATTAGCTGCCAAAACTTGTCAGTTCTACTTCCATAACATCTCTTTCCTCTGTCCTCTCCTCTCTACCCACAGCCACCACAGCTCTTATCACCTCTCACCTAGATTAACCCAACAGTCTCTTACTGGATCTCCCTGTTTCCAATCCTACCTATCTTAAATCTACCTCCTATATAGTTGCCAAAATAATCTTCCCAAAGCACACATCTAACTATTTCACTCCTCTGGTCAAATATCTTCAGTGATTCCCTATCACCTGTAGGATAATACACAAGGTACTTAGGCTGACATTTAAAGCCCCCCCACAAGTGGCTCTGAGTGACCTTTCCAGATAGATTCACATCAATCTTCTTCACATATCTTCTGATATGTACACAATTACAGGACATCATATCTGTGATGACTAACATATCTATGTTCCAGACAAACTAGCCTAGGTGCTGTTCCATCTCCCATTTACATGCCTCTGCACAGGCTGTGTCCCATATGTGGAACAGACTTTATCAAATCATGTTAGAGTAAAAGAACTTGCTTCTTATAATCCTTAGCTTCCTTCAAGGTTCAGATCAGCAACTATCTCCTTTTTCTTGATTCCTATTCCAACTGTTAGCATTTTTTTCCTTCCTCAAATTACACACACACACACACACACACACACACACACACACACACACACGCATATATGTGTGTATGTATCTACATATCTACATACATATTTACATGTGTGTTCACATGGAGACAGACATGTACTGATATGTTTCAATACATACATACATAGTCTAGAGACAAATCTATATCTATGTATCCATATACACATACATATGTATGTATATATGTATGTTTGTACATGTATTCCCTAGCAGAATATAAGCAAGTGTCGTGAGGTTACAGACTGTTTTTCATTTTTGTTAGTGCATCCTCAGTTTCTAAAACAGTGATCAATAAGTCAGTCAGTTAACTACATGCCAGGAATTGTGCTAAATTCTACATATACAAAGAAAGGCAAAAAACAATCCTTGCTCTCAAGAAGCTCACAAGTTAATGGTAGAGATGACATACAAACAACTATATACAAACAAGATGTTTACAGGATAAATTGAGGAATCTCAGAAGGAAAGCACTAAAGTTAAGATTAATAAATGTTTGCATAACTGAGTCAAATTAAAGAAAAGATAAAATCACTATTGGAAAACTAAGCAGAAAACTAAGGTGAGACAGAACTACTCAATCATGTTTTACTTCTGTTTTTTTCTAACAAAAAGAATGACCTTCAGAAAGAAATATATAGAACAAAATTGGCCAACAGGGAACTGATAAAGTGAGAAAACAGTAAGAGAATTACCTTCAATAAAGTTCTTAGGCCCAGACAAATTCCATAATAGTTAAAGAATTGCTGATATGACAGCTAGACCTCTCTCAGTAAAATCTAAAAAATGATGAAAAATGGGAGAGGCGCCACAGGATCGGAAAGAGGCACCAATGAGAATAATTTGGTGGAATTCAAACTGGTTGAAGCATGGGATTCAAAGAGTAGTGACTAATGGATTAATATCATTCCAGATGAAGGGCTCTAATAGAGTAGCAAACAACTCTGTTTGGCTCTGTTCATAGGATTTAGAACTTGAAGGGGGGAGGGGTTAGAGGATCTTTCATTGGATGCTTCAAGACCATTTGTCATGGATATTATTTGGTATGGGTTGGATCAGGTAACTTCTAAGGTGTCTCTCAACTCCGATTCATGACTCTATGAAAAATAAACTCAAATTTTGCATCTTTTTTAAACTTTTCTTTAGTATTTCATATGAATGCTACAAAAGCTTTGATTTTATAATGCTATCAGATCTTAACTCTTCTAATACCTCTCTTTGTTCTTTTAGCATTTCATTCTTAGATCATTCAGCAAACATGTGTCAAGTACCTACTCTATGCAAAATATTAAATGGAGGTACTTAGTTCCCATCCAGACTTCAGTCTGTATATAGTCACAACTGCTGACCAGCCACTTGGTAGATTGTTTTTCACTATAACAAACTGGCTGATGTATTCAACTGCTGATGTCCTCCTAAGAAGTTTTTACCAAAACTGGTGGTACTAGAATATATGTGTTTAACTCAGCCTTGGCAACAAAAGGATAGGCATACAAAGTATCACTTTGTAAGGCTCAAATATTCTTTTAGAGCCCCTAACAAAGACAAGCAGATATCAGTTCAAGAAATATTTGGTTTAAAAACAGAAGCATCAATACATGCAAAGTCTACTAAATTGCTGAAAGCTGATAAGCATTAGCCCAGGATGCTCATCTTACATTTTCCCAAGGCATAACAAACAGTATTTTTAAAACCAAATGTATAAAACACAAATTACTGATTTCAAAGAATTTAATTAACTTAAATGAAAGTGCCAAGATGCTAGCACCTCTAGACCAGGGGTGGAGAATCTGCAGGCTTGAGGCCACATGTGGGCTTCTAGATGTTTAAGTGCCACTTTTTGACTGAATCCAAATTTTAGAGAATACCCTTGCTCTAGACCTTTGATAAAAGTCATGTGTATGGAGGCAATAACACCAATGAAGAAAGACTAAAAAGAAACTGGCTAGTTTAAGGAAAGGAAGCCTAGAACTACATCAAAAATGGTCTTCAAATTCTCAAAAGGGTATCCCTCCAAAGCCTGGTGCAGTTTTAAGCTTTAATAGCTTAAAATAATAATTTCCTTTTATTATAATGACTACTACTACTATTACTACTACTACTAATAGCCTCTTTTGAAACATCCTTTATATTAGGACTAGACCCTAAGTTTCTTCAAGCTAATGAATGTATATTATTTACTTTACTGTATTACTCTATCAGGACTTAGCATGATGCCTACACACAGACTTAATAAATATTTGAGGAACTGAAGGCTCAACTGTGGAAGTTGAGAGTAGGGAGGAAGGTTTAAGAACAAACTTTTTATTACAGTAGGCTATAAACTCATCAATGGTCTCCTTGTCTCAAATCTCTCCTCATCCCATACAGTCATCTACACAGACTGAATCAATATGAAGGAAGGGAAAAGGATTAGATAACTTCTGGTGATTCCTTTCATCCGTAGGGTTCTTTGATTCTAGGTAAACAGTGACAATTATAACAGTACACAGAAATGTTGACATGCTTCAGTACCTCCAAAGCTGTCAAGATCTTCAAGTATCCTGCCAAATCTGTGAAATAAAGGAAAGTGGGATTTAACAAGTGGAAACCACAGTGCATTCATTTCCTTTTAACATTCAAACCATAGATTTAAAAAAACAACCCTGTTACCTTACACTATTGTATACAGTCAAATATTTCTCCCGTAATGTAGGTTGACTTCCTAAAGGCAAAATGACCTCGATATAACTGTCCTTCATCCTCCTTGGAGGCAGATCCTTCTGGCTCTTAGGCAACAGACTATGAAGTAACTTTCTCTCCTCCATAGCTTTCACATGGTCACTGGGAAGAAAGGAAGCAAGCTGCAGATAACAGAATCAGGACTATTGTCAGCACATCCCTGCAAACCAGGTTCCCCATTCTTCTAACTATACTAAGCTCCCCCACTTCTTGGGTCCCCTCCTTTTCCAGCCCCCACCATCCCACCCTGTAAGGAAAAAAATAGAGCTACTCTAGGAAAAATTCCTAGGACAATTGGTTAAAAGCACTTTAAAAGTTTAAAGTTGGGGGGTCGGAGCCAAGATGGCAGCATAGGCAGCAAGAAATCGCAGCTCTGACACAGCCACATCAAATACCCAAAAAATATGACTCTAAACAAATTCTAGGGCTCTAAAACGCACACAGATATATTCCCTGCTGAAGGCAGCTCGGCTTAAAGCGACCATTTCAACTCTGAGAGCAGAAACCAGCCCAGCCTGAAACTGGCGGCTTTTGCCCCAGGGATGGCTGGAGGAGCCCCGCCCCGCCACTGCTGGAGCTTCAGGACAGCAGATCTGCAACAGCTCTGGCAGGATCCAGAATTATCCAGCCATAATGAAAAAGGACTCAGGTTAGTGGAACTTGGCTAAAAACCAGGGAAGAAAAGTGCGTCCAGCCAAGGTGCCTCCAGGGCTAAGAAGCAGAAAGCAGAGGTTCTGCACCCGCTTCCATATTGCCACTTCAGAGTTCCCGGCCTGCAGACAGCAGGGGGGCCAAGCGATCGTTCAGAGGCCAAGTGCTCGCATTGAACGGCCTGGATCCGGATTGCAGTCTTGGGTGGTGGTCCTGAGGTTTTTGTTCAGTGAGTTGGAGCTGAGGAGGGACCCAGCAGCCTCCTAAAGGCCCCAGCAGCTGGGAAAACCCCAGCGATTTGGGACAGAGCTGTTCCCTCTGGAAGCAGAGTCCCACAGAACTAATTTAAAAAAAAACACTGAATGGCGACCGTGAATAAGCATAGGAAGCAAAGTGAGAACAGCAACCAAACCCTAGATTCCTTCTTTGGGGAAAAAAAGAACAAAGCAGGGAAAGGGAAGAAGACAATGCAGTCAGAACTCCCACCCCAAAAGCTTCCAAGAAACATGAAGACTGCCAAAAAGCTAGAGATCAGCTGAAGAAAGATTTTGAAAACCAAATGAGAGAAGTAAAAGAAAAATTGGGAAGAGAAATAAGAATGACGTAAGAAAATCATGAAAAGAGTCAACAACCTGAATGAAGAAATTAACACCTTAAAAAACAGATTAACTCAAATGACAAAAGAGGCCCAAAAAGCCAATGAGGAGAAGAATGCCTTCAAAAGTCAACTTTGCCAGATGGAAAAAGAATCTCAAAAGCATTCTGAAGAGAATAACTCCTTCAAAATTAGAGTGGAGCAAATGGAAGCAAATG
>CM053582.1:216088101-216119256 GCA_028627135.1 Pseudochirops cupreus | reverse complement strand
GTCAGAGGGGTGAGGGGGGAAGACATAGGAGAGAATAGACTGGGGGAGGGGTTATACAAGGGGATGGTTGTTTTGAGGGGGGGATAGGGGAAAGATGGGGAGAAAATTTGTAACTCAAAATCTCGTGGAAATGAATGATGTAAACTAAAATAAATAAAATAAAATATTTTTTAAAAAAGAAAAAAAAAGAATTCATCCATAACTGAATAGACATCCCCTTTATAACATATCTTTGGAGTAGAAACCCAGCCTCTGCTCAAAGACATCCATTGATAAGAATTCCACTTCCTTTGCACTTTTAGACATCTCTGATCATTAGAAAACTTTGTCTTACATTGACCTGTCTAGCTGCAATGGCCCCCATTCTTATTTCTGCTATCTAGGACTAAGAAGAACAAATCTAATCCCCCATCCATGTGACAGGCCTTAAAATACTTACAAATAGCTATTGCATCATGCCCTAAATCTTATTTTCTCCAGGGTAGGTCTTCCCAATTCCTTTGAACATTCCTTAAAGAGCATGATTTCTAGACCCCCTCATGATCCTAATAATCCTGGAGATCGACCAGCCTGTCAATATCTGTCCTATAATGTGGAGGCCAGCATTAAACACAATATTCTTTATTTGTGTTGTGGTCTGACCAGAACTGACTATTACATCCCTCATCTGAACATTAAAGCAGTTCAAAATCATGTTAGCTTTTTTGGTCACCATGTCACACTGAAATCTCAGATTGATATTACAGTCAACTAAAATCCTGAGATATTTTTCACATAAACTGTTGTCCATCCCCATTCCCTCATTTCATATTTGTGTAGTTAAACCCAATTGTAGAATCTTGTCTCTATCTCCTTATTCAATTTCATCTCATTAGCTATGGATCTTTGTTTTAGTCATTTGGGAACATTTAGAATCTCTACTCTTTTGTCACATACATTACCCTTGTCTCCCAGCTTCAGGTCATTGGAAAATCTGATGTAGTGATTGCATAGAAGAAAAGCCTCTGAGACTTTATTTCCCATGATGTTTAGGGCAAGGTCAGAGACTTTTTCACACTGGGAGAAATTACCTATATTATATTTCCCAGAAGACTGCATATCTAGTTATAGAGCAGTAGTATGGGGAAGCGATTGATTGGAGTCTTCTGGAAGGTGGAAGGTTTAAAAAGTTGGATGATTGGAGGTATGAGTGAAAGAAGACAGTGGCTATCTGCTGACTGCAATTGGGCCAGAGAGATGGAAAGATTGTATGTGCAGCAGTATGACCATGACATCCCTGAAGAATCCAGGAGTTCCAGAATAATTCTGTCTACCATGGAAATACAGAGGCTCCACGGATCCCAGACTGCCCCCAAGAGCCTCTCATAGATTGGCATGAGGCAAAAGACATCAAACCTCGGTTTTTGTTGCTATTTCTGTTGATTTGTTCTTACAACTGACCTGTGAGTTATGAACCACGGTTCCTCCCTTAATATACTAAGGGTAAGAGGAGTAGGAGGGGGGAATTTGTGAAGATTAATAGTAGCATGCTCTATTTGCTGGCTATGAGAGGAAATATAATAGCAAAAACATTCAAGATTAAAAACCATGCAAGCAGAAGGGTGAGCTTCCACTGATTACTTCAGAAGTGTCAAACCTCAAGGCCACAAGCTCTAACATTCCCTTGTGGCTAGAATTTTATTAAAATGTAATTGGGAAATGTTTAACAAAGCATATCAAAATACAGTGCAATGTACTTGTTTAACAAAACATATCAAGATACAGTGCAATATACTTGCCCTACCATATTTACTGTTTCACTCTTAACAAGCCGTTTCATCTGTCTAAACATCAATTTCCTTATATGTATAATGAGAATAATAACAAGTGTACTACCTACCTCAGGAGGTTGTAAGAGTACTATATAAACATCAGTCATTATAATCATCACTATTATTAGCTCAATTATTGTTATTAACTCAAATCTCTCTGTCTTCTCCAAAGTATCATAAGAAACTATGTCAAATGCCTTGCTAAAACTCAGGTATATGATGTTGATAATATGGACCTGATCTAGTAATCCTGATTTTAAAGAAAGGAAATGAGATTAATCTGACATGAACTATTTTTATTGAAATCATGTTAGATTTGGGGTTTTGTTTTGGGTTTTTTTACTTAGTAAATGTTTGTTGAACCCATTAATACCACTTCTAGGGCCGTATCCCAAAGAGATCATACAGGTGGGAGGAGGACCAGTAAGTACAAAAATATTCATAGCAGCTCTTTTTGTGATGGCAAAGAATTGGAAATCGAGGGGATGCCCATCAATTGGGGAATGGCTAAACAAGTTGTGGTAGATGAATGTAATTGAATACTATTGTGCTATAAGAAATGAGGAGCAGACAGACTTCATATTTACCTGGAGAGACTTATATAAACTAATGCTGAATGAGGAAAGCAGAACCAAGAGAACACTGTACAGAATTCCAGACACATTGTGTCTATGATGACTAACAGACTAGAATCTTCTCAACGATTCAAGACTAGAAGGCAACGCCAAAAGATTCATGATGGAAAAGGCTGTCCACGTCCAGAGAAAGATTTACAGTCTGAATGCAGATTGAAACAAACTACTTGCGTTCTCTCTTTTTCATTTTGTTTTGTTTCTCCTTCTTCATTTTTCATTCCATTGGTTATAATCCTTCTTTACCACTTGACTAACGTTTCACGTGAAGGTAGGTGTAGAACCTATATCAGATTGCATGCCACCACTGGGGCAGGGGGCGGGGGGAGGAGAGGAAGGGAAAGAAAAATTGGAACTCAAAAGCTTGTGGAACTGAATGCTGTAAACTAATAGTAAATAAATTTTAAAAAATAAAATAAAATAAATGTTTGGTGATTGAGTGATTATAGCTTGTTTATATGTTTTATATTTGCACGTTGTCTCCTAAGGAAATAATGAGCTCCATGAGAGCAGGAACTATATTTTTGCTTTTCTTTATATCCTTAGCTCTTTTTTTCTTGTTTATTTATTTACTTGCTTATTTATTTAATTCATTTTAACATCCTTTTTTTAAAATTTGAGTTCCAAATTCTCTCCCTACCTCCACTCCCTCTTCCATCCATTGAGAAGGCAAGAAATATGATATTCATTATGCATAAACCATGCTAGTGCTTAAGAATCACTGACTCCCTTTCTAAATGTTCAAAGGCCATCCATTTAATAATATATACCAGAATTTTAAAAGGATCCAAAGCCAAATTATCAGCCTATGGTTCGAAGAACCTCCTCTTCCTCCTCCTCCTCTTCCTTCTCCTTCTTCTTCCACTTCCTCCTCTTCTCTCTCTGTCTATTTCTGTCTGTCTGTCTTTCTCTCTTCCCTCTCTGTCTCTCTCTCTTCGTATGTCCCTCTGGAAAATCAGGTTGACATTTGGCCTTCTACAGTCCTTCAACACCTTGCCTCTCCTGTTCTCTATGACTTGAGACAGTGTAATATGATAGGAGGAGCCCTGGTTTTGGAGTCAAGGGACCAGGGTCCAAATCTTGTCACTGTCATTATCCATATGACCTTGGGAAAGTTACCTAACTTCTCAAGGCTTTAATTTCCCCATCTGTAAAATAAGATTGAACTAGATAACCTCATGGGATCTTCCCGCTCTAAATCATGATACTATGACTTTCAAACACCATCAATGGTGGCTCAGTAATCAAATCAGCCAGTTGTTTCCCTTTTTTTTTTTAAGTACTCTGATATATAGTTCAGTCATGGACCTGGTGACTTCTATCTGCCTATGCTTTAAAAAAATTGCTTTAAAAGTGCTTTATTACATGCCCAAAGGGGTAAAACTGTGCATGTCCTTTGATCCAGCAATACCAATACTAGCTCTGTATCCCAAAGAGATCATAAAAAATGGATCAGGACCCACATGTACAAAAATCATTTATAACAGCTCTTTTTGTGGTGGCAAAGAATTGGAAATTGAGGGAATGCCCATCAGTCAGGGAATGGCTGAACAAATTGTGATATATGAATGTAATGGAATACTTTTGTGCTATAAGAAATGATGAGCAGGCAGACTTCAGAAAAACCTGGGAAGACTTATAGGAACTGATGCTGAGTGAAGTGAGAAGAACCAGAACATTGTACACAGTGACAGCAACAATGTGAGATAACTGACTTTGATGGATTTAGTTCTTCTCAGCAATGCAAGGATCTAAGACAATTCCAATAAACTCATGAGGAAACATAGAGTCTGAATGCCAATCAAAGCACACTACTTTCTTTTTTTTGTTTGGCTGCTTTTCCCTTTTGTTCTGATTCTTCTCTCACAACATGACTAATGTGGAAATATGTTTAATATGATTGTACATGGATAACCTATATCAGATTGCTTACTGTCTTGAAGAAGGGAGAGGGGAGAGAGGGAGGGTGAAAAAATTGGAACTCAAACTGAAACATGAATGTTGAAAGTTATTTTCTAAAAAAGTGCTTTAGTTCTAACCACTGCACTTTTAATCAGTGAATAACCAACTCAGCAGGAAGGTTTCTGACATTTCTTTAGGGATAGAGACTCTTGCTTTCATTAGCAGAAAAAAAGAGTGGGTGGTCAGTAGAATGTGACAAACTGGGCTCAGGCATTTAAATTTTCTGAATGGATGGTTCTAAATGTCAGGAAACTTTGTGAACCAAGTTATACCTAAGGGGCTAATTAACTCCATATTTTTATTAAGATGAAATCTGGTTCAAATGAACAATAGGGACAGTTCTAAGGAGGGAATGAAAAGAAAGAGATTCATAAAAGAGTGACACACAGTACAGGAACAAAGTTGCCCCTTAGCTTTGATTTTAGATGTCTTTTTCAATACCAGCCGATTCCAGCATTTCCTTTCCTTCTACTTGCCCTGTACTTTCTCCAGTTTTAACCAGTAGGCTTGCTGCCCACATCCCTCCCCACCCCATTACAGCTATAACTACAGAACTATAAACCAAAAGGAAGAAGTGAAAATGTTCCTGGGGCAAGCTGCATGAAAATCATTGTCAAAGGTAACTGAGGAGGCCTATGAGGAGGGCAGAGGGAGAAGATAGTAAGAGAAGACTGAGTCAGCATGGTATCTTGGTAGTTTCTTAATTTAAGTATTCTTGTTAACTAGGTGTTAAGCTCAGTTGTTTCTATGCTGCGAAAGGATTGTAGCTCTCTAAATTTCAGCACCCTGGAACAGAGCCCCAATCACCCCACCCTAATTAAAGCTCTGCCCTCACCACCACTACCAAATGTAACCTGTTCTAGAGGTTCTCTGACTCCAAAAACCTTCATTCCTAATGCCTCTCCCATGAAAAAATGTCTTTTCCCAATAACAAAGAACTAAACAGCTCACTCAATGCAATATGGGCCAGGATAGATTTAGTTTTGGTTTAAGCCCTAGGCAGCTCTGTCAGCAAAAGAGTGAAAACATATGCCTGCCTCAGTTTTGTCACCTGTACTTGAGTCTTGAGTCTTGTCTTCTCCCTCTCCAATTGTGAGATGTGAATACAAATGTTTTCTTCACATAATTACTCACCTAGACATTATCAAATAACATCAGCAGTAGCAGCCCTGAACATCAAGGCTGAGAAAAAAGAACTTGAGATACTAACAATGTTTGATTAAAGTCTGCTTGCTAAAACTAAATAGAAGGGTATTTGGGTCGCGACAGATTTTTCAGCTGTTCTTATCAAATCTTCAGGGTGTTTGCTTTGAAATGGTCTAGAAAACGAACATCACATACAGGTTGCCAGGTTGCAAAGCAATATCGCTTGAATAATTTCCTCATGCTCAATTTAAACTGTAAATGTATATTTTTAAAGAGGGAATTTGTGAGTTAATGTATTCTATATCTTAAACTCTCCTATTTTCCATAAATATTCTTCCTTTTCCTCGCCTCCAATCAGATCCATTTTTAGGAAGCTATCAGTGAAGTCCATAGTTGAATGTTAATTTCTTTAACAACAAAGTCATGATCAATGACTACTTCTTCTAGGCTGCAACAGAATAGCAAACATTGCAATAACTTACAATTGTATTTATGGAATTACTTGTAACACAGATTCCAGAGTCTAACCAATGAGACAATGCCTGATGCTAATTAGTCTTAAACAAGACTCACTAGTGGATAAATGAAATTCTCATTTATATATCTGTCCTAAAGGAAGTCAGTGTGCCAGAAATTTTCCCTGAAATGCTAACAAATGTATACATGATTCTGTGAAGGGTATGTATTATCAGGTCTAAGGGAAAAGCCTTTCCTTTCATGTCCTTGTAACAAGATTATTGTTACTACAATGCATGTTACTTTGTGCAGAAATACTTTAGAACACAAATTCTCCATTCATCTCTGGTTGCTATTTAAATGTAAAACTTGGCTTTCACAGGCAAACTCAGAGCATCTATTTTCCAAAAAGAAAAGAGAGGAGGGGGAGAGTTGAGATGAGATTCCACCACACTTTGGAAATGGTTCAATGTCTTTTTTTTCCCTTTTCACATGGTTAAGTCTGATAAAATAGTCTCTTTGAGAATGTCCATGAAAGCATCCTTTCCCATCCAAATAAGGGACCTTAAGAATGCTATTCCATTGAATGGAGGTAAAAGGAGAATTCACTTAGTAATTAAGTTTGAGATAAGAAATTCCATTACAATTTAGAAACGGTTTAAATTCTTAGAGAATAGTGTTATTTTGAGATAACAAGCTCATTTGTTGTGTTCCCAGAATTATTTCTGAAGGAAACTCAGGACTAATGGAATTTTATCTCCTATGAAAGAGGCCCTCTATCCACAGAAAGAAAAAGTCAGAGACAGAGAGGCAGAGACACAGAGACAGAACCAGAAATAAAGAGACAGAGAGCTTGGAGGTTCCCCCTACATCTCTGACTTTTCTTCCAAATCATTATTTTTATATAAATGAAATCTGGTTGAAATGAACATCAAGAAGAGCCCCAAGGAGGAAAAGCAGTGGTGATAGCAATTGGTCAATGAGCATTTATTAAGCACCTCCCTTGTATTGTATTAAGGGCTGGGGATACAAATAAGAAAAAGAAAGACAGTCCCTGATCTCAAGGAACTTACAATCTATTGGGGGATCCTTACAATGTACAAAAAGAAGCTGCAAAGCAAAGAGGGGTAGCAGCTGGGGCCATGATCTTCATGAAAGCAAAACTAAGCAGAGGGACTGGTGAAAAATGATGAATTACCTTGAAAGTTTGGAGACAGCTCTAAAGGGCTGCAGAAGGGGCTTATTGAAAGCTGAGTCAATCTGCATGGTGATGCGAGTGCAGTGAGGGAAAGCAAGATGTTCCTAGAATCAAAACTATGCAGAATCTCTGATGGAAAAATGAAAAGAAGTGTCACAAAAGAATAATATGTAGCCTTTGGGGTAGGGTAAGCTCTAGGGAAAACACTTCATGATGTTGGACTGGGTAGCTCAGAGGTTAGAGCCTCGGGCCTAGAGCCAGGAAGTCCTGAGTTCAAATTCCACCTCAGATACTTTCTTAGCTGTATGATCCTGGGCAAATTACTGAAATTACTGAATCAGCCTCAGTTTTGTCATCTATAAAATGGGGGTGATAACTGACAAGGTACAGGCTCTGGGAACCCCCTTGAGCTCTCCTTTAATCCTGAGGTACTGGCTCTGGGAACCCCCTGGAATTCTGATTGAATCTTCCCATTTGATGATGCATTTCCTCATCTGCAAAATGAGCTGGAGAAGGAAATGACAAATCATTCCATTATCTTTGCCAAGAAAACTCCAAATGGAGTCACAAAGAGCTGAACACAACTGAACCAACCAAATAACCAAGAGTCGAAGAAGTTGCTTGACTGCTTTGTTGGATCATCTGGTCCCACCTTTCTTGGCACCTTGATAATCTACATGACTCACAGTACCATCAACCAATGGAGGAAAACCATTTTAGGACACTGTGCTATCTTCTTCCTTCTTCATGACTGTGTTACTATCTGGTAAGGGCTCCTCTTCTCTATTTCTCCCTGGCAATGCCTCCACTCCTGGCGGGCCTCTCTGCAGATTCACTCCCCCTTGATCTGTGTTGGCATCTGGTACCTTCATAGCCATGGTTTCCTGGAGAGGTCCTGCATGGATGATACCTAGACCTACTTGATACACATAGAGATAGCAATGGAGACTGAATTTGTGATTTCGTTGATGTAGAAGCTCCCTCTACCAATGCAACTCAGCCCTTCTTTCCAACATATGGTCTTCAAGAGTAACCTAGATTACTGGAGAGGTTAAGTGACTTTTTCAGGGAAACATAGCCAGGATGTGCCAGAGGTGAGACTTTAAACCCAGGTCTTCCCAATCCTAAGGGCAGCTTTCAACCCACTTTACCACATTGCCTCTTTACCTGCTAAGTGCTTTGAGGAAGGGAGGAATCTCTCCAATCTTCGAAAGTAGAACTTTCAAAAGTGAGTGTTCCTGATACCAAGAGCCAAGTATGTACACTCAAAAAACCTGTATTGCTAGAAGATGATTGTATGATCCCCTGACAAGCTGTCATTCTATGAGTGGGGAAAAAAGAAATAGTATAGCACACAGAGAATATAATAGTATAGCCCTTGGAGAAGACACTCCATTCTTCTGGACTGTTTTCAACCAAGCCAACTTTGTTAGAATGACTTACTTAGTTCCTAGTTTTCCCTATAACTCAAAACCGGGAATTTATTGTTAATCTTTCAGGGAAGACACTAAAAATGTACTTTTAAACAAATTGTCTCAAGGGGTTAAATTTAAATTGTGGATCTTCAAGCATATTTTTCCCTCCATTGTTTTTCTCTCCCTTCTCCCCACCTTTATCCCACTCTACCAAAGATCAAACATTTCTTCCTTGTCTTACCTTCTCCTCCTTTTCATACACATTCCCAAACCCTTATCCTGCTCCACCAAAATGAAACAAAATCAAGGCCATCTTCTACAGCCCCTTCCCACCCCAGCCCACCTCTACCACACCACTGGACAATCTGTGAACATGGAACCCTGAGTTTCTCACTTCTCCAATAGAACTCTCTAAGAATTTAACCCATAGCACAGTGAGTCTGGGGATATTTCAGTTCTATGTTCATCTCTCTTTGGTGACCCTCCACTGTTGCTCATATGCTAATCAAGGGCTATTTGGGTGAAATTTATGCTTCTGTATGCCTTACATAGGAGTTCTTAACCTTTTTGTGTCATGGAGTCCTTTGGCAATCTGGTGGCACCTATGGATCTCCTCTTTTAAAAATGTGTTTTAAGTGACAGTGAGATGGCACAGTGGATAGAGGATTGGCCCTGGAGTCCAGGAGGACCTGAGTTCAAATCAAGTCTCAGATACTTGACAGATTATATGATTCTGGGCAAGTCACTTGACCCTGATTGCCTTGCCTTCCCCCCAAAAAACAAATGTTTTAAAAGCATTCACAGTTGAATTAAAAACTAAATTTCAGTTAGAGATCAATGAAAATAAAGAAGCCATTTTTTCCCCTTCCAGTTTCAATGACCCCAGTTAAGAATCCCCTGACTTTAAAGGATCTCATAGTTTCCCAGATTTGTTGGAAGCACCAAATCACTACTTCAAGAACACAGAGTAAGTTGGGTTCTGTGCTTTCAGCAATATTGTATATATCCAGGGGCCACAGAGAAAGGAGGGGGTGTCTTACTATCCATGCATTAATAGGCACTTATTTTCTATTACGTGCATATTGAGTAAGTGCTGTATCCATCCCAGATGTAAGGAGCTGATGCTTCATGAGATACAGAAATACCTGATTACCTTTTTCAGATCTCATGAGTATTGATTGAGCAGCACAGTCCTTGACTACTGAGTCATCTGATAAGCAGAGGCTTTCCCCAGGCTGTGTAACATTCCTGGCCAGACAAGAAGAAGTGGCATCAGATTGTGTTGTTTATAAATTCTGTATGTCAACAAGAACTGTGTTAGAAGGATTGACCAGCTATCACTGAGCTCTCTTCTTCTGCCCTTGTCTTGAATATTGCCCTTTCTGTGTTGGGGATATGATGGTAGTGGGGGAACAGAGAGGGTTCTCAGCTTGATATCTTTTTTAATTCAATTTTATTTCATTTTTAGTTCCTAATTCTCTCTCTCACTCCTTCCCCTCCCCCTCCCATTGAGAAGGCAAAAAAAAAAAAAAGCAAAACCCTTAACAAAAAGGTAGTCATGCAAAACAAATTCCCTCATTGGCCATCAGTATCATAGCTTGAAATCATACTCTGGATCCATTCTAGCCATGACTTGTGACTTTGACTTGAAAGGGGCTTTCCTGCCTTTTAAAAGGAAGGTTATGCTTCTTCAGTATTGGGTGGACATAGCATGAGTTGGATATCTAGAAACTGCCCTGCATACTTAATGCCTTGGTGCAAAGGGGCTTATTCAGTGACTGCTTCAAGCAGTTACTGTGTTGAGGCTGGGAGGGCAAGGAAGGCAGGGGGAGGTGTTCATGCTGGAGAGAATTAAAGCCAGCAAAGCCTAGCAAAAGTGTTCATTGAAAAGTATTCCTAGCTTCGGAATCTATTCACATCTTTACCTTCTTGACAAATTTCATTTGGAATCAGTTTGTTGGAGAAACAATCAGTGAAATCTTTTCACAAGCATTGTTCCAAGTCTTTTCTTTTTATCTCATCCTCAACTACATCCTTGCTCCTTTAGAAGTGCTTGGAGCCAGCTCTTATCCACTAGCAAAAGTTTACTGTTAAAATTTTAAGTATTTACACCTTGCAAATCAGCAAATGCCCAAGTCATGACTTGGTGTATTGTTTTGTTGATTGTCTAGACTTAAGAAAGTGATGTTTAATAAATTAATAATGTAGATTAAAATTAACAGTGTGTCAAGCATACATAGAGTTTGCTTTTCTTTCTCAAGGAACAGTTGCTAAATATTTGCCAGCATCACTGCTTGCACCAATCAGTTCCCCACTACCCACTTCCCACAACCACAGGAAATGTCAATCAGATTTCCCTTCCCCAGGCAGCCAGGTGGTGCAGTGAATAGAATACTGGCCCCAGAGTCAAGAGGACCTGACTTCAAATTTGACCTCAGACACTTGACACACTTATTAGCTGTGCGACTTTGGGCAAGTCACTTAACTTGCCCTGCCTTCCTCCAACCAAAAAAAAAAAAGGCTTCCCTTCTCACAACTTTACTAAAACAGCTTTCTTTGAGATCACTAAGGACACTCTGACCTCCAAATACAATGGTCTTTTTTCTTTCCTCATCTCCTGGACTTCTCCACAGTTTTTCACAAGGGTGACAGCTCCCTAGGCAACAATAGATAGAACACTGTGCCTAGTGTCAGAAATATCTAAGTTCAGCTCTAACCTCATATACTACTGGTCATGTGACCCTGGACAAGTCAATTAATGTCTCTCAGATTCAGTATCTTCAATTGTAAAATGGTGATAATAAGAGTACCTATTTCCCAGGGTTGCTGTGAAGTATAAAATGAGATAATATTTGGAAAGTGCTTAGCAAGGGTTCTGGCACGATAGGCACTTAGTAAATGTTTGCTTCAATTTCAAACTATGCCCAAAGGGCTGTAAAAATGTACATACCCTTTTACCCAGCTGTATTACCCTCTTCTAGGGCTGTATCCCAAAGAGATTATAAAAACAGGTAAAGGACCTACATGTACAAAAATATCTGTAGCAGCTCTTTTTGTGGTGACCAAGAATTGGAAGTTGAGAGGATGTCCATCAATTAGGGAATGGCTGAACAAGTTGTGGGATATGAATGAAATGGAATACTGTTGTGCTATAAGAAATGATGAGCAGGTGGACTTCAGAAAAACCTGGAAAGATGTATATGAACTTGATGATTAGCGAAATGAGCAGAACCAGGAGAAGATTGCACACAGTAACAGCCACATTGTTTGATGACTGACTGATGGACTTAGCTCTTCTCAGCAATCCAAGGATCTAAGACAACTCCAAAAGACTCATAATGGAAAATGCTGTCTTTATCCAGACAAAGAACTTTGGAATCTGAATGCAGATGGAAGAATACTATTTTCTCTCCTTTTTGTTTGTTGTTTTGTTTCTTCTTTCTCATGGTTGTTCCTGTTAGTTCTAATTCTACTTTACATCATTATTAATGTGAAAATGTATGAACGCATAAATAGAGCCTATATCAGATTGCATGCCATCTTGGGGAGGGGGGAGGGAAGAAAGGGGGAGAAAATCTAAAACTCAAAATCTTGTGGAAGTAAATGTTGAAAACTAAAAATGAATTAATTATATTTTTTAAAAAAGGAAATGAAAATGAAATAAATGTTTGCTTCCTTCCTTCCCATTGGATACTCTTTTAATATTTGACTTTGAAGACAACACATTTTTCTTGTTGCCTTCTTATCTCTCTAAATGTTCTTTCTGTCTCTTACTACCCAATTGTAGTCTGGTACCTGTCCTCTTTGTGTAGAAGGGAAGAGCCCAAAGCATGAAAGGGACCCTCCATCAATATGCACTCTTTCTTTAGTTCCCATAATCTGGATTTTATCCTCAATTCTGTGATCCAATTGCTATCAATAAAGTCATCAATGATCCCATAATCTCCAACTTCAATGACTTTGTATCAGACCTCTTCTTTCTTGACCTCTCTCTAGCTTTTGATATTATTGATTTCTCCTTCTCCCCAATAAACTCTCCTCCCTTCAGAAACATTATGCTTTCCCAGTTCTCTGGACAACTAAAATAACCCTTATCTGCCTCTATTTTCAGATCTTCATCCTCTTCCTGATCCATTAATGTGGACATTCTCAAAGGTCTAGTTTTGGTCTTAAACTCTCCACCTTGGCAACTTCATTTACTTCCATACCTTTAAGGTTCACCTGCATGCAGATCAGCACCAAATCTTTACCTATAATCCTGACTTCATTTCCATACGGATAATCTATCAGCCCCAAACTGTCTGTAACATCACTATTCATCTTGTCATCAAATTTGCATCTTTGGAATTATCTATAATCTTGTCTCTCCTTTAACTCTTGTATCCAATCATTTACCAAGAAAGGTCAATTACATTTCCACATCACCCCAAATTTTATAATCCTCTCTGTTCTCACTGTGGCCACCCCAGTCTCTGTTCTTGTTATTGCCCACCTAGACTTCTGTAATAGTTTCCCATTTCTATTTTGTCCTCCCATGCCCCATCTGTCCTTCAGATCACTACCAAAACAATCTTTCTTATGTATAGATCTAATACATGTGTTATACAATACAAACTACTGAGTTTGATGTTCATGTTATTCTTCAAACCTCCTGTAGTTTAAATAAGGTGGAGTTAAGTGCTCACATTAGGACCAATCAGTGAATTTGATCAGCTTGAAGAAGTAAGTGCATGCTCATCAATGTTCCTCATTGATCAGTCAACCTTGATAGAGGTTATCTCTTGTTGGAACTTCATGTATATGCCCCTAAGGAGAATGGAGTCATATACAAAGAATTCCATTTTGGACATATCAAGTTTGAAATGTCTGTGGTACATCCAGGTGGAGATGCCCAGCAGGTAGTTAATGTTACAAGACTGGAGCTCGGGAGAGATTAAAGCTGGATATGTAGATTTCGGAATCATCTGTATAGAGATAATAACTGAGCCTATGAAAGCTGATAAGATTACTAAGAGAGAGCATACACAAATATCAGAAGAGGTACAAAGACAGAGCTTTGGGATACACTCATGTAATGGGTAGCCAGCATGGATGATGATCTTGTAAAGGGTACCAAGAAGGAACAAATAGACAAGAGAGAGCAATGTCATGAAAACTCAGGGAAGATAGAATATCTATGAGGAGAAGGTGATCAAGAATCAAATGCTACAGAGAAGTCAAGAAGGAAGAGGGGTGAAAAATGATTATTGAGTTTAGTGATTAAGAAATCATTTGTAACCATGGAAAGAACAATGTGATAGAGTTGGAAGCTAGATTGCAAGACATTAAGAACAAATTTGATGTGAGGAAATAGAGGTAACAGGTATAGACAGTTTTTCTAGGAGTTTGATTATGAAAGGAAGAAGAGATGTAGAATGATAGTTTGAATCTAGAAAGTTTTTAATGAATAAATGGAAGATCTTTTAAGGATAAGGGAAGGTGGAGTATGTTTGCAGGGAGCAGGATGGGTGGGGCAGGGGAGAGTGAGAGAGAAAAACAGAGAGAGAGAGAGAGAAATAAAGAGAGAGAGATGATTAAAAAAGAGGGTATGATTAAAGAGACAAATTACTGTAAGAAATGAAAAGGGATGGGCTTAAGGACATAAAACATTAAGAGACTTCGGACTTGACAAGAAGAGCTACCTCTTCCTCAGAGACTGGAAAAGGAGAGAATAGTGGATAATGTTAAGATGAATTGAGGTGTTGCCTGGGGAGAAAGGGAAGTTCACAAAGTATTATTTCAATTTTCTCAGCAAAACATAAGGCTAAGCAACATGGTAGTTATTCAGTCAGTCAATTAGCATTTATTAAGCATCTACTATGTGCCAGACACTGTGCTAAGCACTGAGGATACAAAGGGGGAAAAATAGCCCTTGCTTTAAAGGAGCTCACAGTCTAATGAGAGAGACAACATACAAACAATTCTGCCTCCACAAGATATATACAGGACAAATCTGGAGGAACCACAGAAAGAAGGCACTAAGAGAACTGGGAAAGGCTTCTTACAGAAGATGAGACTTTACCTGAGACCTGAAGGAAGCCAGGAAGCTGGGAGATGGAGATGAAGAGAAAGAGTTCCAGGCAATGGGGACAGCCAGTGTCACTGGATTGCAGAGGTAAAGAGTAACATGTATGAAGACTGGAAAATTAGGACAGGTCATGAAGGGCTTTGAAAGTCAAATAGAGAATTTTATACTTTATCCTGAATGATAATGAAAACTCCAGTGACTGGAGTTTTTTGAACAGAGGAAGGGAATGGTTGGTATTGTCAGACCTACATTTCAGGAAGATCAGTTTGACAACTGAGTGGAGAGTAGATTAGAGTGGGAAGAAATTTAAGGCACAGCAGAGACAAGAGGTGGCAGTATGTGCCAAGTAAGTGAAACCACTGCTACCAGTCTGACCAAACCCTTCCCTCAGAGCCCACATCTCAGGACCCTGAGTCCAAAACATTGGTACAGAGACCTGTGATCTCAGATCAGTTCATGGGTAAGGAGCCAGATGGTGTTTGGAGGTTACAGCACAAAAAGGGTACTTACCAGCTTCTCCTCTTCATAGATGCAATGGATGCTATAGGGCAGCGGTTCTCAACCTGTGGGTTATGTTCAATTTGTAACAATGAAAATACATATCAGATAGATTCATAACAGTAGCAAAATTACAGTTACGAAGTAGCAATGAAAATAATTTTATGGTTGGGGGTCTACACAACATGAGGAACTGTATTAAAGCGTTGTGGCATAAGGAAGGTTGAGAACCACAGCTGTAGGGTATCTGTACCCACTATAGTACCTCACATCTCTCATACCTCTTTGAACTGGCTTATTTACTCCAATCTGCCTTCACATTAGCAGATTTAGGTTCCCAGGGAAGGACCACAACCACAGTTTTACTAATATTCTCTCAGAGTCCTAAATATTGAGAGGAAATATACTTCCCCCTGCTTACCACTTTAGATCTGGAACTCCCATAAATATGCTTCTATTTCACAAACCAGTCACTTATAATAATAATACTTTTGGATCTTAAATATAACAATTTACTCAGTAATAAGGCAAAAGAAGTATTAATAATACTTTAAGTATTCATATACTAAAGGAAATTCAGGAATAATAAATACATTACAATCCACCCATAAACCTGGATCACATCCTCCCATCAGTGCACTCAGTATCTGAGGGGAGAATGGGCATACATTTACAGACACTTGGCAGGGAACCACCTTTGTGCTCAAAGTGACTCATATCACTGATCTGCCTGCTGTACTTAAGTAGCTTCTCTGCTAACTGCTTGTCTGATGGTTCTCACCACTCTGCAGCTGGGTGGATCTTCTATTTTTGAACCAATAAGCTCTTTTAACTTAAAATTACCTTTGAATGATCTTTAGAGATCCAAAATAATTCTGAAGAACTTAGGTTGAAAAATGCTAACCACCTACAGAGAAAGAACTGATGGTATCCGAATACAGAGTGAAACATACTTTTTTAAATTTTCTTTATTCTTATTTTTTTTTTTGGTCTGAATTTTCTTTTGCAATATAGCTAACAAATGTTTTGCAGGATAGGACATGCTAATCTATATCAAATTGCTTGCCTTCTCAAGAAGCGAGAAGAGGAAGGGAAGGAAAGAATTTAGAACTCAATTTTTAAAAAAAAAAAAAGAATGTTCAAATTTTTGATTTACATGTCATCAAGAAAAAAGTAAAATTTAGAGTGATGCAGTCAAAGTAAAGGAAAAAAGTCAGTCTCAGACCCAGAAAAGAAAGAAGGAAAGAAAGGTCACTGGAAAAGTATACAAATGAGGCATAAAAGGAAAAATTGATACAGAAGAAGCTAGGCAGGGGGAGGGCAGGTAGTGCTGGAATAATACTTTCATCAGGAATGGGTTAAAGAGGAAAATATATATACATATACATATATATTATATACATACACACATACACAAATACATACATACTTATATAAATACCTAGTAGGATATAAAAGTCTTATAAATTCAGAAAATAAATAAGAGGGCAAGTGGTTAGGGTGGGGGAGAGAATAAGGGAGGGACTTTTGGAGGGGTGGGTAAGCTAAGGAATAGGAGGGCAAGATAGTGGGTAGAAGTAAAGCAGAGGAGTGAAGAGGGATAAAAATAGGGTGAAAAGGTTAATGAGGAAATATAAGGAGGAAAGTATACAACAAGTAATTAAAGCTTAGAACATGAATGGGGTGAATTTACTCATAAAATGGAAACTGATAGCAGATTAAAATTTTGAATTCAACAACATGTTGCTTTCAGGAAGTGCTATAAAAATGAGAGATACACACAAAGACAAAATAAAAATCAGGAGTAGAGTACATTATGTTTAAAAAAAACAGGGATAGTAATCATGATCTCAGACAAAGTTAAAGCTAAAACAGAGTTAATCAAAAAAGAAAAATAGGGAAACAACATCTGTGTCAGCAATATTGTTTAATGTTGTTTTAGACCATTTAAAATAACCATACAGTATAAAATATCAGAGATTAGAGCTGCCAAAATGGACACAGAAACTATATGAACATAAACATAAAATACTTTTTATACAAATAAAGTCAGATCTAAATAACTGGATAATAAATGAATAAATATTTATTGTTTTGGGTAATTAAAACCAATATAAAAAAATGACAATTTTACCTAAATAATCTATGTGTTTAATGCCATCCCAAACAAATTGCTATAAAACTGTTTTATTGAGTTAGAAAAAATAATAACAAAGTTAATTTGGAAGAACAAAAGGTCAGCAATTTCAAAGAAACCAGGGTAAAAAAGATGTAAAGGAAGCAGATTCAGTAGTATCAGATCTTAAACTATTTTATAGAGTAAGAGTATTGTTGAAATATAAAATGGATAAATTTGATAACTTTAAATTTTTCTTATATAAAAAACCTATGCAGCCAATAATAGAAATAATGCAGAAAATTAGGGAAAACTTTCATAGACAGTCTCTCAGATAAAATGTGATTGCATTGGAATATTGCTGTGGTGTAAGAAATGATGGGCTGCTTGATTTTGAAAAAAACATGGGAAGACTAGGACCTATGAAGGAAGATGCTATCCATCTTCAGAGAAACAGATGACAAATAGAAAAAAAAACATAGTACAGTCTTACATATGTGTTTTGTTTATAGATATCTATGTGTGTGTATATATATATATATGCATATATATATATATATATATATATATATATATATATATACATAATCCGCAATTAATTGTAGCCTTCTTTGGGGGAAGGGGAGAAAGGATTTAAAATGTTAAAAGTGCACAGCAGAGAACAAAAGAAAACCTATAAGGAAGCAAAGAAAAGCTGGGCAGAAAACAATGTGTAGTATTTATTATATAAGCTTTCTTGAAATGAAAATGTATTGTTTTATATTGAGTCCTTTCTTATGTTCTGCTATGTACATGGCAATAGTTTTTTTTTCACTTTTCTGATTTTCTATTTAAGTTTAAAATAAATAAAATAAATTTTAAAAGGAAAAGTATGGAATTGGCTAGTAGTTTCCTTTAAGCCCAAGGTTCTCAAACTTATTTGGCCTACCACCCCCCTTCCAAAAAAAATTATTCAGCACCTCCTCACCCTGGAAATCTACTTTTTTTTAGCCCTTTAATGCTTTTCTGAAAAATGTGCATCATTTCAAAAAAATCATATTTTTTTGAAATGATGCATCTTATATTTAATAATTTATTATAAATTTGTTAGTTTTTTCCTACATTGCAATTTTGATGATGCACTATTGTCATGTAACTGTATAGTATCATACTGTAAACAAGTCATTACACACACATATTCCTGCCAATTCATATTGAACTTCTCAACAAATGTACTACACACTCGTCTGCCAACACTTGCTTGTTAAGACCTGTTGGCAGACTTGAACACTGATTGGTTATAACTTGCATACTGTGACTTTTCTTGGCTTTTCTGATCAGAATTTGGTTTTGTGCATTGTCTAGATTACCGTGGAGAAGGCATTTTGAAAGAACTAGGCAAAAATGCTGATTCTTACTCCACCATCTTGATTCTACCCTAGTCCAACCATTTTGGAAAGCAATATGCAATCAGGCTTAGAAACTGACTGAAAAGTTCATATCTTTGATGCAGAAATCCCTTTGCTGGGCATATACCTTGTCAGTCCTGAAAAATAAATTGCCAAAGAACCCACAGAGGTTATAGCAAAAAAAAGCTTTATACCAACTGTCAACTCTGAAAAAAAAATGCCAAAGAACTCACAAAGGTTATAGGCAAAAAGCCTTCTTTATTCTGTTGGAGGAGGAAAACTAGACAGACATCCTGGGGCCTGGTCTAAGACCAAGTTGATCCAAGGCAGTGAGGCTAATCCTTGATATATACAGAGGTAGCAAGATAAAGAATCAAGCAGTGATGTGTAACAGCAACAATGTGGCAAGGTTACTTAGTGACAAAAAAGTCTATTCAAAGCGGGACTTTAAGACTGGAATGTAACTCCTGCAGGTGCTCGCCCAAGCTCAGGAACCACCTTTGGCTAGTTTGAGACAATTCTGTGGTTTAGCTGCAGCACAATTCTTCCAGAGGGTGAGTGCAAAGAACTGTTACTATGCCAAGCTCAGGAGACAGGTTGCTTGTTGAGCCTTAGGTCTGGAAAACAATGTGTGTCCTAACAGAGGAATGAAAAGAAAGGTGGGGGTGGGGGGAGGGTAGGTGGCTAGGTGGTGCAGTGAGTAGAGCACCTGCCTTGGAGTCAGGAGGACCTGAGTTCCAATAAGGCTCGGACACTTCACACACTTACTAGCCGTGTGACTTTGGGCAGGTCACTTAACCCAACTGCCCTCCAAAAAGCAAAAAAAAAGAAAAGAAAGGAGTGGTTTTGGCATGGGGGTCTGGACAATCATCAACTGACTTCTTCACTGCGCAGTTCTAATCTACAGGTGTTACTAACTTATTCCCTTGAAATATTTAAAATATATCTTGAAACTCATATCCCCACTGTTCCCAAACAGAAAATGGATCTAGATTGGTAGTCAATTTTTTTCTTAGATGATCACTTTCCTCCCTAGAGTGTCCTTTATATAAGTGACACAGGAAGTACTTGGGAGATTGCCTCAGTGATGGACCTATTTTCATTTGCTTTAATCAGCTTCTCCTACAATACCAATGCTCAATTAGTCCCTGAATACTCAGACCCAACTGTGAACTTAGGAAGGTTCTTGAGATCTGGAATTTTGAAAAGGACCACTTTTTGTTGGGACTAGTGGCCTAGTTGTACCCCTTCCACAAGAGGCTTCAGCTCTGGATTAATAAAGACCAGGTTCATCCTGGGAGTGGTCCTATACCCTAAAAAAGGAAGGAAGAGGTCGGGCTTCTATTCCTCTTTCTCATCTTTGATGTTGATTAACTAGAGTGAAATCTCTAAAACCAAAGCTCATGTATAGGGTCTCCCCAAAGTGGCAGAAGTGTTCCATGTAAAAAAGTTACAAAAAAAAAGAAAGTTACTCCCTGTACAAATATCAAGACAATGCTTTATTGCCTCCACCAGAGAAAATGCTTTAAAATACTAAAGATTCATAAACCTACATAAATACAGAAAACATAAATCCTCTCAACAATATTCACCTGAAGGTAAAGGCATTTAGTGGGACTGCTTAACAGATTTCACATTCACTTTAGACCTACACTGTGGAAGCAACTCTCCAGATCTCCAGGTCAGTTTTTCATTGTTTAGGCTTTAGTCCTCATCTACAGAATCCTCCTGGTGATGCTCTTCTCTGAGAAATGGCCATGTTTTTGAAATAAACTCTCACTAGGTGACTGTTATGGAAAGGGATTGAACCAAATGATCTCTGAGTCCTCTCAGCACACCCCTTGCTGTTCTAGATCTATGGTCCTATGAGAAGGGTAGGGCAAGAATACATTTCTTTAGTAATGTATTGTTTAGGATTGTCTTTTACTTTTCACTGGTCCCAGGAAAGCTTGGAGCCCCAAATGTTTCAGTTGTAGATCACTCTGGCTTAAGTTTAGAGGACATCAAAATAGCACAAGATATGAGAGTAATAAAAGGAAGTAATTGGTCCCTTCTCTATCTAATTGTACTATGCTATCTGTACTTTGAAACCAATACCTAGAGTTCAAAAGCAACCTGCCTCCTTTTTCCTGCCTTCTCTCCCCTTCCTATGATATTTTTCCCCTGTTTACCCTAACCCCTAAATTCCTGAGTTTGTGAGATCCAGACCTGCTAATAGAAATATAAAGAAAGAGAGAGATGAATTTCATGGTGAGGATGAAAGAGGGAAGGGGGATACAAAACAAAGAAAGCAGAATGAGGAGAACAATTTATGCAGTAACAACATTATAAAGACAAACAACTTTTCAACCACGATTCCAGAGAATCAATGGTGAAGCAAGGTATCCATCTCCTAACAGAGAGGTAATAGATTCAAGGTGCAGAATGAGACGTATTTTTAGACAGTGCTGGGATTTTGCTTTTCTTGAATATGCATATTGGTACAAGGTTTTGTTTTAAGATTTACAATGAGAAATACTCCCCACGTCCAGAGAGAGAACTGATGAGGTCTGTGTGCAGACTGATGCATATTTTTTTAAATTTGTTTTTCCTGCTTTTTTTGTGACATGGCTACTATGGAAATATGCTTTGCATGCCTTCACACGTATAATTGATATCACATTTCTTGCCTTCACAATGGGTGAACGGGGGAGGGAGAGACTTCGAAAATCCAAATGTTTTTGAAAAAAACTAATGCTCAAAATAAATAAAAACAAGGTTTGGTTTGGTTTGGTTTTCCTCAATAGGTAAGGGAGATGGGAGAAATGAAATTCGTGTTCCCTAAAGAAAAAAGTTTAATTTTTTAAAAAAATTCTGCTGGAGTTCAAGCTATAGCTATGAGCTTTGAAAACACTAGGCGGCGCTTCCACATAGCAACTCGTGAATGCTTCAGAGACTGGTCAGGCTTTCCATGACAATAGACGTTACAACAGCCGGAGAAGGGAAGGAGTCGGAGGGAGGTACAAGACTGGGCTGGACTCGGAAGGTCTAAGGCGGGGCGGAGTGTTTGAGAAAAAGTTGGGGGCAGGAGAGAGAGCGAGAGAGAACTCTGCCTCTCTAGGGTAGGGCCTCGTCCCATTGGCCGAAGTGGAGCTCACAGGCGGGGCCAGCTCCTCTGTAAATAGAGGCTCCCTGGGAGCCAGAGGTTGCACAACTGCTCCGCAGCTGGCTGGTCTCCTCTGATAAGTGGAGCCTTCGTCGTCCGCCGCCGGGCTCCGGGTCATGCTGCCAGCCTGACTAGAAAGAGGAAGCTCCCGGGAGACGAATGAGGAACCACCTCCTCCTGCTGTTCAAGTACAGGGGCTTAGTCCGCAAAGGGAAGAAAAGCAAAAAACGAAAATGGCTAATTTCGTGATCCGCTCCGCCACGCCCGCCGACTGCAGTGATATTCTCCGGCTAATCAAGGTAGCCCCAGCCGCCCCCCCGAGGGTGTTTAGTTTCTGGTTTTCTTTTATTTGAGAACTGGAAGGGACTTTAGACGCCCAACGGTCTCCCCTCCCTTTCCCCTCCTTTTTTTTTTAAACATGAGAAAACTAAGACCCAGTTTCCTGAGATGACCAACTATGTTGGCCTAAGTCACACAGGAAGAAAGAGAAAAAGAGGGAGAGAGGAAAGAAGAAAAGAAAGAGATTTTGTGTCAGATACAGTGCTAAGATCTAGGGTTAGAAATAAAACAAAAGGTAGTGACAGAGACAGGAATCAAACTTGGAAGGGTCCGGGACCCCTCCAAACCAGCACACATCCCATTCCCCCACCTGGCGATTGTCTGTGAAAATGCCGGTACATTGTACACGCCGGTACATTGCGCCTCCCACACCAGTAACCAGAAGGCGGCTGGATTTTCTACCTCCTTCTAATGGCTGAAATCTAGTGTTTCGGTTTTTTTTCCCCTTAGTTAAAGGTCAATTGCGTGTGTTTAGAGTTGACCAGGAACCTGGCCTCAGTCCAGTTCTCCTTTTGACTAGACCTCCTCCGCCTCCTAGAGCAAAGTCATTGGCCCCGAGCCTGGGGCCTGACGTTGCAGGTGCCAAGGAAATAATCCTGCCTCTTTGTAGCCGACTCCGTCCTTCTGTGGTAGATAAAAGTACCCCGGATTCTTACGGTTTTTTTTTCTCTTTTCTCTCTTCTCTTTATCTGCTCTCACTAGGAACTAGCTAAATATGAAGAAATGGAAGAACAAGTAGTGCTAACTGAAAAAGGTAACATTTAAAATGAGGTTTGTCTGATAGCCTTGGTGGCCTTCACCATAGCTATTAGGCATTATCTCTATCCGTGTTGGCTTTTCTTGTAGATTTGCTAGAAGATGGGTTTGGAGAGCATCCTTTCTACCAGTGTTTGGTTGCAGAAGTGCCAAAAGAGCATTGGACACCCGAAGGTAACTAACTTTGGCTCTTCAGTCCTGTTCTTCCTCTTTCTCCCTACCCCCACCCCAGTAGGTAATCAGAAAGAGACAGGATGTTGATAAAATACCTAGTTTTTGCTTAGAACTGTTGACTAATGCAGAAGGTTGAATGTGCTTTTGGGAAGGTGGCCAGAAATAAGACAATCCGATGTTGAAACTAGAAAAAAAAAAACTTGATGTAGTGCCGTTCTAAAAATAGGGTGAGTTAAAAGAGGTTGCTATTCCCCGGAAAACTGGGTATGATGTCATTTGATGTAATTCAGTTTCATAAAATGGTTCTTCTTGTTTTGACCCTAACATAACCTTTTTCTGTAATCGTGTTGAATCACATTTTTTCTTTAATTTGTCCCAATCTTCAGGTTACAGTCTCTAGCTTCGCCATGTACATGGCCCTTCCGTGTACATGGATGGGCGGGGAGGTAACTAAAAGATCCGTTACACAATAAAGTAGATGATCATGATAAATGAGGTAAGGCCTAGAGGGACAAGTCCTCTTCCCACACAGTGTAAAACAAACAAAACAAAAAAAACAAAACAATAACACGGTAGATCAGAAAACTCCATTATACTCTCTTCCTGTCTGTGTTTACCAATCAGGGTGAAGTGGCTAAAAAGTTTTAATTTGACAGCTGACTCTTAAGCCTTTGGGGTAACTGGCAAATTCTTAAGAGTTGTCAGCTGCTTGGATTTGCTGGCTCCTCTTGTTTACTGGATGGAAACCCCCATTAAAAGGTGGAGCTCTCTGAAGTGGGGGTGGAGGAGGGGATGGGGAGGAAGCTGTTCAAGTTAGGAGGTTGTTTTTTTTTTTTTATTGGGATGGGGATTCTGTTTTTTCCCCCCAGAAGTCTCTTCCTTAAGGTAAAGGGAAGAACTAAGCAGCACTTCCTCCCACCTGGTAGAGGATTAAGATTGAAGTGCTTGCTGATGGGAGGTACAAGGAGGTTACTTAGCACTGTTTATTTTCCTCTTGTGCCTTGAAAAACTGGGGAAAGTAAATTGGAAAACATGTAAATCAGAGAAAAGGTTCTTGAATTAGCTGAAGCTACTGGCATGGTTTTCTGACCTCAAGGAAGTAGAGTTCATGAGCCCCTTGTACTTAATAATATTCTGAACTGCCGTGTAAATCTGATTTATATTCGCAAGTGGACATACCAGTAACTCAGTAGGTTGTGAATAATGTCTGTGTTTACATAAAGGTCATAGCAGCTCAGCTCTCTCAAGTATTAAAACTGTCAAAGTTTCTGTGAGGGGTCCGTGAGATTGCAGAGTAGGTCATGCATAGACAAAGCTGTTATTCAGAGATGTCAGAATTCTTCTCCTGCCTCCAGCTCTAATGTGCGCTTCTTGCAAACTCCTGAGAACAGCAGAGTAGCCTAACAATGGACCATACTGTTCTAGCATAACAACAGCAGATAGCTGCATGCAGAGACTGTCTGATAGCAGCTTAGTTTTCAGATCCATGCATGTAAAATTTTAAAACCTGTAAACATTCTGAGTGTGTGGCTACAAGTGCTATGGACTTTTTTCCCTGGTTTTTGTTTTTTTTTTACTAAAGAAATTCTGTGATCCTCTGTTGCAGGATACAGCATTGTTGGCTTTGCTATGTATTACTTTACATATGACCCATGGATTGGGAAGCTGTTGTATCTCGAAGACTTCTTTGTGATGAGTGAGTTCAGAGGTATGGAGGAGTTCAAGGGTGTATGCTTAAAAAGGTGATTGAGGAGGTAAAGGTGATTGAGGAGGTATTCCTCCACCCATCTCCCTTTAAAATGACCATTAGTTGAACAACTCTCTCCTGATCTTTTCTAGGGTTTGGCATTGGTTCTGAAATTCTGAAGAACCTAAGTCAGGTAAGTCACTTTCTTTGTGTTCTTCAGTCTTTAAGGATTCTGAAATTTGAGCAGAGTCCCTGAAATAATTTTCAACAGAGGGTGTTGGGAAGCCAGTTCATTGTTGTTGGGTTTTCATTTTGTTTTGTTTTTGAAACACAATCCCTATAACAGCTTGCAGTCAAATGCCGATGTAGCAGCATGCACTTCTTAGTAGCTGAATGGAATGAGCCATCGATTAAGTTCTACAAGAGAAGAGGGGCTTCCGATCTGTCCAGTGAGGAAGGATGGAGACTTTTCAAGATCGATAAGGAGTTCTTAGTAAAAATGGCATCAGAGGAGTGAAAAGTACTACTTCTAGCATTAATTAGTGGTGACAAGTTCCATTCCTGAACCAATCTACGTAGAATAAATTCTCAACTTCTTGCTTTCTATCCTGTTTTGTAGTCAAGACATAGCATGAGCACTCATTCAAAAGCTTTATTACCAGTGGCGTTGTAGCATGTTTGTTCCTAGGGTCTGGTGCTAAAACATCGGGTCTGTGGGCAGTTTGGAATCAAACTTTTCTGTGAGCGTCTTCTCATAAACAAGGTGGTGTCATCTTAAAATGTAAATGAGTAAAAAACTTCATTCTTGTGAGTCATTTAAATGTGTACAATGTACACACTGGTACATAGAGTTTCTGTTTAATTGTCTTTTTAAAAAAAAATAAACTAGTCTTCAATTTAATTGCAGCTTTGTTGGGTGTATGCTTTTTCAGTAATTCCTGTGGATTTTTGTTTTCCCACAAGAGTACATTATTCACTAAGAAAGGAAACTAAAGCACACAAATTAGACAAATACCTTTCATATAGCTAAAATTGAAATTGAAGTTCAGCTAGTAACATTTCCACTTTACACATAATCTAGGGTTTTTTGGTCTAGACCTAATTCCAAGACTCACCCTTCTGTCTACTATACATATATATGTACATATATGTTGTATTAATGCAAATATATACATTAGCATTATGTTAAAATTATATCAAACTTTATGAGAATCTAATTTATATAATGTGGGTGAACTTCTGTCAGACCAGTACTTTATGGACAATTTTCTAGGGAGAGGGTATATAGGAAATGCTTCATTCCTCAAAATGGGGGAGGTGGGGTAATACAGTTAACTCTGTTCCACAGGCCACAAAGACTTTCTGGGGTAGTCCAACTGTATATACAGGAAAGTTCTGTACTCTTGTGTTTTAGGCATAAGCCTACCAGAAATAATAAGAGTCAAAAATTAAGCCATATCCTAAGTATTTTTCCACTTAGAGAAACTGGCAGAATCCTCTCATCCTTAGAAATCTCTAATGCAAGCCGTTTTAGTTTGAATTTTATCATTCCTGGACAATAGATAAAATTCTCCAGCCAAGGCTGACAGGGTTCACGATGTAGGTACAAGAATAACTTTCCTAAAACCATTTAAGCCCCTTATTCCACCTCCTCTCCAAAGTCTTCTGCTAGTCAGAAACTAACTCATATTTTTTCCATTAAAGTAATTAAAGACCTTTTAGTTTAACCATTACCCTCTCAGGATAATGGGAAAGAATACTGCTGTCAAGTATTTGAGCATTGAGCACTGCCCTAATTCTGTATTTGAGGAGAAAAGAGTTTCTTCCTGAGTTTTCACTCAGTTATACCTCAAAGAAAGTGATCAGGCTTTAGATAGGGAAGGCAAAAGATGTAACAAGAGAAATTGTTTTGGAATTTATAGTTAAAGGGAGATTGGTAAAGTTCCTCAAGCAGGTAGTTCCCAAGGATTTTAGACTAAAGTGTCCTAATATTATTTTATAATGTGGAGTTTAGAAAGGACATGAGAATGGGCAGCTCAGTTTGATTCAATACTGACATACACTGGTTTGAGGTGCCAGCCTAAATATGTTTACAAGCTTTGTTCTAGGTCTGGTTGAACAAAGTTTTTATTTTGTTTCAAAAGGGAATGTACAAGTGCAATAGTCCATGCTCTCTATGTGGTGCTTCCTATGATCAGCATGTGAAAAAAGACACATAGTCGATTGTAAGATGCGAAAGACCACAACATCAAGCTATGGTCAAACTCTATTAGATTTGGTGGAAGTCAGGCCAGACTTAGACTAATCTAGTAGTTCAGGTACAAAATTAAGAGTGAAATGAGACACTTGTAGAACACTGGTAAATAATTTAGCAAAAGGAAGTTACTTAGCCATAGCAGAGGAAAGACTGCCCAGCAAGGATATAGCATTGATTCAGATAAATGTAGCTTCCCTGTCTCAGCTGGTCAGAATCCTGAGGGAGGAGACTATGAATCCTCATGTCTTGTACTTGGATCACCAGAAATCTGTTAATAGTTGGAGCCTTAGTCCACTAAATCAATTGTCTTAAGGATAATTTTTAATAAATTTTAAGAAAAAACTAGCCTAGCATGGCAGATATTGTTCCCACTTCATCCTAATCTTTGATGGTGAGGACCCAAAGAGCTTCTAGAGGGCCTTTCAGCTATTTAAATTGCTTCAGGGCTATTAGAGAATCTTGGGATTTGGAAAGCCCTGCTTGAAATAATGAAAAGTCAAATGAGCAGAACCAAGGGAACATTGTATATATTGTTTTAAGAACAATTTTGAGTGAATATGTTATTTTGATTAGTATAAGTACCCAAGTTAACTATAAAGGACATAAGAAGAAAGGCTTTACATCCAGAGAAAGAACTAATAGATGTATAGGATACATACTTGTTTATACATATATATATATACTCATACATATATACATACATATATATATAAATATGAATAGGTATATATGTAAATATGTGTATATATACCTAATTATGTCTAATGGTAGCCATTTCCAGAGTGGGATGGGGGAGGGTAGAAAAAAAGGAAAAAATTTACATGATAATTTTATTGTATATTTGAAAAGAATAGCAATGTTGTGCTTAGTAGATTCGCAGTTTCATGTACAACCATCTTTTTTATTTTGCTATATTATGGAAATGCTTGTTTTATTCCATAAATATGTATTAATGTAAAAAAAAGGGGGGGGGAAACAAACAAAAAGGTTCACCCCCTCACTAATTGTTCACCAATCAAGGTTGATTTTCACCTATTAGGGCACCCCCCCCCTTTTTCCAGAGGTGTTTAAACATTCAATGGTCTCCATGGTTTTTGTCTTTGATTACTGAGAGAAGTCACTGACCATCAATCTACTGATTATCAGCTACCCTAATTAATAAATTGATTATTAATTACCCAGAAACTCTGACTAGGTCTGGGCCTGCCTTTACTTCTGCCTATTTCAGTGCCTATACAGCTGTCAACAGCATTGCTGCCAACTGTCACTGAGGGCCCATCACTGCTCACTCTGCTTGGACTAAGTACCATCCCCCTATGCTGGGCTTGACGGTAGGTCTCAATATACATAAATATGAAAAATATATATATATAATATATGTGTGTGCACACATATATACATGTATGTATATGTGTATGCATATATACATGTGTGTATGTGTATATATCTGTATATGTGTACATATGTATATATTACACACACACTTATGCACTACTCTGGAGTGATAAAGACCCAATCCAGCCTTTATATATATATGTGTGTGTGTGTGTGTGTGTGTGTGTGTGTATGTATGTATATATATATATATATATATATATATATATATATATATACACAGACACATACACACATCCATACATATATATACACATATAGAGAGAGAGAGAGATGTGTATATATTTATATAATATATAATTATCCTATACATCTATTAGTTCTTTCTCTGGATCCAGAGTCTTTCTTCATATGTCCTTTACAGTTAATTTGGGTATTTTTACTAGTCAAAATAACTTACTAGCTGTGTAACCCTGAAAATGTAATTTACCCTCTGTTTGCCTCTGTTTACTCAAGCATAACATGGGGTTTATAATAACACCTACTTTGCAGGGTTATCGTGAGAATAAAATGAGAGCATTTATAAAAGCTCTAAGCACAGCACCTTGCACATGGTTTGTGTGTCATTAATGTGTGTTGTCTCCCTCCCTCTGGCTCTCTCATTAAATCAGACACCTAAAGGGAAAACACCTGAACATTAACACCAAATTCAAGTTTTTTAGTTCCCGATTTCATCTATGTGAGAAATCCCTGGTGGAGAAACACCCTCCACCAATGTGGTTATGTAACTTAGCTTTAGAGCAGGAGTTCCTAACTTTTGTGTGCCATGAACCCCTTTGGCTGTCTAGTGAAGCCCAGCAACCCATTTTCAGAATAAAGAAGAGAAGTCACTGACCAGCAGTCTATTGATTATCAGCTAGCCTAATTGTTGGTGGAACTATGAATTGGTCTAATCACTCTGGAAAGCAGTTTGAAACTAAGCCCAAAAAGCTATTAAGTTGTTCATACCCATTGACCTGGCAATAATGTTGCTACTCTGTGTTGTTACTCTATATTGCAAAGAGATCAAAGAGGAAAAGCACCTATATGTACAAAAATATTTGGAGCAACACTTTTTATGGTGGCAAAACTGGAAACTGAGGAAGTTGCCATTAATTGGGGAGTGTCTCTGGACAAATTATATGATTGTTATACAATATTCTTATATTGTAAAAAATGATGAGAGGCCACTAGGTGTCATAGTAGATAGAGCACTGGGCCTAGAGTCAGAAGACCCGAGTTCAAATCCTACCTCAGACTGAGCTGGAGAAGGAAATAGCAAATGGCTCCAGTATCTTTGCCAAGAAAATCCCAAAAGGGGTCACAAATGGTAGGCTGGAATGAAACCAGTGAACTACAAGAAGAAATTGATGAGATCAGGTAACAAAATGTTGAGGTCTAGGGTTTAGGGGTGCTCAAGACAGGGTTGAGGTATAGGGATGGTATATACAGGGAGGTATATACAGGGAGGAATCTAGGGGTGGTCTAGAGGAGGAGTTTGGGGAGGGTCTTTAGGAGGAGTCAAATGAGATCAGACTCTAGTGATGAGAGATTAAGAGTGGGAAGTAGCTGGAGACTACCTAGAGATGAAGCAATGGAGGGCTAGGCTAGTTAAAGGGTGTATAGATATTTTGGGAGGATCAAGGGTGGGAAGTAGCTGGACAAGAGAGGGATAGGCTTTGGGCGGAGCCACAATTAAAGGCTTATGGCCTCAGGCAAATGCCTCAACAAATGGGAAGATTCAATCAGGGTTCAAGGGGGTTCCGAGAGCCCATACCTCGTCAAGATGATAAAAGGGATCCTTGCAGAAAGACCTGGGAAAACTTATATGAATTGATGCAAAGTAAAATGAACAGAATCAGGAGAACAATTTATATAATAAAAATATTGTAAAGACAAATAATTTTGAAAAAGTTAGGAACTCTGATAAATATAATGACCAGCAATAATTATAGAGGACTCATCAATGAAGCATAGCATCTAGTATGCCAGCTAGAGAGGTGATAGAAAGTGAAAATAGAAGCAGATTTTTGGACATGGCTAATGTAGGAATTTGTTTGCTAGACTAAACATATTTGTAACACCTTTTGTTTTTCTGGCTTTCGTAATGTGGTAGGAGGGAGAATGTGGGAAGGAGAGAATTCAAACCCAAAAATAAAATAAAATTGAATTTTAAAAAAATTTTTAAATGAGTAAAAAAATGCCTAGGGTTACAAAATTAAACTAATTATATTGAAGTGAAGTTATAAAAAGTATTTTTTTAAGTTCACAGATCCTATTGATTATTCATCTCATCCATTAGATTATAAATTTTCTGACTTTCTTTTGCCTCTTTTTGTACCCCCACTCTTTAATGCAGTGGCTAGTACACAATAGGTCCTTAATAAATGCTGATTGATTGATTCCTCTCCCAACCAAACTCCTCATCACTACCTCTGATGCACAAGCTTGGACATGTCATTCCTTTGCTCAGACTCCTCCACCATTACATATATATTTTAAAATATATATATAAATATATATATTTTAAATATATATATTTATATATTTTTATATATTTCTTATATATATATTTATATATATGTGTGTATGTGTGTGTATGTGTATATATATATAAAATATATATAAATATATATATTTTTTAAAAATATATAAATACACATATATTTTTAACCTTTGATTATAGAACTTTAAATTCTAGATTCTTTCTCTTCCTCCCTCATCACCCACCCCC
>CM053582.1:216046427-216080397 GCA_028627135.1 Pseudochirops cupreus | reverse complement strand
TCACACTAAACCCTCCCCCTTTTGCAGCCTTTCTCTATCTCTCCATTCTCCTGCTGCAAAGCGTAACACAGAACTTTGTAACTCTATCTTAAATCCCTGTGAACTTGCAGGTCCCCTTACCCCTTTCTCCTGACTGCTTCAAAGTCAGCGTAACAATAAACTTTTATAAATCTGCCAAAGGACAGCTGAGTCCAGTAATTCTTTTCAGGCAACGAACCTAGAAAGGATTTCAATAGAAATCCCCCCTACTTATACCTCTTCAACCCAAGTTCAAATTCTCTCTCAGACACTTACTATGTGATGCTGGTGAAGTCATTTAACCTCTGCCTCACTTAGCCTCTGTTTGCCTCAGTTTTTTTACCTGTAAAACAGATAATAATAACACATCTCAGCATTCTTATGAGTGTCAAATGAGATATTTGTAAAGTCCTTCACAAATTTTAAAGTATATATAAATTCTAGCTGTTCTTATTATTATTACATTCTGAATATGCTCCATTTGCTAACATCCCTCTTAAAATGTTACACTTGGAGACAAATACAATGCTCCAGATGCGCTCTGCTTACTGTGACCCAAAGGTTTCTGGTAATGCACCCTCAATAACTTCATATGACATTATTGCCTCATATGACTGTAATCCTCGATATCCCCAATTTTTGTTCATTAGCATTGCAAGAATGTTCAGGGTCCTTGCTAGCCACTGCATGAATAAGCTAGACCAGATTACAGATAGACAGGTATGCTGCAGTTTCTTTATCTACTCAAAAGCATGACACACCCCCTCAGTAGGTGATGGACATGTGAGTTTCACAATCACACAGCTGATATATCTACAGTCTCTCTACTGAGCTACCTGACCTGGAGTTTTGGCTAAGCTCAGGTGGGTCACACAGACTGATTTACAGAAGAGCTCAGGAGAAAGCAAGGCCAGGGAAGGCAACAAGGAATAGTACATTTTCAGTAGAAGAGAAAAGGATCCTTAAACTGATCCAGAGGCCTTTTGTGCAGTCACTTACCCCAGAACAGAGAAGGCGTTTGCTGTGCATCCTTCACTTTCTTTTTTTTGGAGGGGGGAAGGTAGGGCAATTGGGGTGAAGTGACTTGCCCAAGTTCACATGTCTAGATTTTTTGTGTTATGTGTCAGAGGCCAGACTTGAACTCAGGTACTCCTGACTCCATGGCCAGTGCTCTATTTGCCACACCACCTAGCCACCCCCTCATCCTTCATTTTCAAAGATTGTCAACCTCCACAGAGTTTGTTCCAAGGAAAGACAAAAGGAATTAGGTTGTGTTCACGTTTTTAATTTCTCTCACAAGCTGGCAACATGCATTACATGGGAGTTATAGTCCAGAACTGATTCAGTTTGGGGGGTGGGGAGTACAGGATTACATACCTTTCAAAGAAGAGATGTTCCCAAAGGGCGCCAATCAACTCTGATTGGTCAACACACTGCAAGGTTGGCTACATTAAAATGAGGGTCTTGGGGTACCTGACTTAGGTCACTTAATCTTGGTCAAAGAGATAACAATTTCCAAATCACCTGTATTGACAATAGGGAGGAATCAGCATTTTCCCAGACCTGTTTGGGCAACACAAGGAGCAGGAATAGAGCCATTAGATTAGATAAAGTGGGGGAGGGGAACTCTGAATCACCAAGATAATGATTACTAAGAAAAATCATTTTTCACATTCCCTCATCTGATTCTAATGAGAGGTGTAGCCTTCTCAATGAATCATTAACTGATATAGTCAACATTTCATCAAGGGTTTTGAGTACTTATAATGGGTAACAATATGGAAGGGCAAAGGGAGAAATTGACACATTGACAGATCAAAAGGGACATGGGCTTGCTAGCCCATAGACAGAGGGCACAGGATCAGTTGAATATGAAGGGATGATATCTAAAATATAAAATTTAAGAGGTGAGAGAGGAATATATTGGGAAGAGAAAGGGAGAGACAGAATAGGGTAAATTATCTCATATAAAAGAAGCAAGAGAAAACTGTTATGAAGAACAGGAAGGTGAAAGTGAATGGGTCAATTTTACTCTCATTGAATTTGGCTTAAGAAGGGAATAACATATGCACTCAGTTGGGTATCTTACTCTATAGGAAAGTAGGGGGGAAGGGGATAAGAGGGGGGATGATAAGAAGGGAGGGAATATTGGGGGAGAGGATAGTTAGAAGCACACACTTTTGACAAGGGACAGGGTCAAAGTAGAAAATAGAATAAGTGGAGGGCGGGATAGGATGGAGGGAAATATAGTTAGTCTTTCATAAAATAACTACTTTGGAAATGTTTTGTGTAACTACACATGTACAACCTATATTGAATTGCTTGTCTTCCCAGCGGGGGAGAGCGGGAGAGGAGGGAAGAAGGGAAAGAATCTGAAAATCAAAGTTTTAAAAACAAATGTTAAAAAAAATTGGTTTTTTTACAGGCAACTGGGAAATAAGATATATAGGCACAGGGGTATAGAAATCCATCTTGCCCTACTAGAAAGTTTGAGGCGGGGTAGGGCTGGAGGGAGGATATAAGAGAGAGCAGATTTGGGGAAGGGATATTCAGTAGGCTTGCTATCTTGGGGTGGGGGTAGGTGAAAGATGGGGAGAAATTTTGTAACTAAAAATCTTGTGGAAATGAATTTTGAAAACTAAAAATAAATAAATTGGGGGAAAAGAAAGAATTTAATATTGCCAGAATAACTACCAATGTTAACAAAAGATTCAAAGATGGTTACATAAATACACTGAGTGATCAATTTTAAAACAGTACATATCAAGTAAGTTATTTATAAGTAATTCCAGATTCTAGTCAAGTTCATACAAATAATGCCTAAAGTGGATGCTTCTTTTAAGGCATTCATAAGATAGACAACAAGCCATTCTTCTTCTAAACTTAACTAATTGTACTAAACAACAGAATTAAATCCTGGTTTCACAAGTCTTTGACCTGATTATCCTGATATCATTATGAGGAATTTAAGGACCCTAACTTATATAGGAATGTATACTAATAACAGATGTCAAGGCTAAATGCTTAATTTTTTAGCTGTTTGGATTAAAATTCTAGGCCCAAAAGCTCAATCTTATACTTACATCTTACTACAGTAACCTCAGATGTTCCAGTATCATTCTATTATTTAAATAGATTTAATATCATGCTTATAAAACTTTTTGATTTTAGTAATTTGCCATAAAAGAATAGGGACATAACTATAGGAAAGGAACAATGTTTCCCTAACTTCATATCAATTCCAGGTAGAAGTTATGTAGATGGCCAACTGCACTGAGCTAGGCTTAAAGTCTGCCAGATGGGATATTCATGTTTGGGAAATTGAGTCAGGGGAATTTTGCCTCAGCTCATGCAGAATAGCTGCTTTCCCCTTTTCCCATGAGAACACCCTCTGCAGTTCATGGACCCCACAGGGTTGCTGGCATCATGGATCAGTGGCTCCATAGCATTCCTTGATAATAACATCTGGAGTTAGACTCAGAATAAAGTCAGTTAACAGTCCCATAAGGTCTTGAATAGCAAGTTCCAATAATCAGTGTTTCAGGTATGAGACTATAATCTCACATTAGTTCAGGATATCTTTAAGGTGAGTCTTTAGTAGCTTGCATACATTCCTACACATGTTCTAGTTCCTGATTAAATAACAAACATAAGCAAAATCAAATTTCCCATTAAGATAATACAAGATAATTAGTAAGTTAAACTGTTTCCACTGAGCTGCTGACTCTGACTCTTGTTTTCTGAAAGCACCCATTTGAGGCCAGTCCAAAGGACACAACAAACCTAGGAACGGAACTTGGAAATCACAGTAGGTTTGGACATAATTGTTATCCATATCAAATCATTATCACAAAAAATTAGTTTGAAAATGGAAATTTAGTAGGCCTTCTAAAAATCCCACAGAAAAAATTTGGGAAACATTTCTTCATAAAAGTATTTTCTTGGGGCAGCTACGTGCCACAGTGAATAGAGCACCTGCCCTGGAGTCAGGAGGACCTGAATTCAAATCCAGCCTCAGACACTTGACACTTACTAGCATGTGACTTTTGCAAGTCCCTTAACCACAACTGCCCTGTCCTCCTCCCTACAAAAAGTGGAAAAAAAGAAAAGCCAAAAAAAAAGTATTTTCCTTTCTTAAAAATAGTTTACAATTTATCCTGAAGTTACTATAACAAACTAAATTCCTAACTACTACAAAATTCCTAGTTACCTAAATTGTCTAGTCAAAAAGATGTTTGTAATGAGGACACATTTACTCAGTAAGAATTCTACAACACAAAATGTTTGCACAGGGTTGGTAAGAATTACAAAGATTTTACAAGGTCTTTTCTTTGCATAGTTAGCAAGTTTCCTTCCACAAACATACTCTGTAAATATATGATTAAAACAATAACTCCAAACAGCTTAGTTAACAATCTCACAAATTTCAAAAGTGACAGCAAAATAATTTTAGCTGAAACTTCCTTTTAAATATAGACAACACTTGGAAGTTTATGATTTCTTAAATTGCAGTACTTCAGAATATTATAACATATGGTCAGATAGAATGTGCTAACAGTTTCCTGTCCTGACCCATTCACTTTTTTTTCTCTAACGGTACAATTTTTAGTCTAATTATCTAGATTATAAGAGAAATTACTTTTCTAACAATGTAAGTGATACAGTTATTAACAGATTATACAATATAAGAAAATTTAGAAATATAATAATACTATAAACAATTATTATGTACTTAAACTTGAAACAAAACCAATTACCCATCAAGTGACCTTAATTTAGTTGGATGTGCTTCCAAATTGCCTTACACAGAAAATCATTCATCTCATCACCATTGGCACAATGATGACATCTAAGGACACCCATATAAAGTTTCCAAGTATGAAGCAATTATATTTAATTAAACAGTTAACATTCAGATAGCATTAGTGTTACGCCCTAAACAAATGGCCTAAATTTCATGAAGAACTATACATATGTTATCTCACTGGATCCTCAGAACAGCTCTGTGAGGTAAGAACTGTTAGCATTGCCATTTGGTAGATGAGATTCTGAGGCTGAGACAGACAGGGTAAGTAATTTGCCTAGGGTTACGCAGGTTAGTGTGTGTGAGAGGCAAGATTCAAATTCAGACCTTTCTGACTCCAGGTTGAGTGCCCTAGGATGCCACCTAGATTCCTTCATTAATTCAATATTAATAAAGCATCATATTTTTTTAAAAAAATCTATAGCAAATTAAAAGGCCTGAATTGTTTAGAAAGTTTTATGGAATGTGCGAGATATGCTTTCTGCCTTAGTTCTCTTCTTCATGAGTTCCATGGAGCGGTTACCTTACAAGAAAAGGCCTAGCTTTAGAGAAGCAGGTTAGACTCAAGGAGATGCTGGGTTATCAGCAAATGAGAGAAAGATCTAGAAGACATTATGGAATGAACAAAGATTGCAAAATGAGACATTAGCTTCACTAATAAATGGTCTACTACAAAAGTTGAATTAATGGAGGTTCCTTATAAAGGATATAAGTAAGAGTTACTGATTTCCAGAAGCAATGGTCTGATCAGGGAAGTGATACCAGCATTGATCTAATTCTGCTCACATGGATTCTAAGTACAGAATAAAGAGCACATGGGCCAGCTCCAGAGGTATGAAATCACTTTGGTCATGAAAATGAGAGCAGCCCTGCAGATTCAGGGAGATGAAGCAATTCTGAGAGATCAGGCAGAGAAGCAACACTTTCAATAAACAGAACATGTATCCCATGATACTCTATCACTGTACTTCCTCAGACTGAGACTGGTCTTTATATTAGATGCATCTGAATCTGATGAATTTGATTCCAGATTAATCAGAGGCATGGAATAGAGGAAAGTGTATTGAATAGGGATCCAAAGTGCTGGACCATAGTCCTGGCCTTGCCATTGACTAGATAGGTGACCACGGGTAAATTAATTTACCTTTTGAGGCATCTGTTTACTTATCTGTAAAATTAGGTTGGGTGAGATGTTTCCTAAGGTACCTTTTGTCCTATTAGAATTTTGAATTTATCTAGGAAAACTGGTTGGGGAGGGGGAAAAAGTGAATGAAGAAGTGGGTACTTCTGGCTAAGATGGTTGTAATAAACAGAGAGAGACCACCCAGGGCCACATACCTACTCTAGCAAAAACCTGAAAAATCACACTAGACCAAATACAGGCAATCCTCAACCTGGGGCGGGGGGGAAGGGAAGGGTTAACATTCCTAGAAAACGGTACCAAAGTCAAAAAACACAAATGTAGATACATTGAATCTATGGGAAATAGTGGGTTAGGTTTTTGAGACCACCAAAACCTATAACTCTTTGCTAGAGATGGCTGAAAATACACTTTTCTGTATATAATTCTTTGTAACAGAACACTAATTCTAATAGTATGATTTTTAAAAAACACAATAGCTATGAAATAACCCATAAAATTCAGGAGAAAAGATGGGCAACACTGGTCTTATGGGGAGAGGCAGGAGTGGCCATGTCAGAAGAACCCTGAGACAGTAAAGGGCAAGGGGCAATGCCTACCATCTCTAATCTCCCTTTTGGCTCCTAGGTTGAACTATTCCCCAATAAAAAGTACACGCATCAGGGTGAATCTCTGCCCCTCCAAGTCTGAGCTCTAAAATCCAATGTGGGGGTGGAAGGAGAGGTGATCTAGTCAGTTCAGCTCCGCTTCTCATTTTTTTCTCTACTTCTCATAGCCCCAGATGTATGAAGTTGCTACTGGAAAGTGAAAATGAGGTTACTAATAAAATTATGCTAATGCTTGAAGTCACCAAAATTAGACAAGCAAGTGTTGGGGATTGTCTGTAATGAATAAGAAATCCAATGAGAAACTAAAATAAGTAATATATCCCACAACTTCATAAACAGTCTGCTGGGAGACCACAAGCAATAGGAGGGGGGTCTCCAGCAAAGGCAGTACCTGCATCATCTCCTGTGTCCACAAGTGCCTATTGCAAGCCAGCATTCTCCCAGGAAGACCAGAGATGGACCAGGGACACATGTAATCTAAAAGGTCATGTGTCCTGCGCTAGAGAAAGCCCTAAAGTGATCAATCAGAGGTCCAGCTGGGGACCTTGGAAGGGTCCAGGAGGGGTAAAGACATCATGGCAACAACCAGACTAGGACTCTTTGAGAAGACTTAAGTCCCTATAGTTCTGTCCTGAGATGTTATAGAAGGCCCTAAAGATCCAGACCTCTGAATCTCAAAGATCCAAGAGGGCCTAACCCTGGCAGATGGAGGTCAGCACAAGAATCAGGCAACCCCTGGATTGAGTTTAAGTGGGAATAATCACTGTGTCCAAAATGACAGCAGGATGGGGAGCTCAGTCTCATGCAAAGTCCTAGTTTAAGAACCAAAGATGGAAAAACGAGTGAATGAAAGAAACCACTGCTTTCTATCAAAAATGACTTTAGATCAAGAGATGCAAAAAAACTCCCAACAAACCAAACAAGTATTCAAGGGGACAGTAACCATAGCAACTGTAAGCAGAGACTCCAAGGGAAAAATTGGATATTCCACAGGGGCTATGTGAATATCTAGAAAAAAATGAAGCAAGAAATTTAAAAAAAAAATGAAGTAAAAGCTCTGGAGGAAGAGAATAAATAGCTTAGGACAGATAGTAGTAAACCTAACCCAAGTAAAATATTCCATGACACTCATTCACTGTACTTCCTGAAAATTAGAATAGATCAAAGAGAAATCAATAACTACACAAGACAGCAGAAATATAAAATCATCATAAAATATTGGAAAAAATAGAAGAAAATGTAAGATATTGATATCAAAAACAACTGACCTGGAAAACTACCACCACAACAAAAGCAGAGATAATTAAAGAATCGTTGGAAGCAAAAAAGTTTGGGCCCCTGTATTTCGAGTAACCAAAATGAAAACTACCTGTATCTATTAGGAAGAGAGGGCAAGTAAAGATAAGAATCTACTGGTCACATCCTGGCAGAAACTCCAGAAGGAAAAATCCTAGGAATGTCCTAAAAATAAAATCCAGAGTTCCCTCGCTGAAGAGGGGAGGGAGGGAGGATGTTTTAAGCCTCTAGCAATAAGGAGTTCAAGTACCAAAAAACAACAATCAGGATCACACAAAATCTAACAGCTTCTATAAAAACCAGAGGAGATCTTGCACTACAATCTTCCAAAAGGACAAAGATGGAGGCTTACAACCAAAAGTCATCCTGAAAAGTTGAGTATAATACTACAGTGGGGAAAATGGACCTTTAATGAAAAAGAGAACTTTCCAGAATTTCTCATGAAAAGATCAGAACTGTGAAGGAACTTCTAAATACAAATACAACCACGGAAAACTTTGAAAGGTAAATATATTTTAACAATTGGAAGAGACTGTATGAGGATGATGTGATGTAATGCTAAGATTCTAATGGGGGAGAAGAAGCTAATGTCCCTTCAGAACTTTAATGTTTTCAAAATTTTTTGAGGGAGTTAAATAAGAAAACACAGGACCTGGGTGTACATTGATTCTACCAGAAGAGGGTAAAGAAATGGTAGAGTAAAAGGAATGCACTTTTGTAGAAAGGAAGAAGTGGCAGAACTTGCTATTCTTCATCAATAGGATATTTGAGAAGAGGAGTAAACAAACACAGGGGAAGAGGAGGGGAATGAAACATTAAATGAACCTCACTCTTATCTGATCTAGACAAAAAAAAAGTTGAACACACACAGTTTGATATAGAAATGTTGCATTAAACTCAACAAGGAAACAAGTAGATAGGGACAGAATAAGGAGAGAAGATAAACGCTGAGGATGGAATAAACACAAACAAATCAAAATTCCTGCCCTCAAGTGGGAGTTAAGTTGAAGATGGGATCACGTAGAGAGGATGGCACGTGTACAAATGAAAAAAAAAACCAAACCTCTTACTTCTTGTTTTTGTAGATACTAAGTTAACTTAGAGAGAATCAATAAAATAGTAAATGTGTGCCCATCAGAAAAGGCTTACTAGAGTACGTGAATTTTTAAGGTAAGTAAGAGGTTACAGGATACAGACATAGGATTTGTTGTCACAAAGTCAGGAACAAGTAAACATCGAGTAGGGGAGTTAATCAGTTTGATGAACTTATTAGAAGATGAACTTTTGTGTGGAATATTTGCTGTAATGATCAAAGGATAGAGTTCAGCTAGATGAATTTATAGCTAGTGAAGTTATGAGTAACCACAATCCCTTAGGTTGGGATTTGATGATCATCTCCTTATAGAGGATGGACATGCCCATTAGTGCCTTATTAAGATGATAAAATATAGGTCCTCATTAAGTTTCGGTTACTAGGGCTGTTCCAGATATGAATTAGGCTTCTTTTAGGGGATGGGTTTCAGGTAGTTGGGGCTGCCCTCAATAGGAATTCATTGTCTGAGACTCTTGAGAGGATGAACTCATGTTAAAAGAGTCATCTTCTTTATGATGGTCAATTAAAGGGAGCTCAAAGACTTCACTAGGCTGACCTTTTCCTTTTGACCTTTCTTCTGGAATGCATGTAAAACAGCAGAAGGCAGTTCTTTCTCTCCCACCTCCACCAAATGCCGTTAATAACTTCCTTCCAACAGGGGCAGACACAGTTCATTCATGAAGTTCTAGAGGAGAGTTCCTGGCCACCTCTGTCTTTCTTCTTCCCTTTTATGAGCACAGGGTGGCACTATGAGTCAGGGGTAGGGCCCTGTGGGAAAGTAGGAACCACAATAGTGGGCGGAAGATTATGTTGATGATTTATGGGCTATTTTAAGCCCCTTTGTGCAGGTTATATGTATGGGCTCCAGTCCACCCCTTATGTTTTGTGAATTTTCTGTGGGGCCTTATCCTTTACCCAACATGCACGTGTTATCTTAACTGCTTATACAGAGCTCAAGATCCTTTTTACTTCCTTTTGTAATGGCCAAGAAACATTTAAGTGATACTTTATGAAATTAGAAACCAGCCAAGTAAAACTCTGAACTTGAGATAGGAGTCAAGAAACCGACCTAAGGTAATTTGTCTTTTTCCTCATGTTTCTTCTTCTTGGTCAGTCGTCATGCTCCGTGCCCCTCCGCTTACCTTCACAACCCCCTGCCTCACCACCACCCCCTTGCCTTAGTAACAGCTTCTGTTTACACCTGCTTAGTAACAAATTATGTTAGTTAGATACGTAAACCAAACAATGTAATGTATAAAAGGTTCTGCACCCCTGAGCTAGGGGCTGCTCCTTTCAGATTGGCATGGAACAGCCCCAGCTGGCAAAATAAAGCTCCTAAAAACTTTTTATTCGGACTCTGTGGTCACTCTGTTAAGACTTGCCATTTCACATTTATGGAAAACTAGACATGAATTATACATAACCTATATTAGGATTTTTCAAGAGTAAACCCTGAAATGAGCCAAAGAGAATATGATTTTTTTTAGGAGAAAATCTGTGATTGGATTCAGTCCTTATGAGCCCAGAGCTTAAAGGTCCTGGGGACATTGGTTACACTTCTCCAAAAGGCAAGACCCTATACTAAGCATTCAAGATACAAAGAAATGTGAAAAAACAGTCCCTGCTCTCAAGGAGTTCACAGTCTAATGGGGGAGATGACATACCAACAACTAAATACACACAGAATATATAGAGTAGATTTGAGGGAAGACACTAGAAAACATTTCTTGCAGAAGGTGACACTTTAACTGACACTTGAAGGAAGCAGGGAAACCAGGAGGTAGGATGAGGAGGGAGATACAAGCACAGGGAAGAGCCAGTAAAAATGCAAAGAATCACTAGATGTAGTGTTATCTTTGAAGGACAGCAGAGGCCAGTGTCACAGGATCACAAAGTATGTGGGAGGATATAAGCCATAAGAAAATTGGAAAGGAAAAAAGGGGCCAGGTTATGGAAGGCTTTAAAAGCCAGAGGCTTTTACATTTGATCTTGAGGACAATAGGGAGTCAAAGAGTGGAAAGTTTAAGTATGATTTTGTTGTTGTTCAATCATGTCCAACACTTTGTGATCCCATTTGGTATTTTCTTGGCAAGGATACTGGAGTAGGTGAGGAAATTGAGGTAAATAGCCTTAACTGACTTACCCAGAGTCACACAGCTAGCGTCTGAGGTCATGTTTGAGCTCAGGAAGATGAGTCCTCCTGCCTCCAGGCCCAGCACTCTATCCACTGTGCCACTTAGCTGTCAGGTTAGAAACTGCTGTTCTAAACTGTAAGTTCCTTAAAGAATTTAAACCTGTATCTTGATCATATTTGGATCTTCCCTTCAAGATTTCTTTTTTTTTTTTTACTAGGTCAAAGAGGTCACTCTTTGCCTCATTTTCACCTAGTCTTTATCACTGAATGGGAATTGCCTCATACAAACTGACACCTGGGAAAGACCTTAGCTTAAAAAGGTCAACGTCGCCCACTGCATCCAGGGCCTCTTCAGTTGTCCTGATCTGTATCTTGCCACTGCAACCCAGATGGCTCCAGAGGAGAGAGTGAGGCTGGTGACTTTGCATAGCCCTGCCTCACTTAAATTTAATTCATTTTTGAGTCATGACATTACCTTCCTGATGTTATGGTCCTCTTCAGTAATGAAGGACGATCAATAATCCTCCTCCTCAATATGCTGAATACAGAGCCTTGAATATAGTACATGGCCAGTAAAAATTTGTTGAACTGAGTTGTTTGTTGCTGAGGCAGGAGCAGAAGTGGTCTGTGCTGAGAAGTATTAAGGAATGAGGCTGTGGGACTGGAGGGAACAATGAATAAAAGGCTCCTAAGGTCTCTGTGAGAACGAAAGACAGATCCCTTGGATCAGCCCCTTCTAGCCATTTTCATTCTACATCACACCTGCAGGTAGGGTATCCTGTTCACTGATAAAAACTTATTCATTCACTGATGTGACACATCATTACAGGATACCTATTATGTGTAAGGCATTAAAAAAGGAGGATTTTAAAAAATGTGGAGAATTTGCCATCTAAGAAGGGAGATATGACATATACATAGATAATGACAGTATAAAGCCATACTATACTACATATATTCACGTTAATGGGATAGACTATAAGTGATAGAAGAGATGAGAGGCAGAGATCAGTTTGGGCTGAGGCGTGCACCATGAAACTCCACAAAGACCAAGAATATAGGTAAGGACCTAATGCTGTCACAAAGTGATGCAGACACCAAACTGAATGTCCAAAGGACCAGGAACTCAGCCATGAGGCCTGATACAGAAGCAAATGCATGCTCCATGTCTGGGGTACCTTGCAGGTTTGCCTCATGCACCTCCATCTTGGGAAGCAACCACTGAGTTAATACCGTACATGAGTATACTTCAGTCCCCAGGCCTCAAGATCTCCAATCTGAACTCTCATATACCACTACCCCCAGCTGCCCAGGGTTTGGCGAGAGGACATTGCGTGAACATTGCCTTCTAATATCAAAACACCCTGAACCAGTGAGGCTTCAGCCAACCTATGGCTAGCAAATTTCCTTCTTCCCTTCCTCCAAAATTTCCTATTTCTAGCAAAAGCAATAGCATCCTAATTGCCACCTAGGTTCATAATCTCAGTTGTACTTGATTACTGCCTTTACCTCACCTCCTGTGTCAACGTCCTATTAGGTTTGCCTCCATAACATCTCTCACGTGTCTCCTGTAGCAGCAACCACACTGGCATACCCAGGGTGGCTGTTAGCATAGGTTCTTAGGTCTGCTTTACTAGGAAAGATAGCTGTTTAAGGGGTTAACAGTCTTTTTTAATTACATTCACTAGTTCAGGGGAAAGGTCAGCACCCTAAACTTCAGAGAAATACAAAGAAAAAACAAGGAGAGAAATAAAGACCAAGAGACAAGGCTATGACTGCCTGAATCAAATATATACTTTACATACATCCCTGGATCAAGATAGCCTTTAGCTGAGCTCTGAGCACTCAGGGAGCTCTGAACATAATCAGAATCTCTACCAGGGAAACATAAGATCCTTCTCATAAGTGAGCCCCCAAAGCAAAATACCAACTTAGAGTATATATACACTTCTCAGAGTCCTGCGACATCAACCCTTGTGACTCAGTGCCTAATTAGAAATTAGCAAAAGGTGTGAAAGCCTTCCTACAAGCAAACCTCCCCAAGCAAGCTCCCCTTGATGGGCTACACTTGAGACCGATTAAGGGAAGATCTTAAATCCCATTAACATTACACCAACTCAAAAGGTATCCAGTAGCACAAGCCTTTATCATCTTCTGTTTGTTCTCTTAGACTAATCTCCTAATCATTCTCTTTTTTTCTTTCAAATTTCTCCCCTCTCTAATTCCAAAGTATTCTTCCTAATGTACTGGTCTGATTATATCACTTCCCTATTCAAAAACCAAAGGTAGTTCTCCATTACCTATAGCATAAAATAGTGGTTAGACTGATACTGAAAAGACTTTTATAATCTGGCTCAAACCTACCTTTCCAATCTTATTTTACATGAACTCTATATACTCTCTCACAAAACTCATTTTTCCAACTGAACTGCACTTCTAGCTTTTTTCTGATCATAAGATTCCATCTTCCACCTCTTTGCTTTCATACAAGCCACCCCCAGTGCCTGGAAGACACTTCTGTCTCATCTCTCCTCAGAATCCTTCCTTTCTTCATTCTATCAGTAATCAGCATTGTCTTCCTTCACAATTTTCCTTGTTTATATTTATTTGTACATCTGTTGTATCTTCCGAAGATCACAGAAGCCCCTTGAGGGCAAGAAGTGTTTTGCTTTTTCCCCTATATTCAGAGTGCCTAGTACAGTGTTTGAACATAGTATGTGCTCAGTAAATAATTGTTAAAACATTGAATCACACCAAGGAAGAATTTAGGGAGAAGATGAGATTGGTATACCAAGGCAACATATATGGCAGTTAGTCTTTAGGATGATACAATTGCACAATTCAGTTCCACTCATTGGATCTTAAGCACCTACTATGTACAGAGCACTGTGCCCATAGAAAGAAAAGCACAAGGAATCTGGATTTCCTATTAAAAGTCATAGAACTTGAATAAGATCCATATTAGGTTCTCAAATGAGGTTTGAAAGAGGGCCAAGATATTTAACTTCTCTGGGTCTCAGTTTTGTAATCTGTAAAATGAGGAAGTTGTACCTCTAAGATCTATTCCAGTTCTATACCTAGGATCTCTAACATCCATTCTTTCTTTTCTTTTCCCAATGTCATCAAGTTTAACTCATAATACCTTCCCTGAACTATTATGGAAACATAAAATAGAGTAAGAAGCAATCTCAGAATTCATTTAATCTAACCCTACCTGAATAGGAATCCATTTTACAATAGCTAAACTTGTCTCCCTACTTCTATTAACTCCTCCCACCCAATCTATTTAACATATCACCATTAAAATAATTTCCTAATCTATAGTTCTGATCATACATATGTGTAATATGCATACATACATGTTTTCCTCAACTAAATGCAAGCTTTTTGAGGACAGGAACTGTTTTGATAGAGCAAGTGATAAAGAATTAGAAGAGTGAATATAATACAGTAGAAACCCTGGTAGAAGAACAGGAGCCAGAATTTTGGAGATGGAAACATTCAGTACTGGGATGCCAAGAATCAGATCCTTTGAAGAAAGAGGTGTTATTGTCTCCACATCTAGAACCCAAGCATCTTAAAATAAACATAATGTGGTCATGTATTATTTGAAATAAGGTGGGGGTGGGACCTTGTAACAGCAAGCACCCTAGCATACCCAGGATGGCTGCTAGCGCAGGTTTTTTCCTCTGCTTTTCTAAAGGAAAGCAACTCAAAAGGGGTTAACAATCTTACTTTAATCAAACATATAAAATTTACCTAGTTCAGGGGGAAAAGTCAGCACCCTGAACTTCAGAAAGTACAAACAGAAGTTAACAAGCAGACTAAAAAATACAGACAGAGAAAATAACACAATTCAGCAGGCAGGGCTTCCAGTTGTCTGACCATTACATATATATACAGTGTTAGTTACCAGAGAGAGAAGCACCAACATCTGGGTTTTCAAAGCTGGGGGGCTCAACAGCTGCCCAGAGTCTCATCTGGCCAAATCACACAACTGTTCCCATAAGTGAACCCCAAAGCAAAATCTCACATCAAAAGTATATATATCCTTCTTCAGGGTCAGAGACCATCACAACCCTCATGACCCACTGCCTAATTACAAAGTAACAAGGTAAGAATCTTCCTGAAAAACAAGCCTCCCCTAAGACTACTTCTGTGGGCTCTGCTCCACCCTTCAGCAAACTCCTCCCACCACAGGTTCCATGTGACCCCATGCAGCCTATTAGGGGCAGAGTATATTTTCAAATCAGGGAAGGTCCTCAAATTCACCTAGTTCTATGAAGGGGAAGGGAAGATCTTCAAATTCCCTATAGCATTAAAGACCTTGTAACACCTGAGTAAGCATTGAGGGAGGAATATGGAGAAGGACACATGACTATTTGTTGACCATGATCCAAACAGGAAATGTATATGAAGTCATTGACACCATAACTATCAGGAAACACAGCACAAAACACTAAATTCTTCCTTACATACTTTATCTGATAAACCACTTTAGAAAGGACAGGGCCCAACAAGTTGAGAACAGAATCATTTTATTTCTTTATACACACCCCTTATGAGAATATAGAGGTGAAAACCACACAAACAGCTACAGGTTTAGCCAAGTAAGAACAAGTTTAAAAAACAACAACCCCGAAAAACCAATCTGTCATATCATCATCTTACCCGAAGAATTCCTATGAGAACATGTCACACCCTTTCTCACAAGCTTTTGATGGCTCCAGGGTTCTTAGATTTTGAGCTTAAAAGGATCTTAGCTATTTCCTAGACAACACTTCTCTCATTTTACAGATGAGGAAACTGAGGCCTAGGGAAATAAAGCAACTTGTTCAAAATCACATAAGGTAGTTTGTGTTCTAGCCAGGATTTGAATCCATTATTTGAATGATGCAACTAGTGACACAATGGGTAGAGTGGCTGGCATCTTTGGTATCATGGAAGACTTGAGTTCAAATCCAGCCTCAGATACAAGCTAGCTCTGTGACCCTGGACAAGTTACTTAACTCAGTTTCCTCAACTGCAAAATAGGAACAGTAACAGTCCCTACCTTGCAGGGCTGTTGTGAGATTTAAAGGAGAGAATATTTGGAAAGTGCTTAGGATGATGCCTGGCAAGCAGCAGATGCAATATAAAATGCTTGTTCCCTTCTAAGTCATTTGACTCCAAATCCAGTTCCAATGTCTCCTAAATAGGCTTCTAGAAACTAGGAGCAAGGAGCCCGGTTTCTTAGAGGTGTCAAAATGTGATCCTTCATTACTCAAAAAAGAGAGAGAAAATTAAAGTATGGTAGATTCCCAACCAGGGGTGGCGAACCTGTGGGCTCGAGGCCACATCTGGCTTTCTAGGTCCTTGGGTGCGGCCTTTTGTCTGCGTTTTACAGAATAAATCCTTTTATTAAGGAAATTTGTTCTGTGAAGTTTGTATTCATTCAAAGGGATGCACTTGAGGACCTAGAGGGCCACATGTGGCCTTGAGACCACAGGTTCCCCATCCTTGTTCTAAACCAAGGCAAGTTGACTGAAAGAATATTTTAGGTTCCCCTTCAAGGAAGTTTCAGTGGTATACTCTGCCTCTTACACCTCCTGTGAGGAATCAGCTATATAATATTTTAAAATTGCTTACTGTGTTCAATTACATATTTGAAATGTGTTTTGAAGTTTTAGAAAAAAAGTTTAATGATTGACCCCCTTTTAGAACTTTGGTAAAGAGGAAAAAAGAGTCAGGGTGGAGAAGTCATAAAATATTAAATGACTTACTGATTAAAAGGAAAACTTCAAAGCAGGTATGCAGCCTTAGGGAGAATTACCAGAAAATCCAAGGTGGATTTGTGTTTATGTCTTTCCAGCCGAGACATTTGGGGCCACTTGAGCAGGGCTGACTTTATAGCTGCCCCCTTCAGGGAAAATGGAACCTAACAGAAAGAGGTGGGAAAATATACAAGATCCAGCAGCTGGGCCCTCAGGCAAGGGATCAGAAGCTACTGAGCATACCTTAGAAGAGATGAAAACAACCAACAAGCCAAACAACCCACCATCTATTCACAAATTTGTAGAATCACAGAATCTGAAAGTTAGAAGGAACTTTAAAGTCCATTTAGTTGTTGTTCAGTCATTTTTCAGTCATATTCAACTCTTTGTGACCCCATTTGGAGTTTTCTTAGCAAAGACACTAGAATGGTTTGCCATTTCCTTCTTTAGCTCATTTTTTTTTATATAGATAAGGAAACTGAGTCAAAGAGAGTTGAGTGATTTGCTCAGGATCACACAGCTAGTAAGTGTCTGAGGCTAGTTTTGAACTCAGGTCTTCCTGATTCCATGACCAGCCCTGTATCCACTGAGCCATCTAGCTGCCCATTAGTCCAACTCATACCTGAATAAGAATTCCTTCTACCATATCTTTGACAAAGTGGTCATCTAACTTTTTATTGAGGAATTAAGAAGAGGTTAGATTAATTTACTTCCAGCTCTATACTTAAGATCTCTCATATCCATTGCTTCATGTCTATTCCCAACGCCATTAATTTAATTCATACCCTCAATAGCTCCCCTGAACTATTACAGAAATCGAAAATTTCAGAGTTGGAAAGAACCTCAGAGTTCATCTAGTCCAAACTTCCCTGAACAGAGATCCACTCTATGACAATCTCACCCGTCTCCTTACTTCCAAAAATCTCCTCCCATCCAATCCATTAGACACATCACCTTTAGAGTAATCTTCCTAATGTATAACTCTGATTATATACATGTTATACATCCCCAACAGAATGTAAGCTATCAAGGGTAGGGACCATTTTATTTTTGTCTTTGCCTCCCTAATGTCTGTTCCAGTCCTTGGCCTATTATAATAGATGCTAAAAAAAAAAAGTTGATTTATTGCTTTCATTCTGTTTCTCAAAAACTCCAGTGACTCCCTACTGCCTATCAAAGTGCTATCTTCTTAAACTGACCATCAGTGCCCATCTGGCATTGATCTCTATTTTTTTTTGAGGGGGGAAGGCAAGGCAATTGGGGTTAAGTGACTTGCCCAAGATCACACAGCTAGTTAAGTGTCAGGTGTCTAAGGTCAGCTTTGAACTGACTCCAGTGCCGGTGCCCTATTCACTGTACCACCTAGCCGCCCCAATCTCTATATTTCTGATCTTGAAATCAACTCATATTTCTGAGCATTTCTTCTCATCTATAAAGTAAGGGGATTGAACTTGATGATGTCCAAGGTCTCTTCCAACTCCAGATCATCTTTTGTTCAGTTGTTTTTCAATAGTGTCCAATTCTTTCTGACCCCATTTGGGGTTTTCAATTATCATCTCTATGCAGATGGTTCCAGTTTTATGTATCCAGCCCCAGTCTCTCTCCTGAGCTGCTGATGTCCATCACCAATGGAGTGGAAGTCCAATCTGGAAATCCACATGTATCTCAAACTCTACATGTGCAGAGTAGAACATTATCTTCCCTTCTCCTCCCCCCCAAAACCCACCCATTTTCTGGACATCATTATTCCTGTTGAGGGCACCTCCATCCTTTCAGTCACCCTGGTTCACAATCCCTAAATCATCTTCAACTCCTCACTCTCTCATTCCACATATCCCATCAGTTGTCAAGTCTTGTTGACTCCACCTTTAAACAAATGAGTGTTCATGTAATTCAGAATGTGTGTGTGCATGGGTGTGTGTGTGTGTGTGTGTGTGTGTGTGTGTGTGCGTGTACTCACTCAGTACTAGTCACTGTAATTTAGAGTCAAGTAGCCAATAACATGCCTTTTCTAGTGCATGCATTCATTCAACATTCACCAAACAGCACCTTTAGTATGCATAGTACTGTGCTGAATCCTGAAAGAGTTATCAAATTTAGAAAAGACATAATGTCTTCCTTTCTGAAATTTACAATCTTTTTGGGGGATAAGATATACAGACACAGAAAACTATAATTCACAAATACATACTAGATGTATTAGAAAGTTATGAAGCAAAGTACAAAGTTATGAAACATGAAGGATGAGGGGAAAGGTCTTTATTGACCAGGAAAATGGGGAAGGTTTCCCAGAGGAGATGACATTTGAGTTGGGCAAAAATTTAGCATGTAAAGATGGGGAGGCATAGGAAACAGCAAAGGCATGGAGGTAGGAGAATACAGGGCATGTTCAAGGGACAGAGAAATATTCATGAAGGCGACCAATAAGAAATAGTGGATACATACCAGATTGCAGAAAGGCTTGAATTCAAGGCACAGGAGTTTGAACTACTTTCATTAAGCAATAGGTAAAACTAGTCAAGTTTTTGAACAGAGGAATGCATGCATGTAATAAATTTTTATCAGTCTGCATTTTGGGCATGTATTCCTGATATATTTATTCCCTTTTCAGGGACATACACAAGCAGCAGTACATTTAGGATATAGTGCTGGGTTTGGCATCAAGTTGCCTTCTTCTGAATGATCTCCAGCTTGTCATTTTTTGTCCTAATCCCACCTGTGACGTTTATAAGCTGTGTGACCCTGTCGCTTATATTTTTAAAAAATTAATTAAAATAAATTTGAAAAATATTTCCCAGTTTCCCTTCCTTTTCCTCCTTTAATTTAGAGTTATACCATATAATAAACAATATAGTTTAAAGAAAAAAAGTTTTAAAATGAAGAAGAAATTTTTTAAAATCAAGCAAAACTGATTGTAGGAGGGAAAAAACAAAACAAAAAAAATGACACATGTCAAAATATATGCGATGTCTCGCACCCACTGACCTCCCAGCTCTGCAGAAGAGTCAGGGAGGAAGTATCTTCTCTTTCTTTGGAGCCACGCCTCTTCTTCATAATTGTGCAACAGTCTTTTTTGTGGTTTGTGGCTGTTCTTTGTAGTTGCATTGCTGTAATTCTATGCATTGTTTTCTTGGCTCTGCTTGTTTTACTCTGCATTAGATAATATAAATATTTTCATGCATTTAATTCACTCGACCTTTATATACTTAAGGCCTTACCTATTGAATAAGTCATAGACCAAGTTGTGATCTGGGTTGAGATTTATGTTTGTGGTGAAAGTTCTCACACTAAGAATCAATAAAGAAACTTTTGCATATTCTCTTCATACACACCTTCATCCTAAAATAATTCTATGCACCTTACGCTATCAATGATATGTGAAATCAGAGGCCCACATGAGAGAGGGTTGGGGGGGCAAAAAAGAGAAGAAAGAACACATTATTATCCCTCCACCAGGTTGTGAAAACAAATGCAGACCCAACTCCTCTGATAACTTTGCTGCAGACATTTTCTTTCCTGTGGACTAGCGTCATTTCTTCCTTTATTACAGACACTTTCTCAGTAATATGGCATTCTAGCTGTTCTTCCTGTCTGCGAAATATTATCCTCCAAGCTCAGATAACCTTGTGCCTAGATCATGTAGGGAACTTAACAACACCAATTTTAAAACCACTGCAAATGAGACACCCTCCATCCACATTCTGGAAGTCATGGGTCAGATATGTTTTCAGTTCTCTAATTCAGTTCTCTCTTCTGATGCCTGACTGAGATGGAGGTAGCAGGGAGAACTCGATCACTATGCTATTTATTACACAAGCTCTGGCAGGAACTACCAGCTGGAATGGCTGCAGATATGAACCTGACGGTAAGTTCTGTGAGTCTGTTGTCTAGAAATCAGCCCTAAGTTCAGAGAAGCTCAACATCAGAAGGTTGGCCACCAGATGAAGGTTTGGATTTGCTTTTTTTTTTGCCATAGTAACTTATTAAACTGTTTACAAAGGCATACAGGGGCTGAATTTTGGGTCAGTGATTGCAATATCTATACAAAGGATGTCATAGATTCTCATAATGCAGAAACATATTTTCATACTTATTTAGAAGTTTAAAGATTCTTACAACAAAGTCACAAACTACTATAGCTTAGACAGATTTTTCTTTGAATTAGAAGATACTATTATTAATGATACTACTGGAAATGCTATGGTTTCTACATCTGACTTCCAACATTACAAAATCAGACACAGTATTAGTCAGAAGGAGGTAACTCAGTAGCCATCTAACCCAACCCATACCTGGAAAGAAATTCCCATTACAGCTTGGCTAAGTGGTCATCCAATCACTGATTGAGAAGATTATGACTTCAGATATAACCCTCTTTTTAGTTCTTTGTATATTGGAATGTTCCTTTTTGTTGATTATTATTAAGTTTGTAAAAAAAAAAAAGAAAATTAAAAAAAAAACTGTAAGACTTCTAGTGAAGGAGTACCTACCTACTACCTGAAAAGACAACTCACTTTACTTTTTAAAAAAATTCTCCTTTTTTATTTATTTAAATAGTATTTCATTTTCCCCCAATTACACATTGAGAAAATTTTTAGTATTCATTTTTTAAATTAAAAAATTTTTTTTAGTTTTAACATTCACTTTTATAAGATTTTGAATTCCAGATATTTTTTCTCCCTTCATCTTCCCGAAGACAGCATGCAATCTGATATAGACTACACATGTATAATCATATTAAACATATTTCCATAATAGACATGTTGTGAAAGAAGAATCAGAACAGAAGAGGAAAACCATGAGAAAGGGGGAAAAAAAGAGAGAAGATAGGGTGCTTCGGTCTGAATTCAGATTCCATAGTTCTTTCTCTGGATGGGGGTAGCATATTCCATTTTGAGTCTTTTGAAATTGTCTTAGATCATGGTATTGCTGAGAAAAGCTAAGTCTATCAGAGTCGATCATTGTATGGTGTTGCTGTTCCTGCTCACTTCACTCAGCATCAGTTCATGGAAGTCTTTCCAGGTTTTTCTGAAATTTGCCTGCTCATCATTTCTTTTGGAAGAATAGTATTCCATTACATTCATATACCACAACTTGTTCAGTCATTCCCCAACTGATAGGTATCCCCTCAATTTCTAATTATTTGCCATGACAAAAAGGACTATTTAGCATTCATTTTTACAAGGTTTTGAGTTCCAATTTTTTTTCCCCTCTGTCCCCTCCCCTCTTCTGAAAATGGTAGGCAGTTTGATATAGTTTATATATGTGCTATCATGTAAAACATTTCCATATTTGGCACAGTTGTGGAAGAAGAAATAGGTCAAAAGGAAATAAAATCATGAGAAGAATTAAGTAAATGAAAAAAATATGCTTCATTCTGCATTCTGAGCCCATTCACTCCACTTTTGAACAGCTCTGATTATTGGAAAGTTTTTCTTTATGTCAAAACTAAATTTTCTATTTTTTCTCTTCTATCCTTTATTCCTGACCTTCTTTTAACAGTTAAACCAAAAAGTCTAATTCTTCTTCCATGTGACAGCCATTTAAATACTTGAGGACAGTTTTCATATACCCCCAGTCCTCTTATTCAAGTTAAACATAGCCTCCTCCTTCCCCAGGGCCTTCAATTGATCCTCAGATGGCGTAGACTTAACCTGAAGGCCCTTCACCATCCTGGAAGCTCTCCTCTGGATTTTTGTTGTCCAGTTGTTTCAGTAGTGTCTGATGCTTCATGACCCTATGTGGAGTTTTCTTGGCAAAGATGCTGGAATGGTTTGCCATTTCCTTCTCCAGTTTATTTTACAGATGAGACAAACAGAGTTAAGTGACTTGCCCAGGGTCACACAGTTAGTACGTGTGTAAAGGCACATTTGAACTCAGGAAGATGAGTTGCCTGACTCCAGAGCTAACATTGTATCCAATGTGCCACCTAGTTACTCTCCTCTGGATGCTCTCTGGCTTAGCAGAGTCTTTCCTAAACTTTGGTATCCAGAAGTTAGCAGCTCTCTTCAAACCTTTTAAATTTTATATATATATTCTTGTGTTTTGTAATCTCCTCTGTGTCTGGTAACAAACTCTTCAGCTGGCTAGAGAGGAAGTGAAAATATATGCCTTTCCATTCCCTTCTGACTTTTTTCACGGCATGATTTTTTTTACATTGGGATTATTTATCCATTTGGAATTTGTTGTGGTACATGGCAACGAGATGCATGGTATTACGGACAGATTAGCATCAGTAATAATAATAGCTAACATTTATACAGTGTTTACAATGTGCCAGACACTGTGCTGAACACTTTTACAATGATTATTTCATCGGATCCTCCAACAGCCTTGCAAAGTAGGTGCCGTTATTGTCCTCATGTTACAGATGATGAAACTGAGGCAAACAGTGGTCAAGTGACTTCCTGAGGGTCACAGATCTCACAAGGGTCTTAGGCCAAATTTGAACTCAGGTCTTACCGACTCCAGGCATAGCGCTCTCTCCACTGTGCTGTCTGCCTACATTACTGATTCATTCTGACTTGTACACTAAAGAACAAACAAAGTTTAAGGCTAGAATGGGGTTTGTTTGGAGTTTCCAGACACCATGAACCCTGGCAGTGATGGTTAATATTTTCTTGGTGAATACTTATTCATATGACACTTGTGTTCTTCCATTGTCATTTTATGGTAAGAATTTGAATTTGGGGCAGCTAGGTGACACAGTAGATAGATCACCAACCCCAGAGTCAGGAGGACCTGAATTCAAATCCTGCCTCAGACGCTTACCATCTGTGTGACCCTAGGCAAATCATTTAACCCTGATCACTTAAAAAAAAAGAATTTGGATTTGTTAGTTTCAGACAAGGACCAAGGCAAAGAGCTTGGATGTGAATCCAATAAGATGAAACAGATTAGAATGAAGGGAAAGAATGTTTACATAGGAATCATGCATGAAGGTGGGGGAAATTAATAAGAGAAAAGGTAGAGAAGGAAGTCAGAAGAGTAGACTGCCTCATGCATTCTTCATCACTTGTGTCTCTCAAATGTTGGCTTGTGGCCCCCTATAAAATAGAAATTTATCTGTATGGTCCTTAGAGCTCTTTATATTGCAGATCTAGCCTCTCTTTCTACACACTTGTTCCACTCATGCTGGTCTAAGTCCTCTTCCTATGCTGTGTCCCATCTCCTGCCTCCATGCCTTTGGATCAGGGTTTCAGAGACCAATTTCTTCTGACATATGTAAAGTCCTTGATGCCTAGCTGGCTACAGGAGCCTCAGGGGAATCTAGGAACAGTATGAACCTTAAAGAGACAATGTTGCCTTCCACCTTTGCTGGGAAGGAGATCTCTCTCTCAAAATGTACATGGTGGCCTAGGATGAGTGGAGATGCTCAAGGCCAGATTTGAGAGAGCGCTAGAGATGGCAGGCAGCTATAAGGCAAGAGAAGAAGGCAGCTTAGTGACTAAGCAGCAACCAAGGTTCCTTTCTCATCAGATAGAAGCCAGATAGAGTTTCAGAAGGGTGTAGACTATTCTCTACCTTGTTTTGGACGCCCTTCTCTATTCCTCTCGTAGGTCCCAAGGCTAGGTAGACTTGTACTTACCTTTCTTCTCTGAAAGACTTGATACAACATGGTAATAGCTGCCTTCAGCTCCTCAACTTTCTCCCAAAAATGTTAAATCTAAGGTTTATCTGCACATTTAAGTTTGTTTGCATTTCTGTTTAATTAGTACCGAACGCTAGCTCTTGCTTCATATGTGTTTTGCTCTTGGGAATGGGGAGCCAGAGATAAGGATAGTAAGAGGCCTAGTATCCCCAGAGAAAGAGGATGAGACAGAAAAATAGACTCTCTGTGAGACATTTTGGTGTTCCTTGGCTGTAAGGTCCTGGAGCTAAATGAAAGAGAATTGTATTAATTTTTAATAGTTCATACCTCCCCCAAAACAAAGAAAGTGTCAAGTCATGTGAATCTAGTTCTTCCCTGCTGACATAGAAGAGAGACAGAGCTAGCCTTGAAGCCAGGGAGACCTGGGTGCATGTTCTCACTTCAGATAGGCGGCGTGACCCTGGGCAAGTCATGTAAACCCTTGGTGTTCCACACAAAACCTAGAAATAATACCAGCGAAATATGTCCGCTCCCTTTCCCTATCCTATCCTATATTTGAGCAGAAAGAGTAACATTAGGGGAAAAAATACTTGTTAAGTAGGGGGAAAAAAGCTCCACAAAACTTCCTGTTAGCGGGAAATTAGGCCCAAGAGAGAAAATACCACAGGTAGTTGCAAAATTAGGATTTTGCGCTATAACATGCTTGTTGCCGCTCTTATTTTTTCTCCTATCCAAATCTTGCTCATTCTTCAAGACCATCCTCAAGGCCTGCCTTTCCATGAGATCTTCATTCTCTTCTCTGAATCACCATAGCATTTTCTGTCCATCCAACTCATTTTTTTAGCACTTAATAAGTGTTTATTAAGTATCTACTATTTGGTAAAGAGGAGATATAAAGGCAGAAATGAAACAGTTCTTGCCCTCAAGGAGCATTCTTCACATTCACAGCCTTCTATGTTAACTGCTTAACTATTTCAAGTGTATGTTTGTCTTGTTTCCCTAAGAAAATATAAGCTCCTTAAAGGCAGAGACCATAATGTATGTTTTTTGTGTCCTCCCTCAGTGGCTAGCATTATGCAAAGTACATGGAATAGGTATTTCTTAGACAGCATTCTTCTCTTACAAAGGGAAGGACACAAAAACCCATGAGGTGTTTTCCTAATTGATGATAACACCCTCCTGGTACAAGTATGGTATAGTATAGAAGGTAGCACACCAGACTGGCATTCTGAACACCTGCTCTGCCACTAACTAGCCCTGTGACTTTGGGAAGTCATAATCTCTCTAGGTCTCTGTTTCTTCATCTGTAAAATGGAGTCAAACTATGTAAAGTGTTTTCCAAACCTTAAAGCACCATATAAATGCAATCTATTATTATTATTATTCTATGACCTTGAAGACGCCTTTTGGTTCTAATGGCCTGTGATTCTATTTCATTTCCCCTTCTCCCCACCTCATTTCACATCCTCTCTGAAAGGACTTCAGCACTTACACACAAACCCTGTCTGAATTTGGTCAGACGATTTTCCTGGCATCAAAAGCATGTGATTCAGCACAGGAAGACTGACTACTCATTCATAAGCTCATTCAGTAGATTTAAAAACAGTGCTTCCGCTCTGGAGCCTTCTTCCACAGGAACATCTTTTATGGGCAAATGCTCATCTAGGCCTGAGCAGACTTAGCTGACCTGGGGTTTTTATTTCTCTAGACTGTAGTTTATTTGGCCTTTTACTTTGGAAGACTGCAAGCAAGGCTCAATAAGCTATGGTTTACATCAAAGGCAGAAGAGACGAGGGAAGCTAACAGTAAATAAGAGGCTAGATATACCAAGAAGCACAAAAGAGTAAGTGAGAACCACACACATTTTGCGATACCCCATCTTAACTTGTATTAGAGTTTTGTGGGGTGTTGCTTTTATCTTCTTACTAGACTGCAAACTCTTTCTCTTCACTCACACAGTCACCACCCTAGCTTAAGCCCTTACCTCTTCTTGCTTGGACTAGGTAGGTGGGGAACTTTCAGCCTCAAGGCCATATGTGTAGGCCTTTGATTGAATCCCCACAGTTGAGGACCTAGAGGGCCATATGTGGCCTTGAGGCCACAGGTTTCGCACCTCTGGGAATAAGCTCACTTACTGGACCCTCCACTTCAAGCCTCTCCCCTCTCTAATCCATCTTCCATGTCACTACCAGAGTAGCATTTCTAAAGTTCAGCTCTGACTTCATCACTCATCAACACAAAAAGGTCTAGTGTTTCCCTAATGCTTCTTAGGATAAAATACAAACTCTTGGGCCATTTAAAGCCCTCTACTCTACTAAAGCTCCAGTCTACCTTTATAGATAACACGTGACTGTCCTTCATACACCCTGTGTTTCTGACTGACTGACTTACTGTTTCTCACATGTGTTATTAGGTTTCCCGGCTGCATTCCTTGGCAGAGGCTGTCCTCCATTCCAGAAACACATTCTTTCCTCACCTTGGCTTCTTAGAATTCTGAGCTTTCTTCCAGGTTAGCTTCCAGGTGAAGCCTCTCCTGTCCTATTCAGCTGCTACTGCCTTCCCCTTATCCAAAATTACTTGGAATTTACTTTCCACATCTAACACAGTGGCTGGCCAGGAACCACTTGTTGGCTGAGGCCTGTCCCTTACCTGTGATTGTGGTTTGTCCTGGGTTCGTTGGTGAGCTGGAGCCAGCTCCTACTGGTTTGCAAGGACAATTATTGAATTTCCAGTTGGAACCATTTATTCCTTGGAAACTGGAGAACACTACAAATTAGGGTTTGATTTATTTTGTTGTTGATTGTCCAGACTTATGAAAGTAATGGAAAAAATGTTAATAACACAGATTAAATTGAAATGTTTCCTGCAAACTTTCCCCTATCTCCACCTCTGCCCCCGGAGAACTGGTTATTAAACGTTTACTAGAATATCCCTTTCTAGTTTCACTGTTCTGGGATTGCCTGTCTCCTCAACAGGGGAGCTGGGTTCCAATTCTATCCTCTACCCCAGGTTCCTAAGGAAGAATTTTATTTTTGGATACAAAACAGTTCCAAGAGGGATGGAGGTAAGAAAGATGGTGAGAGAGAGGGGTGAGGAGTGGTTAGGAAGTCAACCAGAGTACAAACACAAATCAGCTATGGTATCATCAAAAATTGATTTTGTGAGCCCAAAGTTTTAAAGCTGGAAAAGACCTTAGGAATAACCTAGTCCAACCACCTCATTTTACAGACGAGAGGGGAAGAGGAATACACTGGGGATGGAAACCAAGGCACAGATAGGGACAGGGAGAGGATTTGAATGCATATCCCCCCCATGACTTTAAAAGCCAGTGTTCTTTTCACTACAATAAAGACATATATGTGTGAATGAATCACACTGATTGATACTATTCATATCATGGTTTTTACCTGAAGGACATGTGACTGAGGGGAGTTCTGGCTTCTAAAAAAACGATAAACAGAACTAAGGGTGTTAAGAACAAGGTGGGTACTCTCAGAGGAAGCAGCCCCTAATTCCCCAATGCCATTCTTCATGAGGCTGGACAAGGATAGGTTGAATTAGAGTATTCCCTTCCTGAGGCTTGTCTTGCTAAGGCTCTCATTTGCCTCAAGGATTTATCTATGTTAGGTCTAGGTGCTGGGTTTGGAGTCAGGAAGACTCATCTGTATGAGTTCAAATCTGGTCTCAGACACTTACTAGCTGTGTGACCTTGGGTAAATCACTTAACCCTGTTTGCCTCAGTTTCTCGTCCGTCAAATGAGCTGGACAAGGAAATGGCAAACCACTCTGGTGTCTTTGCGAGGAAAACTCTAAATGGGGTCATGAAGTCAGACACAAATGAAAAATGAGTCAACAACAGCAAATGAGTTTATAAAGAATGGTATCTGCTTATACATTCTCCTGCATCTATCTGCCTAAGGGTATGATTATCAAGTCTCTCTTGCTTGTGGAAAATTCACTCTTTCCCCTTTCCCCAGGCCTCAGCTTTTGCTGAGAAAAATATCTTGTATCCCTTTAAAGGAATACAATCTCTTTCCAAAATTTCTTTCCAAATCTCCTTACATTGGAGAAATTCAGACTTCTCAGAAGGCAGTGTAACAGGGGCAGGCGTATGGACAGAGTGCTTTTGATGGTGTTCTCCCCACCCCCACCCTCACCACCCCACCCCCAACCCGGCCCGTTTCTGGAAGAGTTGTGATGATGTGTACATGGGAGTGCATTGGAGAGATGTTGAAGCATGAGTAAATAGTCATAGATTGAGACTAGCCTACTAAGCATGTGGTGAATGGAAGACTGATTGACTGCAGGTGCCCAGTTATCACTAGAGGAGCTTTCAAAAGGTCTGCCTCAGTCTCTCTATTTGGCAGCTCTCTCTTGGTCTGACTTCCCTGATGGAATCAGAATGGGAGCTGACCACTGGCTGGGCAAAGACTGACTGAACCCTGGGTGACCTTTAAAAGCTAAACCTTGCCTGACCTGGAAGCTGGTCAGGGAGAGGACTTTCTCTTCTCTTCCCATTAGCCACAGTCTTTTAGCAGAGCAATTTACCCAGTAGGACCTAGTGAAACCGGCCAAGAGCAGAGATAGACATGTAACAGACACAGAGGCAGAAGCAAACATCAAGAACCGAGACCCCTGGCAGGAAAAGAATGAATGAAGGCCTCAAAGTAGAGCGTCAAGATGCAGAAAGAAGTAGATCCAGGGAGCCCACATGAGCAACCTGCCCAGACGTGGTTGGTCCAGATGGCTCTAGAACAAGGATACCATTCAAAGAGAGAAGTTATTGGTAACTTACTGTATTGGAAAAATAAGTTTTCTCAGTTATTTATGGTTTTTTTATGTTTATGTCTCTCTGTTGTTGGACTTTGTCCTCATAATAAGGGATACTGTGTGTATTTGTGGTAAAGTGCACCCCAGATTGGGGGTGGGCAGGTTCTTACCATGTTGTCTTAGTAAATGCTTTAGTTTCAAATTAATTCTGGCTAACTCGTTTTTGTTGTTGTTGTTGTTTTGGAGGAGGGAGGGCAGGGCAATTGGGGTTAAGTGACTTGCCCAAGGTTACACTAGCCCAAGGCTAGTTAAGTGTTAAGTGTTTGAGGTCACATTTGAATTCAAGTCCTCCTGACTCCAGGGCCGGTGCTCTATTCCCTGCGCCACCTAGCCACCCCCTGGCTGACTGTTAAAGACAAAGTGAGATTTGTGAGACATGGTTTTAGGAGTACAAACCTGAAGAGTACCTTTAAATGTTGGAATATCAGCTGCCCTTTGGGAGTTATAGCCCCTGGGAGGGAACTCATGAGCACTGAATTGGGAAGGTAGCTAGCTCTCATAGCCGGTGCCACCCTCTCAGCTGGAGTAGAGGGAGGCACCGGAAGTTTTATCTGTAATCCTACACAGGGACACATGGGATAATTCAAGGGGAAACCTGATCATGAGGCAAACAACAAGAAAGAGCACTAACTGCCTTTGCCTAGCAGCCAGGAGGGTGAGGCCTCCATCTCCCCTTCTACTCTAATGGAGTAGAAAATACGGTAGGTCCAACAGTGAGCAACCCATCAGTTCCATAATCTTTTTTTTAATGACTTGTTCATTTACTTTTAGTTTACAAGATTCAGTTCTGCAATCCCTTGAGTTTCAAATTCTCTCCCCTCCCCCCCATGGCGGCGTGCAGTCAAGCACAGAATCTGCAAACACTTTCACATTGGACATTAGTCTGGTTGTAAGCAAGGGTTGTAACCAATGGAGAGAATAATGGGAAAAAAGAAAGAAAACCAAACATGAAAAAAAAGAGAGCATGTAGATTGGGGGCTGCTAGGTGGAGCAATAATAGAGCACCAGCCCTGGAGTCAGGAGGACCTGAGTTCAAATCCGACCTCAGACACTTAACACTTAACTAGCTGTGTGACCTTGGGCAAGTCACTTAACCCCAATTGCTCTACCTTCCCCCCTCCAAAAAGCAAAAAAAAAAAAAGAGAGAGAGAGAGAGAGAGAGAGCATGTAGATTGCTTCAGTCTCCATTTCAGTTCCATAATCTTGTTAAATAGCATCCTGACAGAGTCCAGGACAGAACAGAGGATTAGACATATAAAAACCAGGCCCATTGTTCAACCCTGCCAGACTCATTTTTACTTTCCATGGTTCATGAGAGAGGAACAATCCCTTCTGGCTTCTTTCTCCCACAAATCTCCAAGGCCAGGTTCAAAAAGAAGTTACTAAACTGTTGACTTCTTGGCATTATTGGTATTGTTGAGTCTTGGCATTTTGGCAATGCTTTCCAGGAAAAAACCTAAGGTTACATTCACATATATATTGATAATAATTAAATATCATTTTATGGACCTCAAAAAGGGCCAGGGCCTGAACTAATCAGCCAGAAGAAGAGCCTGGACCAAACAGCTTCTTTGGAATACTTCTTCCTATGTCAACAAAGCCAGATGGGGTTTACTTTATGGTCATTAAGGATGAGACCCTTAACCGGAAGCACTAACTTGAGTAATGGAAATTTTTCTTATCTTAATATTTTTTTTTGGACATATACTGGTTATGGCATGTTAATGGTAAAGAAAACATACATGTCTTGGGTCAAAATTTCAATTGACACTTTGTCAAATTTTTTTTATTGTATTTATCATCTATTCAATTAAGAAAATTCCTTTCTCATGCAATATTAAACATTTATGGAGCTCTTAAATTTGAGTGACACAGCCACCCTGAATTGGGACGGTTCTAAAATGTATTTAAGCTTTCTCATTCTTTTGTTCAGGTAGTCAGAACTTAGGTTTTGACTCCTTGTACGCAGAAGTTTGTTAGCTTTGTCTAGCTTTAAGGGAATAAATGATAAAAATGCCTATCATCTCACCTGTCTCCTTTAACCTGACTTTCAGGTTTACGATATCTATTTCATCTTTACCTTGGAAAGAAAGCAAGTTGCTGGAGGAAAATTATTCCTTATTAGAGGTTTGCATCTTACTATTTATTTATCTGCTATGTTATTTTTCAACTCTTAAAATGCCACAAACTGCCTATGGTTCTGAAGGCTTTAATATTGTTAGAAACACAAACACAAATGATTCTAATAATCTGGGTATCATAAGAAATGTATTAAAGAGACATCCTACAGGAATTTAACACCCCTGGCCAGAAGTGGACTCTGTCCTTCTTGTGGAAAAAGGAGCAAAGCAACTTTTATGCCACTGGTTTGGTGCGGACATTCCCTTCAGAGGACGGATTGGTTCCTTCTCTTCTGGGTATACCCCTCCATTATCAGACATTATTACTAATGAGGCTCTAACTTTGGTAGATAATATACATAATACATGAGGTTCATTAAGCAAGCGCAGTAGTAACCCTGAAATACCGACCCCTCACCAGTTTAACCTAGATTTGCCCTTCTCTGAGCCTGAGAGGCTCAAGGCCTCTGTCTGCTTTCTGATCGGTCAAATCCATCTGCCGTGTGCTCGCTTCTTTATCTTACTTTGGTAATGTTTTAGCAATTCCATGGAAACTTAACCTCCCTACTGTTTCTCACAATTTATTACCAGTATTTTAACTTCAGTGATTTTTAGCAGTTCTGTGGAAACTTAACACTTTGCTACCTCTCACAATTTGAAAGGGTTTGTTTGAATTTTTTCGATGAATATCTACATGCAAAAGAGAAACACAGCATGCAAACACTTTAAATGTTGCAAATCACTTCACAAATAGAATCATATTTTACCCTCATGACAATCTGCAAAGTAGGTGCTATTATTATTATTGCTATTTTATAGATGAGGAAACTGAGTCAAACAGTGGTTTAGGAGTACAAACTGTACAACTGCACAGAATTATATAGTTAGTATGTGTCAGGGGTTGGACTTGAACTCTAGTCTGGCATGCACCCAGCAGGAATGGTCAGGAAGACCATTCAAATCCAGCCTCACACACTTCTTTACTTTTTGACCCTGAGCAGGTCACTTCACCTTTAGGATTTTCTATTTCTCCATCTTTAAAATGGAGATGATAACTTCTGAAGTACCTGCTTCACCAGGTTGTTGTAAGGCTTAAGTTAGATAATATATGTAAAAGTGCTTTTTGTAAATTCTGAAGTATTATATTAATGTTGTGTGGGATACAGAGATCCCTAAATCAATTACTCAGAGACATCTCAAGGTGAAAGTAGAGAAAGTTCTCTTTATTAGAATCTCGCGAGAAGCAGGCAGTCCAACCACTGAAAAATCCAGAGGGGGGAGGCCATTGGACAAAGGCAGAAGGGTTAATTATGCTAGCCAGGTGAGTGGGGGATGAAGTTTGGGAGGGGTTTGGGAGGAGTTTAGGAGTGAACTGTGCTTAAAGGAACATGCACTTTCTATATTAACTGCGCAGGCACACTGCCCATAATTCACTGGGAGAAATTTGAGGGGGGTCAAGGGGGAGATGTGGTTTTTGCCTTGACACGTCACTAGGTAACTTCTGGTCAAGAATGAGTGATATAGGTCCACTATGGCTTATTGGGAGGATAGGCTTGGTTGTTTCAAGAGATGCCAAGTCTGGAAGCTAGACTGATTAGGTATTCAGGAGGTCCCATCTTGGGAGGGAGTCATCTCTTTGATAGTGTTGTTCAAGGTTTCTAGGTACAGCTGGCCACTAAGGACAAAGGAGATCTCTAAACTAAGCATTTGTTGATTAAATGCTTGGATGATGTGTTCATGGGAAGCTATCTAGGCAGGCTGGTAGCTCAGGAAAAAGACTTTTAGGCTGGGGGCAAGGGAGAGGCAGAGTTAATGCCTTTATGGCTGAAGGAAAGTGTGACTTTTACAGCTTAATTGCACAGGCTTGTTACAAAGTGATGTTACATACATAGGTACCTGAACACAAGTGAGATTTACAGACTGAGGTTACAGACAAAGCATCCCAGATCTTATCATTCCCCCCCTTAATGGATAAGACACAAATTCATTTGGGGACAAGGGACAAAGGTCTTAGCTTCCCGAGCTGCTTCATGCTGAGAAAGGTTGTAGAGCTGTCTCCGCCTCACATCAGTCAAGGGGACGGGGTGGGGGTGGGGGGCCAGCAGCCATTGTCTGGAACTTGGCAGACACCAGAACCAAAGGGTGTTGAGTAATTACTTCGGGCAGTGATTGGTATTCAGCCTGAGCCGTCATCTGCAAGTGGAGGGTTGCTGAGCCTATAAGATACAAATCTAGCAAAGAGAGCAAACAAACAAGAGCCTAAAAAAATAGGAGAAAAATGACCAGAAGTAGAGTGAGCATGGGCTAGTATAATCCATTACTCAGACTATTTAACTGTCCTTTCTATTTCTACATGCTACATAGACTAGATACCTCATAAGATATTCTTCACTAACATAACTGTAGACCTTAAACAAAAGAGGTTTCTGACTTAAACCTCACAACTAAATAGCAGACATACATCCTTGCTTCACAAAGCTTGTCTATCCTCTAATTGGAAGAAAGAGATACTTCAGAAATTGAATCTTTTACATATACACTCAGTTACAAATGTTAACTTTTGCTTAGAATAACTACAAATT
>CM053582.1:216016298-216045927 GCA_028627135.1 Pseudochirops cupreus | reverse complement strand
AATTGATGGGCATCCCCTATATTTCCAGTTTTTTGCAACCACAAAGAGAGCTGCAATAAATATTTTTGCACATATGGGACCTTTTCCCACTTCTGTAATCTCTTTGGGATATAATCCCAACAGTGGTATTGCTGGGTCAAAGGGTGAGGCATGAGTTTTTATTGTTTTTTTACAAAAACTTTTGGCCGCTTTTATTTCTTAAACCTGAACGATATTTTCCATCCTGCTTTTTCCCATTTACCTTCATTCCCACATAAGTAATAAAGTTATAGAGTATTAATGTATAGATTAACTTGGGTTTGAGTATCTTTTAGGTTCTCAGTAGTTCTTTTTTTTGCTTCAACTTTTCCATTATTAGTGCATAAGCTATGATTATTTTGCTGGAGCACTGTGCTGAACCAACTAACATGAAATTTAATAGGGGTGAATGTTAAGTCTTATTACTTGGGTTCAAAAAAATTAACTTTTCAAGTGCATGTTGAAGGAGTGACTGGACAGCCATTTCTCTGAAAAGGAGCTGGGAGGCTTAGACTGCAAACTTAATATGAGTCAGCACTATGAAGTAGCAGTCAAAAAAAGCTGACCTAGGCTGCTTTGAGAGGCGTGATATCCAGAATAATTCTGCAACATTCTACCCTGTGTAAGACAGAAATAAAACCAAGGGTGAGCCCATCACCTGACTTTCAGATGTTAGATGGCAGTAGCATGGTTCATGGAATTCATGATTATTTATTGTAGTTAATCATCCAAAATCTCCCAATCTTTTAATCTCTCTGTCCTCATGCCTTTTCATGGCTGGAACTTCTGCTCTGGTGACCCACTGTGTTACAGTGGTTGTCTCTGTCTCCTGCTACATCTTGAACCAGTTCCAGTCATTTCACTCCCCAGCATCTTAATACCAGCTGTCATGTCACCTTCAGAGTACCTTGCTTGTTAAATGAGAATAATATTTGTCAGGTTCTTAGCACAGGGATTGGCACATACTAAGTGTTTAATAAATGCTTGTTTGCTTGCTTGTTTTGTTCCATTGTGCTCTCCTTCCTTCCACTACATTCATAATTTGTGTAATTTCCCCCCCCAAAAAATACCCATTTTTGAACACTATTCACCTGGTGTTCTCTTCTCCTGTTATAATATAAACTCTCTGTGGTCAGGGACAGACTTTGTATGTGTTTTCTCAGAGCTTATACTAGTACTTGGGACTTAGTAAGTGCTTCATAAATGCCTTTTTATTTATTCATTAATTCTGCCATCTTTAAGAAGGGCATTGATAAGCTGAAAAGGGTCTAGAGGTTGTGGCTCATCCTTTGTTCGCAAAGAGGACCACGATGGCAGGAAGGTGAATTGGATTTAAGGGAGGGAGGGTGGTGCAAAGTCACCACCAGCCTCACTTTCTTCTCCTGGGTCCAGTGGCAAGATAATAGATCATGATGACTGGAGATGGCCTCCATGACATTGATAAACTGAAAAGGGTCCGGAGGAGAGCAGCCAGGATGGTGAAAATCCCCTAGTTCATGCCAAGTGGATCAGTTGAAGGAACTGTTGTGCATGTTTAGCTGGACATGATAGCTGCTTTAGTTGTTGAAGGGACTGTAATGCTCCCCCACTTAAGCCTATTTTCTGTCCTCCCAGTACTCTCCAATCACTCCTTCCTTTCCTGCTTTCCAAGGACTCTTTCCCAGTACCTTACTTTGACCTTATTTTTCCTCTTTAAAAATCTTGACCCTATGTTTAACCAGTACTGTGCCTTTGAATTCTGAATATTGTCCTCTACTCTTGAATCCTTTGCTCCTTTGTATTACTACCATCCTTTTCCAAACTTCAACCCTGCATTACTATTACCATCTGTGTTTTCTAGTCCTATGTGAATACTGCCAAACATTGGTGGAGGAAAAAAATCACACAACTGTGTTTATTGGGCCCACTGTAAATTTGTTATATTATTTCAACTGGGTCCTCACTGTTGCAGGCCAATCCTATTTATTCTTTCCTAAGAGAATCTCTACCCTACTCTGCACAACAACCTATTCCTAATTTCTTCTTTCCTCCTCTAGCCACCTATACATCTTCATAGAAGAGGATCTTGCCCCAAGCTTCACTGAAAAAAGATAAAGCTCTCTGTCATGGGCCTCCTCCTCACCCTAATTCTGTACTTCAGATGGGAGTGGGATATGGGGTGGGAGAACAAGTATTTATAGAGCCAGGCACCGTTAAAGGCTTTACAAATACTATTTCATGTGTCCCTTTGCCTTTTGAGTGCAGTGTTTGTATATATGCCCTTCATTCCATCTTTTTGGGTGGCTTGCCCTTTCAACCATTTCTTCCCTCTTCTTAATTTTTAAAAATCTCTTGTTATATACTGGTTCTTTCTCTACTTACTGCTTATAAATATGTCCAGATATTTCTATCTTTTTTTCTGTCTTAAATTTAATTTTACTTTACCAGTAATAAAAGTCTATTTTCTTTCTCCTTCCCTCTCCCCTTAGAAAACAAAAGAATAACAAAATCCTTAAAAATCCTTAACTTAATCCACTATCCTCTCAAGTTCTTGTCCTATATTCCTCATACTTTTCACAGCAAAGCTTCAAAGGAAAACAGAATGTACACACTAGTTGCCTATACTCTCACCTCTCACTCATTTCTCAACCCTTTACAATCTGACTTACAACCTCAATTCAGTCTGTTGAAATTGCTCTTGCCAAGTTACCAAGGATCCCTTAAATGCCAAATTTTGGCATTTTTTTCTCAGCCTTTTTCCTTCTTGACCTCTCTCCAACATCAGACACTGGTGAAGTGATTCTCCCTGGTTTTTCATGACATTGCTTTCTCTTAGGAACAGCTTCTTGGTACAGTGGAAAGCGTATTAGCTCTGCAGTGAGAGGAACTTAGTCCAAATAAAATCTCTGAGATACACTATCTGTGACCTTGCACAATTCACTTAACCTCAGTTTTGTCATCCGTAAAATGAAAGCACTGGACTAGATGTCCTCTTAGATCCCTTCCAACTCCAAATCTGTGATCCTGTGACCCCCTAAGCAAATCCTTCTCAGTTTTTTTTGGATCATGATCCATGTCCCTTTCTCATCTATAAGCCAAGCTCAAGATTCTGTCCTGTGCTCTCCTCTATCTTTTCACACTCTCTGTTGATCTTTAAGTTAATACTTTATATTCTTTCCGTAGGACTCAATAGGTGTTCAGCTTCTACTCTCTCCTGAAATCTAATCCAGCTTTGTCAGCTGCCTTCTGGACACTTCTACTTGGGTGACCTGTATGTATACTACTCACACTCAGCATGTTCAGAACAATTCAGTATCTCATCATCGACCTACTCTTCACTCAGCTGCCCCTCCCCCCCCCACCTTTACTAAACTTCCTGTTTCTATTGTAAAGGATACCACCATTCTTCTAGTCACTAAAGATCACAACCTAGAAGTTGTCCTCAACTCTTCCCTGTCCTTGACCCCTCACATCAGTTTCTAAATCTTATCAATTCTTTTTCCACAATATATTTTAATCCATTCCTGCCTTTCTTTTCTATATATTTAAATGTTTTAATTAATGTCTTTAATTTTTACATTACCTTTATTTTTGAATGTATCCCTCTCTCTTCCCCTTCCCGACAATCTCTTGTAATAATTTTTAAAATTCCAGGAAAAAAAAGGTGAAATGAAAGGTTGTAAAGGAGCCCAATTTTCCAGCATATAGTCTAGCCAATATATTTAAAAACATACCAGAAAAAGTGGTAATCTCCCATTTTAGCCTCAATTTCCTCAAGTGCAAATTGGTCTAGACTGTTTCTAAGGCCTCTTCTAACTCTTAAATTCTAGAGTCCTGTGATAACTTAATGAAGCTTGTGGCAAAAAAAACAAGCCAAAAAAGGTCATTCTTCACAGTCATTCTGGGCAACACAGGGGAATTTGGGGTGGTCTATGACAGCTACAGTTAGGAAGGAAGAAACAATGACACTCTTTCAGCGATTAGTGGTTTATTGTTTCATGGAAGCTGAAGTTTAGTTAAATAATTTATTTTTTCTAAGCTCTTTGAAATTGAACAGTAAAAGGTCTCAATTGCATGCAGACTACTACTATTAGAATAGTACTGTTGTGCCAAAATAAGCGAGAAAGAGACCCCCAGAGCAATTTTGGAAGTGGATTTTATTTAGCAGGCGCTGTTCGGGACTACATCTTACCTTGCCCAAATCAAACAGGCCTGACCAAGGGCAGATCACTGATATAGATAGGGTCCCTCCTCCCCCCCGCTTTAATGGTCAGGGATTGCATAATAAGAGGTTTACAGCAGGGATTGGCTAGTACACGTTTTGATTTTTGCGGGCACAGGGAAACCTTTGGGGGGTCCTGCAGCCAACTAGTCTATTTCCATGAAAAAGAACAGGAAGAAGATAGCTGGCTACAGCAGAATGGGGGAAGGGGAAGGGATCAGGGGAGACAGGGGAGGCCAAGTACAACAGTACTAGCCTACCCACCTAGAACAACTAAAATTCTTGGACAAGCATTCTGGCTTTCATCTTGGCAATTAAGACTATTCACTTAGATTTGGTTATTACTTTGCCCAGTGGACTTGATTTCAATACTCTATCACGTGTTTTAGGCCTGGCTTAAGGAGAGGGCTGTACTCCTTAACCAGAAATGAGGGAGGTGCATTTTTGGCCTGATAACTGAAACAGCTCTGAGAGAATCAAGAATATTCCCAAAGGGTCTTAAAAGACAAGAATTCCTAGCTTTCTTTGGCTGGAAGGGAGCAAATAATAGAGTCACTTTCTGAAGTACAGTGGGAGAGAATTAATTTCCTTCACCATACCTTGATGGCTCATATATTTCTTCTTTATATTTCTGTGCTAATAAAACTTCTCCCCTTGATTCTTGATGGAGACAGCCTGAACCCAACAAGAGTTTTTCAAATGATAGTGCCCCAAAGGCTACCATACCTGCTTCCAGCCCAGCTCCTGCAAGCCGTAACTGAGAGGAGAAATCATGTAAAGAAGAGGGCCTACCTTCCTTAGAACACCACCAGAAATTGCTGCTGGCCAGTTACCCCAAGCACTGGATAAGTACAAATTGCTGGCACACGTGCATACATCTTGTTTCTGGCCCAGCCATTGTTAAGCAGGCAGAGGGCAGGCACTTAGCCTAGCTGAATCAGCAGGGAAACTTGAAAGGCAGACAGGAGGAGCATGCACCCAGCAAGTTGAGCCTCCACCACTACCACCTTGACGACCATCTCCTCTCAGAGACTCTGATGAAGATCCAGGGAGCCTAAGAGCACTGGGAGTAGCAGTGCTTCTACTCCAGGACTAGCCATTATCCTAGGAAGCAGCCCCAGTGGAGGTGTCTCTAGGTGCTACAACCACATCTATTTAAGGCTCAGAAAACAAACTTTTTGTCACTAAAGTCCTTGACACTGTCAAATGGTTCAAAATAAGAAAGAAGAGACATTAACACCACATGTGTATTGTCTTCTCCATTAGAAGGGGAACTCCCTAAGAATAGAACTATCTTTTTTATTTGTATTCTCAGAGCTTTACACATAGTAAACATGTTATAAATGCTTTATTCACTCATTCATTTTAGTTGGTGAATCTTATCCTTAAATTGTATCTTTCTCACTAATACATTTTTTAAAAACACATTCATTTATAAAAATATATATTTATTTTTAAATATATGCATAATATCTAATTTACATATATATATATGTATATATATATGTTTTTTTATCATTGTATGGGGCACAGGGAACCCAAAAATCCCCTACCCAAAGTTTATAAAAACTTAGAGATGTCTCAAGGTATGAACAGGAAGGTTTTATTCAGTTCTTGGGAGAAGAGGGCATCATTTCCACTAGGACTGACTGATGGAAGGAGGCCTGTTACAGAAAACAAGGCAAAGCTTTATACCCTAATGCAGTCAAGCCACCTCCCACCACTATCCCTTACTCCCATTGGCTGGGGAGGCGGGCTTACAGTCTAAGCGGGAAATTTTCTCCAATGACAAGGAACAAAGAAGCCTGCCACTATCCCTTAGTGGCTGGGAGGTAGACTTGCAGTCTAGGTGCGGAAAAAGACAAACAACAGGAAAACAGAGTATAGCCAATCCAAATGTACATGTTCCTATTTGGCAAACACCAAAGCAAGAAAGGGGAAAGGGTCCTGAGTTGTGTAATTTCTTAGGGAAACTCAGGACTTGGGTCTGTCTGGTCTTACAAAAGGGCTGTCTCTGGTTTCGAGATGATCTCTCTCGCTTTCCTCACTTTGAAAAGTTTTCACAGAGGGTGTATCCCACTCACCATCTAGAAAACTGAGGCTTACTTGTGTTATTAATGGACTTGCCAGTTATTTCAAACCAGTTTGAAGAGGATGATTTCAAAATTTCTGTTGCAGCTTAAAATTTTTATATCTGACCAGATAAAATTCAGTAGCTGTGAGTTGTATGGTCTTACATGTAGTTTGGAAAAAAGATGTGTAGAGCATAGGGCATAAATGGTTAAATGGCAGTTCATAAGAAAGACTGAGTGGATTTCAGTGGATAAGAAGTTCAGCATGAGACAGTTGTATGACTCATTTAGAATGATACAATCAGCAAAATGTTAATGCAGCCCTAGGCTGCATTAATAGACAGGCAGAGATACAGTGGAAAGAGAGGATCACTTGGAGTCATAGGAATGTAGGGTCAAAGATTTTGAACAGGAGGGGCCCTTGGATGTCATCCAGTACAAACCTGTATTTATAGTTCAGACAAAACTATCTTTCTCACAGAATATCAAGTTCTGTTTTCTCTGTAAATGGTAGAATATTCCAAATTAGACAGTCAAAGAAATAGACACTTCACCCACCAATGTCTTAATACCTACCCCTTCAAAAGTACTCATCAGATTTTTATAGTTTCACACAAAGAAACCCAAAGAAATCTTTTAAATTTTCTATTAAATAGAAAGGAAAGCTTTAATATCTAATAGAAGAACTTGTTTAAGTCACTATTATATTCTGATTCAGGGAACAAGTTTTGAGATTAAGAATATAATAACTTGTAATGATTTCAGCATAGGATAAGACCCAAAGGAACATTTTTCCCAAAACATCATAAATCTAGTAAAATCTTTTTTCAGTTATATAAATACAAGTGGGGAAGGACTGTTTTATGAGAGAAACCAATAGAGAATTCTTTCTTCCTAAATCTTTCTGCAGACACAATTCAAAAGGGTTAAAAACTGAGACATCTATGTTCTCTCTGGAAGAACTAGTTTCTAAACAAGATCTACTGATTTTTAGGCCTAAGATTCAATTTTGGGCATGTGTACAGCTATGCACTGTATGCATGCAGTGACAATTATTTGCTGCTTATGGCAGATCCTCTCATACCTCAGTAATACTCGTTTTCAGAGAAAAAAACAGTTAATTCTTTCAAAATAAAATACAGAAGGCTTAATTCACCATTAAACCTTAACTGAAAATTTTTACTTTAAGCATAACTGTGCACTCAGAATCAAATCTCAGCAAAAACAAAGAACAGAGGACAAGGTAGATGAATATTTGGGCTACAAACAGTACTTTGCTTTCATAGCAGTCTCAGAAGTTCTAACCCAACCAAATGAGTTCAGAAACAATATTTAAAAATTAAGGTAAGCAATAAACAGATGTTGGGAAGAACTGGTTTCACTTTTTGGTGGTTTAGTTAATTATTTCAAACTTTATCATAGTTCTAATGCATGAATCAGGATATCTTATCAGTCTGTCCTAGAGAGATGTTTCAGCAAAAATACGGAGGGGGAAAAGTACACACACACAGACACACCATATATACACACATATATATTTGTGTGTGTATTTCTCTATAAAATTTCATGGGAACTTATGCTTGTGAGGTGGGAGAAAAAGTAAAAAAAACAACTTTATATTTTTTTCTCTTCTACTTAAGATAGTTTTTCAGGAGGCTGAATAAGGAACACTGTGTTCCAACCATAAAATGAAAAGTCCTGGATTCCCCTACTCAGCATAGGAAAATGAATATGTTTCTGTTAGTCCTCCTCCACACCCTCTGTTTCCAACCTCCCCCTTACAAAGCAAAGCAAACAAACTTTGTTACAGTGTAGTGACAGTATCAGAGACTTTGAGATGAGCTCCATGTAGATTTAAATCCCACACCATACTCTTGGAGAGTTGAAAGTAAGTAGGAAGATAAAAGATTAATTTTCATTAAAAAATAGCCTGAAAAAAATTAATTCCAGCTATTATTGCTGGCATCTCTTCCTCATCTCAAGTAAATTTATCATGATTAGTATAGGTTATTGGTGTTGAAGTTTATAGGCTCTTAAACATGAAAATTTGTATTTTAAATATCACTTAAAACTGTAATAATTATATTATATAATTAATATAAAATTTTGGTTTTTCTAATGGCTTGTGTACAAGGAGCTCAAGCTAAAAAATTTTTTTAGAGTAACCAACCAACACTGTTATTTTTTTTAAAACAAAATATGAAAAAATTAGGAAAATCCCAATAATTAATCATGATGTGACTTCTGATTGAAGATAAGAAACTTCCAAATTCCACAAAACTGCTTTGGATAAAGGGGCCTTTTCTTAAAATATCTGACTAAAATTTTTTTTTATTCAGAAACTCCTGCTGAAATTTGCACAAATTATTTCATTTCTTTCACTTTCTTACTAAGACTCTTTGATCAACTTACTACCATATTACTCCAGATACAGAGTTATTCTGTACTGGCCTTCTACTCTACTACCTTCTGTACTATGTGTAAGCACTTTAAATGCTTATTGGCTGACTGATTAGTTCTTGGTGGAGAGAACTTTTCAGTTCAAAAGCCTTGTTTCAACTCTTAACTGCATGTAATTAAAGTAAGAACTATTTTTTCTGGAAAGGCAGGTCACCCTGTACTCTAATGCAGAGGTTTCCAAAGTGGGCAATGTTGCTCCCTGGGGGCACTGGAATGATGGGGGGGGGGTAGTAGTAGCTCGGGTGCCATTGGGGGTTGTTGAATAAAAATAAGGGGGATGGTGGAAACATAAGGAAAGAAGAGAAGAACATTTTGGAAAACTGTTCATATATCTTTCATCTATTGTGTAACAGAGTTAAAGTCATAGTAATTATATTATTTTCCAAATAAACACACAAAATACAAGTTGTAATCCATCAGTGGTCAAGTCTACCAAATATGTGTATGTAATAACTTGTTTACAATATGATACTCTATGGCAGCAGTTCTCAACCTGTGGGTTATGTTCAATTTGTAACAATGAAAATACATCCTGCATATCAGATAGATTCATAACAGTAGCAAAATTACAATTGTGAAGTAGCAACGAAAATAATTTTATGGTTGGGGGTCACCACAACATGAGGAACTGTATTAAAGGGTCGTGGCATTAGGAAGGTTGAGAACCACTGCCCTATGGTTACATGATGCTGTATTGCATCATAACTTAAATGCAGGGAAAACTACTAATTTACAATAAATTATCAAATTTAAGGTGTTTCATTTTTTAAAATTTTATATTTTTTTAAAATGATGCAAATTTTTTTTAAAAACCTCACTGAAGAGTTCAAAGAAAGTAGATTTTTAGGGGGGCACTGAGTAAATTTTCTTTTTGAAAAGGGGTGGTAAGCCAGATAAGCTTGGGAATTTTTGCTCTAATGGAAGGGACTGAGGAAAGGGTGTTCCTTCCCTCAGGTAAGGATGTTTGCCTAGAATCCTAGATGGATTTTGTTTATACTCTAAACAGAAATAAAATTGGTTGGCTAGGGTCTCACACAAGATTGACCCTCATATAATCTCATCAGCCAGCCACATCCTTCAGGAACAGGCTGACCTTAACTGGAGCTGTAATTCTAAATAAATTAGAAGAAACCAGATCACAAATTAATAATTAATTATTAATATAATAGCACCCCATCAGTACAAGAACTGAACATATGGTACAACCTGTTCCTTAATTTCAAGGAATTTACAGTCTCATTAGGGAAAAAAAAGTAGTGCACATGAAAGAAAGAATTATACAAAGCAACATAATTACAATAAGAAGTTGTGTGGTATAGGTCCAAAGTGTTATAATAGTTCAGGAAAGGGAAACATAAATATGCCATGTAACAAGGGAAAAGGGTGACAGCTCTCAGTTTAGGGACCACAATTACATCTTCAGTTCTCCTAATAGTAAAGTTGCTTAAAATTATCTCTCATTATTAATTGTATGTGTTATAATGGGAAATAGCCTGGACTTGACTTATATATGGATTCAAGTCTCAGCACTCCTATTTACTAGCTTGTATAACTTTGTGCAAGTCACTTTACTCCCTGGGGACAATACATACTCTAATCTCTTCTTAGTAGTGTTGGTATTCCTCTCTCCTTCTAGTTCTCCTTACTTACACATTGACCTGAATTTGACCCAAACCTTTACTTTCTTATCTGACAATCTCTTGATGAACCAAAAACTAAAAGCAGAAATTTTGTGGGATCAGTCAAAAACATTTATTAAACACATACTACTGTAACAAGAAGAGATAGAAAACAATCCTTTGCAAATAATTTTAGAATTAATAAAATAGTCTGGTACTCCACCTTCTAAGACACCCAACATAAGTGAATACAACCGTAGAACACTCTTTACAGAAATCAAGACAGACTTAGATAATAAGTATTGATTGTTCATGTTTGTTTCATGTTCAGTCATGTGCAACTCCTTGTGACCTTATTTGGGGTTTTCTTGGTAAAGAGACGAGTGATTTGTCATTTCCTTCTTTAGCTCATTTTACAGATGAGGAACTGAGGCAAACAGGGTTAAGTGACTTGCCCAGGGTCATACATCTAGTAAGCGTCTGAGGCCAGATCTGAACTCAGAAAGATGAGTTCCTAACTCCAGCCCCAGCTCTCTATCTGTTGCATCGCCTGTCTTCTTTGTTTGGGTCATATCAGTATAATAAAAAATAGCAGTACTACCCAAATTAATTTCCACATTCATTCCCAATATAACTACTAAAGAGTTACTTTATAGAACTAGAAAAATAACAAAAATTTGTTTGGAGGAACAAAAGATCGAGAATCTCAAAGGAAATAATAAAAAAAAAATGTAAAAAAAAAAGGAGAGCATAACAGTATCCATTCTCAGACTTTACCTTTGTCAGCCAGTACTTAGCTCATTCTAAGAAAGACAAACAAAATTAGGCTGCTTGTGCAGGCTTGTTTCTCTCAAAGCATGTGGAACATGCATATAGAGATATGCATGAGAGTTCATTGTAGAAAATGAGCCCAAGGACAGATGGACAAAAGGGGATTTTACACCTTCAGAGTAATTCCCTCTCACCCCTCCCTCCCTTCCTTGCTCAGGATGCCTGTGTTTCTTCTGTCATTAACATGACATCATATAACATAATATGTGTATATAAAATGCCATAGAATACCCATTATTCAAGATAATGTCCAGGTATAGGCATCCTGCCCTTGACAAAAGAATGTTCTTGGTCTGCTTAATTTGGCCTTGTAGTTGCTGATACAGGGAGGAGCATTTTGAGTTTACTCAGAGAGCAAAGCAAAACTACCAGAGCATGCAAGGCATTAATAGTAGGTTAAACTCAGAGTGGACCAAAATTCTTTCTCCTGATTGGCCAATCCAAATTAGCCTTTCTCAGGTGATAGGGATTCAGAAATGGTTTGGGGAGGAGTTCACACTACAAAGCAGTAATCATCAAAACTATTTGGTACTATTTCCACTAAACATGGAAAAAAATGATCAGTGGAACAAATTAGATATACACAGCACAGAAGCAGCCCTACATATTATCCTGTATTTGATAAACCTAGGAACTCTACAACCACTGGGTTAAATGGGGGACAGAAACTGTAGGGCAGTTGGAAAGCAGTCTGACCCAAATTAGACTGACAGATATCTCAAACCTTATGCTACAATAAGCTCCAAATGGATGCATGATTTGCTGTAAAGGGTTTCATCATAGGAGGAGCAGAAAAGAAGATACTTCACAACTAGAGATAAGGGAAGTTTCTGACCAAATAAAATGGATAGAAAGGATCATGTGAGATAAAATAAAAATTTTGGTTACATAAAAGTGAAAAGTTTTTGCACAAAATGAGCAACAGTTGAAAGAGAAAGTTAATTGGAAAAAATATTTGCACTATTAGTATTTCTGATAAATGTGATATCTAGTATGTAGAATTGATGTAAATGTATAAGAATAAAAGCCACTCCCCAAATAGATAAATGATCAGTAGATATGACTGGGTAATTCTCAAAAGAAGATACCATAATTCAATATTTTCTCCCCTAAACCTTTCCCTCTTCTTAATTTCCCTATTAGTGTCCAGGGCCCCACCATTCTCCCAATCCTCCAGACTCAAATCATGGTCATCCTTGACTCTACACATATAGTCACCCCACATTTACTAACTATTGACAAATCCTGTAGTTTCTACCTCCACAATATTTCTAATTCATGTCTCCTTCTCTTCTCTTAGTCATCACCCTATTGCAGGTCCTCATTGCCTACTTGGAACTTCTAGTTGGGCTCCCTGGAGCAAATCTCTTCCCATTTCAGTCCGTCCTCCACTCAACTACCAAAGTGATCTTTCTAAAGTTCAGATTGGACCATATCGCCCTCCTATTCAGTAAACTCCAATGGCTTCCTCTTCTAGGATCAGATATAAAGCTTTTATAGCTCTTCATGATCTGTCCCTTCCTGCCTTTCCAATCTACTTACACTTACTCCTCTTCATATTCTCTACTCTCTAAATGACACTGACCTTTTTGCTTTTCCTTACACATGACGTTCCATCTCCCATCTCAGTACCTTTTCACTGGTTGCGCCCTGTTCCTAAAATGTTCCCCTTCCTTGTCTCCACCTCCTGGTTTTCCTGGTTTTCTTTAAGTTCCAGCTAAAATCCCATCTCTTGCAAGAAGCCTCTCTCAATTCTCATTCCCTCTGAGTTTACCTTCAGTTTACTATATATATATCTTGTACATACATAGTTGTTTGCATGTCCTCTGCCGCATTAGACTGTGAGCTCTTTGAGAGCAGGAACTGTTTTTTGTATCCCCAACACTTAGCAGAGTGCCTAGCACAGAGTAAATACATTTGTTGACCTGTTGAAATGCAAGCTATCAAGAACCTTGTGGAAAAAATTGGTTCCTATTCACTAATAAATAGATACAAATTAAAATAACCCTGAGATTCCACTTTATACTCATTGATTGACAAAGATGACAAAAAAAAATAAGAGTTGTTGGAGGGGCTATGGGAAGACAGGCACACTAATGCACTATTGGTAGAGTTGTAAATTGGTCTTATCATTTTGGAAAGCAGTAAGTATTCTCATAAAATGGGAGCAGCCATCACCAGAATTGAGTTAGGTCCTAACCTCCTCTAGGTCTGAGTTTTGTTTTCCTGTAAATCATCTGATTTTGGGGAAATCAGGTGGTATACCCCACCTTCTCCCTCTATAGCACTCTTTTAACCACCTCCCTTTGCTAAATAAGGAAAATAGCTGAAATATGTGTTTGCTTTGGGTATTTAGAATGTGAGGCCATACATCTCTCTAATGGGGATGAGGGTCCAGATACTGGGGAGGGGTTTTGTGGGTTTTCTTAGAATTGTTTGTATAAGGGTAAATTATTGTCTGCTTGCTCTCTGCACAGTGCCTCCCCATACCAGCTTGCTTTGGGGTAGGTGATGTCCAACTCTCTCGGGACTTGACTAGGGAAATAAAGAGCTTATGTTTGGGTAGGGGTCTCACATCCCACACAGTTATACCTCTACTAGGCCTATACCACTAAGAGATCAAAAAAAAAAAAGAGGAAAGGACTCATGTAAAAATATTTATAACAGCACTTTTTGTTAAAGCAGCAAACTGGAAACAGTGGTTTTGGGGTATAACTATGCATGGTGTATGAAATGCATTTAGGATATAACTGAACAAAATATGGTATATTAATATAATGGGATACTGTAGCTTTATTTTGTAAGAATTGACAGATGAGGCATGCTAAGAGAACTTCAGAGACCACGTACAAATTAGTGTAATTATTAAACGGGACCAAGAGGATAATTTATGCAATGACTTGAGCATTGTAAAGGAAACATGTCAATTAGCAATCTTTTTTTTTCTTTTTGGAGGGGCAATTGGGAGTTAAATGACTTGCCCAAAGTCACATGGCTAGTTTTGTATTAAGTATCTGAGGCCAGATTTGAACTCAGGTCCTCCTGACTCCAGGGCCGGTGCTCTACTGACTGTACCACCTAGCTGCCCCCTACAATCAATCAATTAATTAATTAATTAGTTTAGTTATTTAGGTTTTTTTTTTGGAGGGGGAAAGCTGGACAATTGGGGTTAAGTGACTTACCTAAGGTCACATGGCTAGTTTTGTGTTAAGGGTCTGCGGTTAGATTTGAACTCAGGTCCTTCTGACTTCAGAGCCAGTGCTCTATTCACTGTGCCGCCTAGCCACCCTTCCCCCCTCCTCCACCCCTCCGCAATCATTTATTAAGCTCTTACTATGTAGGAAGGTGACTTGGTCTGACCTGTGCTTTAGGAGGATGGATCTGAGTGGAGACAGGCTTGAGGTGAAGAGATAAACCAGAAAGTTATTTCAGTCGTCCAGGCCTGAAGTGATAAGGACCTGCACCTGGGTAGTGACTGTGTGAGTGGAAAGAAGAGGTTGCATACAAAAGATATGAAGGCAGAAACGACAAGATTTGGTAGCTGGTAGATTTGTGGAGTAAATGAGAATGAGGCCTGAGATTGACAGGTTGAGAGCTTACCTGGGTAACTGGGAAGTTGGTGCTGCTCTTGACAGCAATAGTAGAAAAGTTTGGAAGTAAGGGTGAGATGAGGTACTGTGTCCTGTTTTGGACATCTTGACTTTAAGATGTCTACAGGATATTCAGTTCAAGAAGTTCAAAAGAGAAGACTGGAGTTTAGGACAGGTTAGGTCTATGTATATGAATCTGGGAATCATCTACATAGAAAGGATAATTGAACCCGCAGGAGCATCAACCGATGTACTACAGAGAGGAAATAAAAAGTGTTGGAGGGATACCCACAGTTATTGAGAGTGACCTGGAATCAGACCGGTAGAAAGAGAACCAGAGAGAACTTTGTCATGAAAACTAAAGAGGAGAGAGTATTCAGGACAAGGTGAGGCATAATTGTCAAAGCTGTCAAGTTTAAAAAAAGGCTAAATAAAATGAGGATTGAGGAAAAATTACAAAATAAATGCAGTGACCAGTCATGGTTCCTGAAGACTGATAATTCTGCTTTCTTCTTGGCAGAGGAATGATAGCCTAGAGGTGTAGAATGGGATATACGTTCTCAGATTTTGGCCAATCCGTTGATTTGTTTTGCTTGACCGCTTGCACAACTGAGGATTTTTATGTGATGGGAGGGCAGGTTTTTGAGCAGATTGAAAGGGTGGTGACAGTAATAGTGAAAGAAATAGAAGACTGTCAATGTAACATTTTTTAAAATATACTGAACAGCAGAATGATATTCAGACAGGGACGCAAACAAGCAGGACAAAATTGAAACAACTGTGTTGAATTTAATGTATACTTAAAGGGGGGAAAAACTAAAAATTTATGTTTTCTACAGCTCTCTTTTTCTCTTATAAGGAGGTTTTATGTTTGTTGAAGTTTCTCAAATTCATAATCAGAAGAAAAAAATTTTACGCCACAAAATTCATTCTAGCTATTCTTCCTTAGCCCTATAAAATAAAATCCGGTTGACTGAATTCCACAACACCTTTCATTCATTCTTAGTTTTCTTAAATTGTGTTTACAGTTTTATCTTGGTTAAGTCTACTTGGTTATCTTATGTTACATAATACTCATGTTATTAAAAACAGTACGAACAGTTCGTAAAGGAAATGTTCCTTATTAACATCTCTTCCTTTTTTAAAATGATGTATACTTCTTTTAAATAAGATACCTAGCTGCCTACCACCCACTTTACCCTAAGGAAGAGGCTGAGCTAGCTTTAACAATTGGGCTGATTTTAGAGGCATGAGAGTTGAAACAAGGAATCCCACTGTTACTATTATTTGTATGTCATGGGACAGAAATACAGGGAACAAGACCAAATCTGCGTTCTTTTTCTGATTCTTTTTACCTCCAAAATAATGGAGACTACAAATGAAGGTCTTCAGGTCTCTGATACATAAACCCTAGACATTTTCTAGGTTGGTATTTGTTTTTCTTAAGTTACAGTAGCATACAGTTAACTTTGCTTAACAACTATTTTTTCTGTAAAGAATAGCTTTTCTCTTTAATTTTAAAATAGGGAGCCATATCTTTGCACAGATATTCAGAAAATGTTGAGCAGATTTAGGGGGAGAAAGGCAAACATTTTTTCCTCCTCCGTACCTTTCTGTCCCATAGCATAGTAGCTAATGATAGAGATTGGGGTGCCTTGTTCCGTTTTCTCCCATTTCCTTTCTAGTAAACCATGAAAGTTATAAAAAAGGGTACTAGGCTATAAACTTTGTCAGAGTTGAATTGAGTGAAAAATGTGAACTCTGATAACACCATTACCCGATTAATCTTAATATCAGGAATGGTTTTGAGTTTCATCTTTTTTATTTTTTTGCAAATTACCTCCAAATTAGACATGATAATTGAACCCAAGCAAGGTAACATAGAGGGAGAATAGGCAAGTAGTTTTAGTATTTCTGGTTATGTGGTATCTTTTTCAAACTAGTTAATATGCACATGTTCTCTTCTTCACAAAATTAGATCTTTCTGTCTAGTATTAAGATTGGCTGAATAGGTTAATGGCAATAACATTGATAGGAGCCAGGATTTAGATTAGTCTACTGGATGGTTTATTTTAATTTAAAAAATTTTCTTCTATATATTTGTATTAACATATTGCTGTAATACCTTTTCATTTTTTAAAAAGTTATGCCTGATATTCTTAAACAGTGAAGCAGCTTTCACTATTCTTTATGTATGTTGGGAGTGGATAGAAACTCATCTTTTAGTTCTTTTATATACTCAATCCATAATGTTAGTTAAAATTAGGGAATTAAGCAGGTGGCTAACAATTCATTGTTGTTCAGTCATTTTTTTCAGTCATACCTGACTCTGCATAACCCCTACATGGGATTTTCATGACAAAGATACTGGAGTGTTTATCATTTCCTTCTCCAGCTCACTTTACAGATGAGGAAACTGAGGCAGTGTTAAGTGACTTGCCCACGGTCACACAGCTAGTAAGCATCTGAAGCCAGATTTGAACTCAGGAATATGAATGAGTCTTCCTGACTCTAGACCTAGCACTCTATAACTCTCCCCAGTTAACAATATTACATGTTATAAATTATGGCTTTTGAGGTGTGTATACTTTATCAGATATGTGTTCAGTTCATTTTTTAAAGAATGTCACTAACATATTCTTGAAACATAAATAATGAGTGTGATGGTATACTATCCTACAAAAGTACACCATACTACAGCGTCCACTTCATAGATGATTATATTTACAACCACTTGTGACCTTTGTTATGACTTTAAAGGCAGTAATTTGTGAACTACAATTTATAAGCCTATGACCACATTTTTATTAGTTTTGGAAGTACTCCAAGTAAAAGTGCTTCAGATATTGTCAGGTGTGTCTCATAAAAATAACACATTATGTAGCAATAATTTGAGTTACTCATTTATATAAATATTTTGGTTTAAATTGAATAGCTAGCAAGTTTTTACTGAATTTCAAAAGAAAATTAAGTTCATGTTCACATTTCACAGGTGAGTTTTACAACCATAATCTTTTATCTTTTGATTGTTTTATTACGGCCTTTTTTTTTTTTTGCACTATAGCCATTTTCCCTAGTATGTAATCCCAAAACACACACACACACACACACACTTTTTGTAACAAAAGAAGAACATTAAAGAAAGCCTCGGGTTTCCCAGAACCTCTTTTGGTTTATTGCTTTATTTATTTATTCGTTTATTTTAGAAAAAGAAAGTTGAAGTGATGATCAGCCTTCTTAGCAAAGTCATGGGGAAAGTCTTTTAATCTTTTGAACCTATTTTCTCATTTGTAAAATGAGGAGGTCTGATCTCTGAAGGCCTTTCCAGATCTAAATACGTGAAAGAAGATAAGCTGATGATGTAGCAGACATCAGGGAAATGTGATGGACCACCCATGTGCCCCTTTGCTGTCTGCATCATATTAAGAAGAAGTAAACACAGCAACCAACACAATGAGTTTGCTGGCCCTCTAGTGGCAGACTTTTGGGAGCGCACAGGCAAGAGTCAGGATGAATAGGTGTGCATAGGTTGCTATCTGCTTCCTTGAAGTTATCTGGATAGTGATGCAATTAGCGATAACATTTGTGTATTTGAGTATCAAGTAATAAAAAAACTCAGATATTTCCAAGTTTAATTACCAAAAAATACCATTTCAAAATGAAAGCTTTGATTATGAGGCTACATGACCCAATGGAAAGTGTTCTAGATTGGAGTAACTATAGTTATTTGTGGGACTTTGGCAAAATCATTTGCCCTCTCTGACCTCATTTACATTCTCTGAAATCTGCATAATGTATTAGAGTGCATATGTTAAATATACACACACATTTATATTAATGTACTAAAAATGTCTTGAGGAAATTAAGAGCATTTTTTAAATGTAAAAAAAATTAAATATAAAAGTCATTCTGACTGTAGTTCATCAGCCCTATAAAATAATGTCCTGTTGACTGAATGAATTCCACAACACTTTTCATTCAGTTAGTTTTCTTAATTTTTTTTTTTAAGATTTTGCCTTGGTTAAGTCTAGTTTGTTATTTTATGTTACATAATACTCATGTTATAAAAAACAATATGAACAATTAAATCATGAGGATTTAATAGTATTACTGATGTGAGGGCAATAATTTCATATATGTCAATAACTTTATTATTAACACAATTTTTAGGAGCTAAATACTATATGCTTTTTCCGAGACTTAATGGTTACTATTATTTTATTTTATATAATATATCATTTATTTACATTATATATATTTATTTATAATATTTATATAATATATTATTATTTCTCCCTCCAATTAATAGTATTAAATTTTTTCCAGTTACATATAAAGATAGTTTTCAGCATTCACTTTTATAAGATTTTGAGTTCCAGATTTTTTTTTTCCTCCTTCCTCTTCCCCCTCCCCAAGATGGCATGCAATCTGATATAGGTTGCATATTAATACACATATTAAACATTTCCACATTAGTCACATTGTGAAAGAAGAATTGGAGCAAAAGGGAAAAACCACAAGGAGAAAAAGAGAGAAAATGCTTTGACTTACAATCAGACTCTATAGTTCATTCTCTGGATATGGATAGCATTTTCGTTGATAAGTCTTTTGGAATTGTCTTGGATCATTATATTGCTGAGAAGAGTTAAGTCTATCAAAGCTGGTTATGGCACAATGTTGTTGTTACTGTGTACAATATTCCGGTTCTGCTCCCTTCACTCAGCATCAGTTTATGTAAGTCCGGGTTTTTCTGAAATCTGCCTGCTCATCATAATATTTCAGTTATGCACAATAGTATTCCATTATATTCATATACCACAGCTCGTTGAGCCATTCTCCAACTGAGGGACATCCCCCTCAATTTCCAATTCTTTGCCACCACAAACAGAGTTGCTATAAATGTTTTTGCACATATAGATCCCTTTCCCTTTTTTGTAATCTCTTTCGGATACAGATCTAATAGTGGTATTGTTGGATCAAAGAGTATGAACATTTTTATAGCCCTTTAGCCATAATTGACAGACTTACAGGTAATCATTTATTTAGAGAGATACCCAAAGCTGTCAAAAGGAAAGAAGAAGGTAATGAGATTTAGAATAGACATTATGGTGTAGAGTTTCGGACCCAGAGGCAGGAAACCTGAGTTCTGGTTTTAGGGCTAGTTCAGGGTACTTTAGTGAGGAAGTCATTTAATTTCTAAGTTTGGAACCCCATTTGGAAAATGGGCTGCCATTATCCCCATTGTACCAAGGAAATAGTACAAAGGAAATTGAAAAATAGTTATCCTTCTACTTAATCCTGTATCACCTACAAACACATAACTTTAAAAGCTCCCATAGTAAGGTAGTGTCAGAACTGAGGACATATGTTTGGGATATGTTACAGTAGAAAAAGAAGGATTGAAAAATGTTAATCATGTTAAATGGTGCTGTAAGTTACTGCATATATTGGTTAGTTTTGGTAAAAAAAATATTTTTTTCTCATTTCTTTTTATAGTAGAGGACTGGGAAGAAAAAGAGTGAGAGTTTATTAGGAAATATAAAAATAAGATAAAAATTTTTTATTTAAAAATTAGTTATGTATTTGACAGGTTAGTTGGAGAAAATAAAGTTTTAGAATTAATTGTCCGTTGAAGATTAATCAGAAATTAAGATAAAGCATCTTGGAAATATGAATGGAAAGTTGTAATTATATGTACTAGATATTTACTTATTGGTTTTAGAAACATCTGTTGCTTAAAGGGTACTTACTAATGAATACGGTTACTGATGAGTTTACCAGTGAAATAAAAAAATCGTAGCATTAAAATGTACAACTCTTTCTGTTTTTCAGGTAATTCAGTGGTCGGTAGGTTCTGCCAGCCTGAGTCTTCTCTCCTTCAAAGTCTATGCATCTCATAAAAAGGAGAAAAGGGACAAATGTTCAGTCAGAGTTGATGAGGTAATGTACAGCTTCCTTACTGAATTTATTTTCTGTTTTAGTACTATAGGGTATTTATAAAATAAGCACCAAAAAGCATAATTTCATGATCACTTTAGAAGCTGTTTAGTTTTAAAATAGAAAATAGGCATTCTTGCCTTGCTCTCATAGTAGGTGCTTAACCTGTGTTCAACCACTCATTTGTGGTTTTTTGATTTCACGGATTTTGTTTTTGCTGTCTTTATGAAAACCAAAATGATTTGTTTCCTTTAGAAACTGTAAGGAAAAAAAAACCTACTAGAGTAGATTTTTGGAGAGCTTACACACGCCAAAGTAATTTGTTGTTATACTGTGAGGCGTGTGTTAGGGAATCAGTGAAAAGTCAATAAAAGGATTACTGTAGTAACTGAATATGCAAAGATCTTGCTATCAATGAATTCTTAAATTCTTGTCAATACAATGTGGAAAAGCTTCATTCTTTGTTTTATGCACATGAAAACTGATCTAAACTTGACTAAACTGTTTAATTTTTATGTTTGTGAACTTCAGTGCAAGGAGGGTATGTGTCTTTTATTTTCCTCACTTGAAAATGTTTGGCCAAAAGTTTTAAAAGCACTAAATGCTTTCTTTTTAAAATTTTGAACACGTTTACAGGGAGATATTTTTTTTAAGTTCTAGCCAACCCATGTTGGTTAGAATTTTTAAAAAGATCTGCATGTATATGTGTATCAGCTTGCTGTGCATATTCTGTGAATTTAGTTTTGAACCTTTTATACTCATACAAATTGTTTCCAACAGTTTGGTCTTCAAATATCCTTCTCTCAGAAATGCCTCAAGCTTTTGTCATCTTAATACATATTAACTTGCAAAATCAAACTTGCCCAGCAGTCCAAGAAATGAGTCCCAGATATGTATAGTATATAATAAAGAACTACATAAACAGTAGTTCTGTTTTATAAAAAGAATTTGCATAGATTATACAGAATAGACAGATGTTTTGGAGGAAGCAGAGAGAAAACTTCATTTAATTTTACAAAGTTAGCTGCTTTGTGTCATAAAATAAATATAACATAGATAAAATAAATTTTTCTAATAGTTTATCAAGAATGCTAATTGAATATGTAGCTAGAATATAGTAAAAAAAATAGACTGAGAAAATTATCTGTTTTAATTTGGAATCTGAGTATAACTAAATTATATTTTTTTTGGTTGGCAACTCACTTATTTAAGTCTAACATGGTTGCTATTTTTCACTCATTTAGTAAATATTTAGCAGCTATTGTGTGCATAATACTATGCTGGATATGGGGGGTGTACTGAGTTTAAATAAGACACAGTTCCTATCCCTCATATAGCTTACCACCCAGGAGGAAGATAAAGACATAACATAAGATGACTATAATATTCAGTTGTATACTGTAAGTACATTGGACAATTACAAGAAAAGTCTCAAGTAGGCCTGAAGGAGATGTATGTGAGTCACATTCACAGAGGAGGTGCTATTTGAGTTGAACTTTAAAGGGTGTCTAAGAATTTAACAGCCAAAGTGAGGAGAAAGATATTCTTGTCACAGAGTATGTTTCTTCTCAGGAACTCTTTTATAATTCTACTTCATGGACACACATTTTACTTCAAAATTGTACCTGTTCTAAGAATAAGTTATTCAATTATCAAGATTTATCACATTATGCTAAATCAGCGGTTCTCAACCTGTGGGTGGCAACCCCTTTGGGGGTCGAACGACCCTTTCACAGGTGTCTCAGGGGTCACCTAAGACCATTGGAAAACACATTTCTGATGGTCTTAGGAACCGAGACACTCCTCTGTCCGTCTCCAGGAGGGTCTGCCCACATGCAGATACGCCCACATACAAGTATTAAAGGGTCGCAGCATTAGGAAGGTTGAGAACCACTGTGCTGAATGAAGTATTAGTCTTCTAAATATTTTTAAATCTATTAAATCATTATGTGAGTTAACAAAACATCAACTTTATTAAATTAAATAACTTAAAAGTTGAAAAAATAAAACTGAAACCTGCCTTTGACTCAGTCAACATGGAACTTTCTTTATATGCTGTCCAGGTAATTTTGACATTTTAAAAGTTCTAGATAAATAGTATTTAAATTTTCTAATCCATATCTTCTCTTGTAAGGAATAAAAGAAAGAATAGGAAACCTTCAGAAGTTGTTTAAAGGCATAAAATAGCTTTTCAAAAATATGATCTTATGTCTTTTGTTTAGCTTTCCTGTTATTTTTCCAAAGAATGAAATTTAACCCTCATTCTCTTAAATTTTGGAATGTATTGTATAATCTAGTAAGTCTCTTTTCTCTGCATTTAGCTCTTTTCCATATGCAGTCCTTATCTAAAATGAGGAGGGCTAGACAAAAATGATCTCTTAAGATTTCTTCTATGTCATAATCTGTGGTATTGTGATTCTCTAGTTGATTCATTAAGGTAAATTTTCATTTTTCACAGATGTTCTTTGTTTATAATTTTTATACTACCACATTTATACTACCACTATTCCCATTTATTTCCGTCTCCCTTCCTTTTTTTGATCCAGAGCTGTGCCAATGCAGGTCACCACTGTTCTTTAACATATAGTAATAGAGCCTTCCCTAGAATACCAAGATGGTTAAATGATTTGCCCAAGATTGCCTACCTAGTATGTAGTCAATCAGGACATGAACCTAGAGCTTGCTGACATCAGAGCCGCTGACCCTTTATCCACTATGTCATCTGCTTCTCAATGATTTGCTGAAATAGATCATAAAGTTTGTGCAATAAAAAATTGCCAGTATTTTGTTTACTTCAAAAATAAGGTATTTTGAAGATAATGCCTCTGAAGAATGAGGAAAAGAAAAAAGTAACTTTTGTACCTTTAAGCCTTTACTGTGCAATTATTTATTGAACACTGTAGTCTCCCTTTGGATGATTTTGATCTTGTAAGTCTGCCTTCAGAAATAAATTGTCTGTGTTATATCTGTCTTGGAACTTGGTAAATCTAAGATTGGGTACAGAAAAAAATTTGATGTGTTCTTTTCTTTTATTTTTTTAAATTAACTTTTATGTTTATTTTTAGTTTACATCATTCATTTCCACAAGATTTTGAGTTGCAAATTTTCTCCCCATCTTTCCCCTACCCACCACCCCAAAACAGAGATCCCACTGAATACCCCCTCCCTCAATCTGCTTTCTTCTATATCCTCCCCCACACTCCCTCTGACTTTCTGGTAGGGCAAGATGGATCTCCCTACCTCAATGCCTGTATATCTTATTTCCCAGTTGCATGTAAATAATAATAATAATGATAATATATTTTTTAGAACATTTGATTTTAAAATTTAAATTCCAAATTCTTTCCCTTCCTCTCTTGTCACCCACCCTTACTGGGAAGATAAGCAATTCAATATAGGCTGTACATATGTATTTACACAAAAGATTTCCATAGTAGATACATTGTGAAAGACTGACTATATGTCCCTCAATCTTATCCCCTCCCACTTGTTCTATTCTCTACTTTGTCCCTGTCCCTTTACAAAAATGTGTGCTTCTAACTACCTTCCCCCCCAACCTGCCCTCCCCTCCATCATCCCCCTTTTCATCCCCTTCCCCCCTACTCTCCTGTAGGGCAAGATACCCAATTCAGAGTGCATGTCATTCCTTCCCTAAGCCAAATTCAATGAGAGTAAGGTTGACCCATTCCCTTTTGCCTTCCTGTTCTTCCCCTCCATTTTAACAGTTATCCCTTGCCTCTTCTACATGAGATAATTTACCCCATTCTGTCTCTCCCCATCTCCTCGTTATATTCCTCTCTCGCCTCTCAATTTCACCTTTTAAATACCATTCCTTCCTATTCAATTGGTCCTGTCTATGTATACCTGTACACATATATACACACACTGACATATGTATTCATATGTATATATACCCTCCTTTATAGACATATACGTATGTATACTTATATATATATATATATATATATATATATATATATACATATATACATATATACACATTTATATTTCCTTCAACTATCCTCCTACTGAGAGAAATTTCATAACTTAAAATTATCCTTTTTTCATGTAGGCATGTAAATAAATTGTCCAACTTTGATAAGTTCCTTATGATTTCTTTTCCCTGTTTACTTTCTCATGCTTCTTGTATTTGAATGTCAAATTTTCTGTTCAGTTCTGGTTTTTTCATCAAGAATGCTTGAAAGTCCTCTATTTTATTGAATGATCATATTTTGCCCTGAAACATTGTACTCAGTTTTGCTGTATAGGTGATTGTTGGTTTTAATCCTAGCTCCTTTGATCTCCGGAATATCATATTCCAAGGCTGTCAATCCCTTAATGTAGAAGCTGCAAGATCCTGTGTTATCCTGATTGTGTTTCCACAATATTAAAAGTGTTTCTTCTTGGCTGCTTATAATATTTTCTCCTTGGTCTGGGAACTCTGGAACCTGGTTATAGTATTCCTAGGAGTTTTCTTTTTGGGATATTTTTCAAGAGATGATCGGTGAATTCTTTCAATTTCTATTTTGCCCTCTGGTTCTAAAATATCAGGCCAGTTTTCCTTGAGAATTTCTTGAAGGATGATTTCTAGCTTCTTCTTTTGATCATGGCTTTCTGATAGTCCAATAATTTTAAAATTATCTCTCCTGGATCTATTTTCCAGGTGACTGGTTTTTTTCAATGAGATATTTCACATTGCCTTCTATTTTTCCATTTATTTGGATCTGTTTAATAGTATCTTGATTTCTCATAAAGTCATTAGATTCCATTTCCTCCAATCTAATTCTGAAGGAATTATTCTCTTCAGTGAGTTTTTGAGATTTTTTTTTTCCATCTGGCAAATTTGGCTTTTTAAGGCATTCTTCTCCTCATTGGCTTTTTGGGCCTCTTTTGCCATTTGAGTTAATCTATTTTTTTAAGGTGTTATTTTCTTTAGTCAGGTTGTTGACTCCCTTTTCATGATTTTCTTGCATCATTCTCATTTCTCTTCCAAATTTTTCCTTCACTTCTCTTGATTTCCAAAATCCTTCTTGAGCTCCTCCATGACCTGTAACCAATTCTTATTTTTCTTGGAAGCTTTTGGTTCAGGAGTTCTGACTTTATTGTCTTCCTCCCATTCCATGCTTTGATCCTTTTTGTCCCCAGAAAAGGAATCTAAAGTTGGATGCCTGTGCTTGCTTTACTTCCTTTGCTTGCTCATGTTGCTAGTCTATTAATTGACTTTTGAGCTCTTTGCCACAGTAGAATTCTGCTTCCAGAGGGGAGTGCTTTGTCCCAAATCACTGGGGTTTTCACAGCTGCTGGAGCTATTAGAAAGGTGCCATCTCTACAGCCCCCACCAGCTTTGGCTCACAGGTCACACACCTCTGAACCACCACCCAAGACCACGATCCAGATCCAGGCAGGTTAAGGCAAGAGCACTTAGCCTCTGAATGTTCGCTTGACACCCCCTACAATCTGCAGGCTGAGAGCTTTGAAGCAGCCATGTGGAAGTGGTTGCAGGGCCACTGTACCTCTGCCGCTTCTTGCTCTGGGGGCAGAGGCTGGACCACACTCCATCCCGCCCAGATTTAGCAGAGTTCCAATGACCTTTTACTTTTTCTTTGGCATTTATGGGTTGATAATTCTGGAAACCGCCATAGCTGCTGATGATCCACTCTCCTGAATGCTCCACCTGCCGCTGTTCCGGGCCGCCCTGGGACTAAAACTTCAGGCTCATGCAGGTCTGGGCTCCCCTCCCAGCACACTGCAATGAGCCCTTCCTTTCTGTCTGCTGGGCTGCCTTCAGGGGGAGATTTATTTCTTTCTGTCACTTTGTGGGTTCTGTAGCTCTAAAATTTGTTTAGAGTCATATTTTATAGGTATTTCAGGTGGTTATTAGGGAAGCCATGGAGTTTTCCTCCTTCTGTGCCGCCATCTTGACTCCACACTCCATGTGTTCTTTTCTGTAAGAAGTCTGTAATTAGTCAGCAGCACACATTGAATGAATTCCTCTTATGTTTAGAGAATGTTAAGCAGTTTGTGCTGCCAATTGAGGTGGCAAATTATCCCTTAGTTAGTTCTCTGTATCATGTTTCTTCTAACTTCAAATATTTTTCCTCACTAAATTATTTAAGTCCTTCTCAACTTTTTTTTAAAGACCCATTTTTTAAAGAGTGTGTATGAAAATTAACTTGAAAGTGACAAAACAAGCTTTCTCAGAGTTTTCACAGGAACTGGTACCTGAATGGTTGAGGAAAACTCAAGATGGAGAGAACGTCCACCTGCAGGTGATGACCAGTGGTCCAGATGATCACTTTTCTCTGGAATTTTAGAAGTTCTCTTTTCAGAATAGGCTTTGCAATAAAATATTGATCATCTTTATCAAGCAGTCGCTGGTCAATCTAAAAAATTTTTTTGGAAAGTTTCTAGCACTATACTTCAATGTTGAGCAGAATTACAAATAAAGTAAAAGATATGACTGCTACCTTTATACAACTTAGTATCAAGGGGAATATTCTGCTAACACAAATATATAAACACATATGACGAAACATGTATGTACTGTAGACAAGTAATAATAGCTCTAATATTGAAAAGCCTTTCCTAGACCCATTAAAAATTAAAGTTTTTCTATTAAGACTACAGTCTTTTCATAAAAAAAGAACCAAAAGGTCTCTTTAGAATACAGTATTAAGGATTATCAATTTAAATGTAAGAATTTTTTACAGAAGATAGGAGTTTTTAAAAATCCTTCAGGGGCAGCTAGGTGGCTCAGTGAATAGAGCACCAACCCTGGAGTCAGGAGGACCTAAGTTCAAATTTGACCTCAGACACTTGGCATATTTATTTGCTGTGTGGCCTTGGGCAAGTCACTCAAACCTTCTCCCCTCCAAAAAAATCCTTAATTTTAAACTTTAAGATTAGCCCCAAGAAGGTAGTTTTATGCTCTTGTCACATAATCTTCACTGATTTATACTTGTTTAAAACAGTATGAGTGAAAATTCTGGGAAGATAGCAAAGTAAGGCAAGAAATTACCTGGCATTCCCAACCCCCCCCCACCCCAAATAAAGTAATTTCTCAAAGTGAACTTTATAGGGGCAGAAATAATTAAAAGTCAGGTTGAAGCAGTTGTCCACCTAAGACAATTTGCTAAGACATTAGGAAAGACTTGACCTCCCAGAGTAGTGGTCTGGCCAGATTGAAATGCACATTCTTCTGGCAGATACCACAGAATCAACAAACAAGCCCTGGGTGCAGCTGTGTGGGCAGCAACCTAAGCTTCAGAAACTTTCACCCCTAGACAGTGTGGAGGGTCTGTTAGCAAATAGGGGAAGATCAAAGCGCCCTCTCCTGGCTAGTGCTGGATGCAGGACCCAGGTTTGTTGACCAGATATGGTTCTAGGATATAGCTGTGGGTGAGGAGGAGCAAGTACACGCTGGTGAATGCAGTCATGGTGGGGCTGTGACCCTGCTGGCAGTAGTAATTAACAAAAGAGTGGAGTCCCTGGTTTTGATTCCAAGGGCAGAGGGGTAAGGTAAGGCTTGTATCCTGATCAGAGAGTAAGAACATTTGAAGTGACAGATATTGCTGGGGGGGAAAAGGTGGGTGGGGGGGTTCTGGTCAAGGCTCAGGGGCAGAGAGGAGTACCTGAGGTGAGGTCCCCAGAGAGAGCTCAGAAAACAACAACACAAAAAAAACCTGAGACCGAAAGTCCGTAGTTCCGCATACCTGAGTTGTAGAACCCGACTTCAACATAAATAAATAGGCCTTTTAAAAAATGAGTAAATAAAAGAGAAAGGACCCAACCATAGAGAGCTACTATGGTAATAGAATAGATCTGGGTTCAAACTCAAGAAGATAGTGAAGTCAAAATAGCTACTTGTAAAACTTCATAGAAAAATGTAAAATGGCCACAAGCCCAAAAAGTTCTTAGAACTTAAAAAGGACTTAAAAACCAAATAAGAGAGGTTGAAGAAAAATTAGGAAAAAAAAATAAGAAAGTCATCAGTTTAGAAAAATAGATCCAAAAACTTACTGAAGAAAATAACTCCTTAATAATTAGAATTGGGTATGTGGAAGCTAATGACTTCATAAGACACCAAGAAATAATAAAACTAAATCAGAAGAATGAAAAAACAGAAGAGAATGTGAAACATCTCATTAGGAAAACAGCTGACATGGAAATGAGATAAGGAAAAAACAATATAAAAATTGTTGGACTGCCTGAAATTTAATTATCACAAAAAGAGTCTAGACACTATACCTCAAAAAATTATTAAGAAAAACTCTCCTGGAATTTTAGAACTGGAGAGTAAAATAGAAATTTTAAAAAATCCACTGATCACCTGAAAGAGATACCAAAATGAAAACTCACAGGAACATTATAGCTGAACAACTAGGAACAGTTTAAATACTATGGAGCTGCATAAAGTCAGAATAAGACAAGATTTAGCAGCTTCTTCATTAAAAGACCAAAGGGTGTGGAATATAATATTCCAAAGAGCAAAGCAGCTGAGTTTACAGCCAAGAATAACTTAGCTATGGCAAAAAAAACCTGGAAATTGAGGAGATGCCTGTCAGTTGGGGAATAGCTAAAAAAGTTATGTTACGTGATCGTGATGGAATACTCTTTCCTGCAAAAGTTTAATGAGAGTAAAGCAGCTGCTGCAGCAAGAAGGTTAAATGAGTCCAGAAATCACCTTGGCCAGCAAGCACTTGATTTCTTTGCCAAGCATAAAGGCATGTCAGTGAAAAGCAACTTCAGTTTGTTTTTTTTTTATTTTTATTTTTATTTTTTTTAATTTTATTATAGTTTGCATCCTTCATTTCCACAAGATTTTGAGTTACATATTTTCTCCCCGTCTTTCCCCCACCCACCGCCCCAAAACAGCCATCCCAGTGTGTCCCCCCTCCCCCA
>CM053582.1:215990679-216015798 GCA_028627135.1 Pseudochirops cupreus | reverse complement strand
GGCTCCTCCACTCCTCCCTTCCAGCCGCCCCCGGGGCACAGCCCCGGCTTCAGGGCAGGGGTTTCGGTTTGGAGTGCTGATATGGTTCCTCGTAGCTGAGCTGACTTTAGTGGGAAGTATCTTTGTGTGCGTTTTGGAGTTCTAGGATTGGTTTAGAATCCTGTTTTATGGGTATTTTGGGGTGGCTATGTGAGAGCTGCGATATGTTGCTGCTGCTACGCTGCCATCCTGGCTCCGCCCCTCCCAAACTAATAATTTTAAAATAAAAATAATAACTATAAAAATATATGATAAAATAAAAGTTTGGAAAATAATGGAACTGAAGGCTTTATATAGAAGAGTATACAATTCATTCCAAAGAACTTTTATGTCTATATATTGAGCTGTAACTAGGAATTCCCGCACTTGGGTCAAATTTATTTGGGGAGTGCAGGGGGAAGTGTGGGCAAAGGTCTAAACCACAGGGAATCATATGAGGTTGATGTGGACTGAAGAGAAGTCATGTGGCTGAGGAGGATGAGGAATTGGGAGGCCAGGGCATTCAAAGAGGTCTATAGAAGATGGGGTGAAGATGACTGCAAACCTGATAATGAATTAGAGAGGAAGAAGAATGACCTCGAAGCCCACAAATAGCATAGTATTTCAATGGGATTAAGTGACCTATAAAGGGGGAAGGTGGTTATTATACTATTGAGTAATGATGGCAGGGAGAAGGTCTGAAAGAGACAGTAGGGGATGAAAAAAGTATGTTGACTTCCTCCTGGTCCTGTATGAAAACAGAGCAAGAGAGGAAAAACATTCAGAGAGTGCCAACAACTCTGGTGTCCTGAGGAGAAAGCTTAGTTTTAGTGAACACCAGAAGAAGTAAGGAATGAGAACTATAAGATACGTAGGATGAAAGGGAAGATTCCAGAGGGACCAATGGAAAGGGATGGGCAGAGAAGGATAGGGTCTGGGGATGGCAAATTTATCTCAGGGAGGAAAGTGGATACTTTATTCACTACTGATCCCATCATAGGGTATAACAAGTGCTATAGATCCCCAGGACAGCCACTGCAGGAAAGGCAATGACAATCTAGTCTAAAGCCTAACCTGCCTGGGAAGGCAAGGTACACGACTTTACCCAAAGATCTTATTCAGCTACCATGGATTCAATTATCCATCTATGGTGATAGTTCTCAAATCTACTTATTCAGTCCCATCCTTTCTACAGCCCTCCAGAGTCTACACACCTCCAGCTGCCTTAGGACATCAAACTACATGTCCAAAGGCACCACCCCAATTAGATTGTGAGTTTCTTTAGGACGGGGGCTGTCTTTTGTCTCCTTCTGCATTCCCAGTTTACCACAGTGCCTGGCACAAAAGAGAAAAAAAGTCAATTCTGTCATGAATGAACATCATTTCCTTCAGCTAACATGTCAATGTGTGGCATATTATTTATTATACTAACTTATTTTCATCATCATTTACTAAGTGTTTATCTACAATACTTCTCCAAAGACATATTTATTGACTAATATTAAACATGCCCAAAATAGAATTTGGTCAAATCCTTGTCATCCTCATCATCCCCCAGGATCACAACCTAGGCAGCAGTCTCAACTCCTCACTATCTCTCAGGACCTTATAGCAAGGACTATCAATTTCATTTTGCAACACCTCTGATACTGCTACCACTCTTGTATAGGCCCTTATCACCCCCTGCCTGGACTATGGCAATAGCCTGCAGGTGGATCTGCCTGGTACAGGCTCTGGGAACCCCTTTGAACTCTCCTTGAATCTCCCCACCTGATCTGGTGTTCACCTGAGGATAAAAGCCTTTCATTATCTCTAAGCCCAACTCTCTAAACCTACCTAAGCCCTCCAGGGTCTGTTATCTACAGAGAGCAGTTTTCAACTATTTCCCATCCTTAATGCCATTCTCATGGTTCTGGTGTCTCACCTCTAGTCACCCCAGCCCACTAGCCACTCCCATTAAGATCCTCCCTAGACCCCTCTTCTAATCACCTCAGACTACTAGGCCAGCCCTAGATCCCTCCCATAGTCTTTCTATATATAAGATCCATCTTGTTTCCATGAAAGTGCTCAGATTGAATCTGGCATTAGGGATACAAATGCTCAGATTCCTTTGAGAGTCTACCCAATATGGTGGATCTTTAATAAACTCTGTTTTTCTTTGGCTGAAAGAAGGTTTGGGTAGAATTCATTTGGGTAGGACCCACCTGATGGGGTACAGGCTCTGAGAATCCCCTTGAATTCTCTTCGAATCTTCCCACTGGATTTGGCCTTTGCCTGAGGTCATAATCCATGATCACTATGATTCAATTTTGTTAACCTTAAACTAGCCTAGCCCTCCATCATCTGTTACCTCAAGCTGTTTCTCACCTTTGATTCCATCAAAATCCTATTCTCTTGGTTCCTCAAGAACCTCAGTCCCATCAAGATCCTCCTTAGACTCTTCCTTAAGACCCTCCCCAAACTCCTCCTCTAGACCACCCCTAGATCCCTCCCACAGTCTTTCTGTATATACAAGATCCATCTTGTCTCCATGAAAAGGCTCACATCCAATCTAGCTCAAACGCAGCCTGTGTCAGATTGTTCTGGCCTTTGTCAATACAAGGGTCACAAATGCTTAAGAGTTTACCCACTATGGAGAATCTTTAATAAACTTTGTTTTACTTTAGTTGAGACAAGGTTTGAGTCAAATTCATTTGGCAGTACCCAATGTGTCAGTATTTTGGGGTCTTAAGCACCCCTAAACCTCAACACATCTGTTGCTACTTTGGGGTCCCAGTAATTCTAAACCTCAACAGATCTGCCTGCCTCAAGTCTCTCCCTGCTGAGGTTTAAAATTCTGAGGTTTAGGGTGCTTGAGACCCCAAGATACAGACACACCAGGTCCTGCTTGAATGAATTTGACCCAAGCCTTCTTTCAACCAAAGAAAAACAAAGTTTATTAAAGATTAGTCATATTGGGTAGACTCTTAAGGAGCCTAAGCATTTGTGACACTTGTACTGACAAGCCCCCCAGACTGAATCTTAGCCAGATTGAATCTAGCACCTTCATAGAGAAGAGATGGATCTTATATACAGAAAGACTGTGGGAGGGAACTAGGGGTGGTCAAGTAGTCTGGGGTAACTAGAGGGGGGGTTTAGGAAGTGTGAGTGAAGTTTACTCATTTCTTTTAACTCCCTGTTACATTCCTGTCTCTTCTCCATACTTTGTAAACCAGTTTGGTCTCGAAAGTAACTCATGATATTCCCAAAATGAGATAATGTGAAAGAAAACTGTACTAGTCCACTTCTGACTGGGCACTTCCAAATTTGGCTAAAGGAAATACATAATGAAGGATTGAAACTGCTTTGTGCTGTATGGGATAAATGAAAACTTCTCAATTTGGGGTAGTTAACTTTTCCTTCCTCCTTCTCCATTGCTTCTGTCAATCACTTTTATCTTCCTTTGTCTGTTTTCCCGCTGTGGTGGGACCCTCCCCACCTCTTTCCTTGCTGTCCCAGTTGGGGAAGAATTTGGTGAAGTATGCCAATACTTCCAATGAGAGAGGAAACAGTTGGGGAGGGGTCTTGACTAAGTTAAGTTATAAATGCCAGCACTATCTTTTGTAACTCGCCTCTCCTCCATGATGAGTAACGGGGAAGACTGCCCTCTTCTCCTGGGGAAGAGAATAAACTCCTGTTCTTATACTAAGAGATCTCTGTGTTTCTTTCTTTTCACTAAATTAAGGATGAAGGGTATTTTTCATCCCCAACAGTGCCAACGGTGAGGTGGGACAGGTGTTAGAGGTGGAGTTAGAATCTGGACAAGAGAAGCCCGGGAGCTTCCACATTTTGCACTCCCTGTCAGATGCCTGTTTGAGTGACAGGGACAGTGGCCTTTCTGATGAAAAAGAATAAAGACCTTTTCTGATCTCAGACTCAGACTCCGAACTTTTTCATCTCACACAGGAGGGTCTTGAGGAAGAGTCTAAGGAAGATCTTGATGGGACTGGGGTGACTAGAGGTCAGATTCCAGGAACCAAGAGAATGGGATTCTGAGTAGATCAAGGGTGGGAAGCTGCTGGAGGCAAGCCAGAGGTAACAGATAATGGAGGGTTAGGCTAGGTTAAGGGTAACAGATTTGGACATGAAAAGAGCCAGATCAAGTGGGAAAATTCAGGGAGAATTCAAGGTGGGGGGTTTCCCAGGGCCTATGGACAAATGGGACTTAAATTCTTTTGTGGTAACGGGAAAAGATCTCACCCCCACTCCAGCCCATCCTCCATTCAGCCACCAAAGTGATTTTCCTAAAGAACAGATCTGACCATGCCACCTTGTACTCAGTGAACTCCAGTAGTTCCCTATTACCTCAGGATTAAATGCAAAATCCTGTTTGGTATTCAAGGCCCTTCACAACCCAACCCTCTCCTACACAGGTACTCTTTGATCCTGTAACAAGGGCCTCCTTGCAGTTCATGAATAAGATACTCAGGTGATCCAGTACTTCAGGGTTCCAAGGCCATGATACTCCACTGCTGTAACTAAAGGTCCCAGGCCAAGCTCCACCTGGTCATTTTTTGGGCCCCACGCCTCAGAGTGAATGTCAACAGCAACTGTTCCTGTTTTGGCCAGAAACCCTGCAGGTCTTCCCCTCCAGATGGATTTTTTTTTGGAAGGGGAGGGGGGGGCTGGGGACTGGATAAAATAGGTCATTCTTTGCCTCATTTCTTACCTAGTCTTTAATCACTGAATGGGTGTTGCCTCAGTCAAACTGAGACTTGGGAAAGACCTTAGCTTAAGAAGACCAGGGTCTCCTATTGCATCTGGGGCCATTTCCAGTCATTTTGTTCTATATCTTGCCACAGGGCTTTTCAGAAGGCTTTGGAGGAGAAAGTGAGTCTGGTAACTTTGCACAGCCCTCCCTTGTTTAAATCCTTCACTTGCAAGTTATGTTATTACCTTCCTGATGTCATGGTCTGCTTTGAGAAAGAAGGATAAGCCCTCTGCTAAATGAATCAGTCAAATAAGCATTCATTATGAACCCACACAACCATGAGGTGCCAGACACTAAGCTATGGGCTAGCAATACATAATTAATAAAAAGAAAGACAGTTCCTGTTGCCTTTAAGGAGCTCACAATCTAATGGGGAAACAAAACGCAAACAAATAAGCACAAATAAGCTATACAAAGGTTACAGAGAAAATACACAGAATGACTCAGGCTCTGGTATTACCCCTTCTCAAGCCCCACGCAGCTTCCCTTCAGACGGGAGGGCAGAGAGTTAAGAGGTCTCCCCAAGCCTTTCTCTATGGAGGCTCATCATAACCCCCCAGGTAAGGCCATTTCTCCCTTCCCTTTACAGCTTCCTTTTGTGTGAGGTTCTTGAGGGCAGGAACTGTTTCTTTTTCTTATTTATACAAGTCACAAAGGGGTATGTGCTTAAAAGATGTTTAAATGAATTAAACAGAGAATCTAGGCTTTAGGCATTTTCTTTAGCAGTCATCCAGGTCGGGGATGCTCTTCCTCCTCATCTCTGCCTCTTGGCTTCCTGAATTTCCTTCAAGCTCTAGCTAAAATCCCACCCGCTACAAGAAGCCTTTCCCAATCCCTCTCAGCTCAAGTGCTTTTCCTCTTTTATTTCCTATTTATCCCATGAACAGCTTGTATGTAAGTATTTGTTTGCTTGTGGTCTTCCCATAAAACTGTGAACCTTTACTGACCCCTCTAAATTCTAGCTCCTTTCCTCTGGTGATCATATGCTATCTTCCCTGTATAGAGCTTGTCTATTCATGTGTTTGCATATTATGAGCTCCTCTACTGCAGAGATTGTCTTTTGCCTTTCTTTGTAACTCCAGAGCTTAGCACAGTGCCTGGCACATAGCAGGTAGTTAATAAATGCTTGTTGACTAAATGACATTTAGCAGAGGGAAATGATGGCCATGGAACCAAGTGTGGCGCGCCAGGCTTCAGGTGCTTTGAAGGGAGGAGGAGCCTCTCATCGCAGTTTGTGTCTAAAGCAGAATCCCAGCTGTTCTATGCTAGTTCTACCTCTTCTCAAAACTGAATAACTATGAAAATGAGGCTCACATCTAAGCTGCTTTCACATATTATAGATAATAAAAAAGACTCCCAAACAGGAAGATTCACACTAAGATATGTCAGTGACTTAGCCCAACTTCAATTCAGTTTTCAACAAATGGCAAGCAACTATATGCAAAGGTAAGCAGCGGTGAAACAAAGATGAATATAACAGACACCCTGATCCAGGGAGTTTGTAATCAATGGTAAGGGAAATAAATCAAGATCTAGCTAATACTGGAGAAAGGCTGAACAATCACGGTATATGAATGTAATGGACTATTATTGTAACGTTAAAAATTATGAAAGGGCCAGATTTAGAGAAACTCAGAGGGACTTGCATTAACCGATGCAGAGCAAGGTGAATGGAACCTGGAGAACAATTTATATAATAACCACAACACTGTAAAGGAAAACAAGTATGATTAATGCAATGTCCAATCACAGCTCTAGGAAGCTGATAACGAATCATGCTTCTTATATGTGGGAAAAGACTATAAAGAGGTGCCGATTTAAACTTACATTTTTAGATACAACTATGTTTTTCAAAAGGGATGGCTTATTTTTATGAGGGGAAGCGATATGAAGGGAAGGGTGGGGGGAAGTAGTGTCGTTGAGGCTTCACCATCCAAAAGGAAGTAGAAAGAAATTATCATCAATGAAATGTATGAAAATACAGGAAAGGAAGCAGAAATTAAGTCGAGTAAGTGGTATAGGTGAGTAGGGCAGTGTTGAAACTATGGTGTTAAATATAAGATATACTTAAAATAAGTTGTATTATTAGAAATTCAGTGTCATATACAATTCCCCCTTTCTATTCTTATATTTAAGGAAATGTATAAATTTGCTGAGCTCCCTCAGGAGCCTAAATAATTCAAGGTTACCTAGGGCTCCTCAGTGGAGACTGCCACGCTCAATGATGACTGCCACTGATGAAGAACATATGGGTTAGGTGAAGTTGAAAGCTTAGATTCCAAACCTCAGTGCCTAAAATTGCCCATCAATGATAATTTTCCAACCCATCTCTAAGCCTAAACTACATGAGGAATTAGGCGCAATCAAAAAGAATGGTATCCTATGGTGTTTAGTTTTTTCCTTACCTTCTCCACCCTGTCCCCTGGGTGTTTAAATAACAACAAATTCTGACAATGTTTGCCTATTTGTATTACCTAAATTAGATCTTAATAAATGAATTAGACCAATATTATTTACTATGCATGCTGTTATGGAGGGGGTAGGCAACATTAACTATCTGCCACACACAATATGCTACATATAATGCTTATTTTTGTATGGCAAGGAATGACAAAGAATATGCAGGAAAGCAATGCTGTGATGATAGGGCATGGGAATAATAACGTTAAGTGAAGTTCTAAAGTAGGCCAATGTATACTAAAAAAACTTGTGTTTCCTTTTTTGGCAGAAATGAAATAATGCTACAAAATAATATATCTCGTTCATGAAAGCATGTTAAAGCCTGTTTCATGCTTCTCTATACTTGTACTGCAGGGGCACATTGCAAAAATTTTTATTAAGTGCCTATTACGGGTAAGATGCTCAAGATATAAAAATGAGAAATGCGTCTTCCTACCTCAAAATCGTTTCCAAGTCTCTTCAGGATGAAATATGCACACAAGTAATCATAACAAGAGAAAATGAGAAAAACAAATAGAAGACAATGAAAAGAACAGCTCACACCAGCTGCCTCTACTTTCTCAACTTAGGTACTCTTCAGTCTCTGGCATGACTTCCAGCCTGACCACTCCATGGAAAGGTTTCACTGAAGCAGCCTTTTCTCAGATCTTATCCTCTTTGGCTACAGTGACTCCTACTTGGGCTCCCTCCCTTTGTATCCATTTTCCTCTCCTTCAGCTTCGATAGGCTTGCCCTTTCCTGGTTCTTCTATCTCTCCTGCTGCTGCCTGCTGGGCACCTGTGGTTTTCTCTTCTTTATCTCCTGGCTTCCAGGCTTTATCTTCAGCCCCCCTGTCTCTATGTGCTTTCTACCCTCTCTTGGCAATATCACCCACTCCTTTCGTTTCATCTATTCCTTCTCTACAAATGATAATCAAGCCTATAACTCTATCTTCCGTCTCTCATCTGAGCTTTAGTCTCTAATTTCCACCTGTTTTCAGGCCATCTCCACTTGGATGTCCCACTGACACTTTAATGTGTCTAAAACTGAACTTGTCATCCCACTCCACCCCCAAAACAAAACAAAAAAAACAAAACTTTTGCCCCTTCTCATAACTGTCCTATCTCTATTGTTGGCACCACCATTCCCACTGTCATCCAGGCTCAAAATCTCAGAATCCTCTTTGTCTTTTCCTTTCTTTCCCCATTCTTTATATCAAGTCAGCTCCCAAGTCCTATATAAAATCTATCTCTATGATGTCCCTTGTATCCATCCTGTCCTATTTACAATATCAACACCCTTAGTTCTGCCTCTTATTCTAGGGCTGTATTATATGTTATCTTTTTATTCTATATGCTGGGCACAGAGAAGCATCCATAAAATGTATGCTGCAGATGCTAGAGTAGTCTGCACTAACAGAACTTAATAAAATTCTTTTAAAATTCTGAATAGCTCTCCAAAAATGGGGTCACACATAACTATTCTTTTCCTTTGAAATAACTTCAAAGCGGTGGCACAGTGAATAGAGCACTGGCCCTGGAGTCAGGAGGACCTGAGTTCAAATCTGGCCTCAGACACTTAACACATACTAGCCATGTGACCTTGGGCAAGTCACTTAACCCTATTGCCCTACCTTCCCTCTCCAAAAAAGCAAAAAAAGAAAAAAAGTAACTTCAAAGCTTATTGATGAAATAATTTTATTTTCCATGTAATTCTGAGGGTTGGATTATGCTCATATGCAATGAAAAATTGGGCTATTACAAATTTATTTTAAAGTCTCAAGACATCTTTAATTTGTAAAGCTAGACCCTAGAGCTCTGACATTCACAAACTAAGCATGAGCCTAACCAGATTTAATGAAGCCTGGCTTATTTGGTTTAGTTGTGTCCTAAATATTAGGGACTGGACTGGGGTGGGGTGGGAAGGGTGTAAAGGGGAGTATGTGTGTGTAATATTTTAATACTTCTAAATTCCCATGGTTCCTTTAAAAACATTCGCTCCCGCCCTCTCCCCCAACCCCTGTAGCATATACTCTAAACCTCAAAAGATAAGACTATGGCAGGGTCCTAACTGCAAAGGTCAGTTCTAACATAGGACAAGATTTGCCCTACACAATGAATATAGGTCCAAAACTAACTTTCTGGGCAAAAAATTCAGGTTTACTTAACGCAAAAGATCTAGGTAAACTTATATTTAATTCAATAAGTATTTATCATACACCTATGATATGCAAAGCAAGGTGCTAGGCACTGGGTATACAAAGACAAGAAACTAGGTCTTTAATCTTGTGAAGCTGACATTCATATACCCTGTAAACAGGTAAGTAAATATAAAATAATTTGAAGAAGAAAAGAACAATTAATTATTGGGGCTGGGAAAGGCTTTCTCCAGGAAGGTGATAAAGTAAACTAAGGATCTGAAGCTATGTCAGGATATACAATAACCTGAGAGAGTTGCAATCTCTTTCTTCTTAGATATAGCTTATCACAACTTTACCAGAAACCACTCAAAGTAAAACTGAAACTCCTAAGAGGAGATGGGAGATGGGGGATGGGAGATGGGGGATTCTTCCAGAATATTTGAAAGACAGATCACTTTAGAAACGGAATGAGGAACCTGAGTCTTCTTTCAACACAAGTGGACTGTAGAAGAAAAACCTAATTTTCAGAATTATAGATTCCTAAAGTACCCCAAGTTACTTACTCAAAAGTGTGTTACCATGGAGTAAGTTTACCAGATATATTTAGCATCTAACTGTCAGTTTCATTCTCTGAAGGAAGACTTGCCAGAGTGTTAATGTATTCCTTGAAAAGTCTGAGAATGAAGATATACATTTTTGTTAACTACTATTTTGTGGAAGTCTTTTTAAACACATCACTTCCTATCTTTTCTAAAGACAGTTCACTGATCTTAATTTAACCTTTTATTGATGACTCAGTTATGATTCATCTCAGTGAGTGGGATGTAACACACTGATTACATCATTGCTACTGAAGCATGTACAATTTACTGGCTGTCCCTCTACTAAATGACTTTGTGCTTGGAGTTATTAGTCACTTCTTAATATTTTTGTTCCTCAAAAATCTCCTGGCCCTCCTGCTGGTTGTAACTCAATTTATGTAACTGAGCTTTTAAAATCTGCACAGTCAGTTCTAACATAGGACAAGATTTGCCCTACACAATGAATATAGGTCCAAAACTAACTTTCTGGGGAAAAAATTCAGGTTTACTCAATGCAAAAGATCTAGGTAAATTTATATTTAATTCAATAAATATTTATCATACATATATGATATGCAAAGCAAGGTGCTAGGCACTGGGTATACAAAGACAAGAAACTAGGTCTTTAATCCTGTGGAGCTAACATTCTACTAGGGATATATCATGTAAACAGGTAAGTTTACATTTTATCTACAATTCTGATCCCTTTTTTTCTCCTAAGGGAATGCTTCTGTATCTCTCTGATCTACAAAATAAAGGGCATGGAGTTCATGAAGGACATTTTTCTCAAAGGAATTTTCCCCACTTATTTCTCAGTTCAAAGCTGTGGTTCAGGTGACTGAAGTCATCAGTCGTCAGCCAAAGGAAGGAGTCTGGTGACAGAGAAAGAGCAAGAGATCTGGAAACAAGGGACCCTAGGTTCAAATCCTGCCTCTGACACTTACTCCTTTGAATGACTTTGGGCAAAGCATTTTATCTCTATGAACCTCAGTTTCCTCACCTGTAAAATGAGAGGCTTGGACTAGATGGTCTCTGAAGTTTCTTCCAGTTCTAAATCTATGGTCCTATGAAAGAAGCAAGGATATTACTGCATACAGTTGTATGAAATTTAGGAGGAGAGCCACAATTAGGTCTTGTGGAGGAAAGAGTAAAAACTTGAAACTTGCCCTAACTCTGATGATAGGGTAGTAAAACTTACTAAATTTCAGTCAACTTTTAAAGACAAGCTTAGTTGGGGGGAAGGGAGAGATAGCGGGATATCACTTCATTACAGTGACAAAGACACTCCAGGGAATTAGTGCCTGTGGGAAGAGATCAAAAGTTACTGGAAGATTACTGATATAAGGGGCTGAGGCAGCAGGACAGAGAAGAGTTCATCTGCAGTAGTTGAAAGAAGACATATTTTAAGTAATTATTCTTGCAAACTAAATGTTAAGCTCAATTGTTTCTGAGTGGGATCAGTGCCCTCTAAATTGTGGTATCCTGGGGTGAAATTCCCATCACTAGGCTCTATATCACTCTTGAGTCCATACTCACTGTAAATGTAATATAAAAACATAAAATTTGTTGTTCAGTCACATCTGACTTTTCATGATCTCATTTGGTTTTTCTTGGCAAAGATACTGGCATGGTCTGTCATGTCCTTCTCCAGTTCATTTAATAGATGAGGAAACTAAGGCAAATAGTTAAGTGACTTGTCCAGGGTCACACAGCTAGTAAATGGCTGAGGTCACATTTGAACTCAGGAAGATAAGTCTTCTGACTCCAGCCTGGCATTCTGTCAACTGCACATAGTTGTCCAAAAGCGTAAAAGCCTAACTTTAAATAAGTTAAGAAACTATGGGACATCTCCACCTAGATATCACATTGTCCTCAAACTCAACATGTCTAAAACTATGTTTCCTAAAAAATTATGACCTTTTATTATTCTATCAATAAAACTAGTATTTTTCAAGTACTTCATACTGGTAAGTAACCTTTGAGTTATCTTTGCAATGTCTCCCAGAACGATACGTTCTTCTGCTTACATCCTCACTGCCAATCCCTTAGGACCAACCCTTGTCAATTCTTAGGTATGTTATCTCTATAGCATCCTACTGGTTTCCTCCATTTCATTAATTTACATACCTCTAATCTTTCTAAAACATTTTTTTATTATGTCACTTCTCTGCTTCTGAGCCTAGAAAAGTTCCCTTTGGTTCATGACAATAAGTCCAAATGCACTAAAGGCCTTTTACACTCTGATTCTACACCTTGACCGTTCAAAATGCTTTTTACCTAATCTGAAATATGGATCGACAATTCCAGTCAATCTGGTCTCCTTACTAGCTTTCTCCCTTGCCCGTCCTGTGCCTTCAACAACATTTCCCATCTAACTCAAGACCTAACTCCTCTCTGAAGATTTCTCAGAATAACTCCAGCCCTTAATTTTCTTATTCTAAATTCCTACAGAATTTGTGTAGTGTCTATAGCAAACTCTCTTATACTGCTTATAGAGAATCCATGCATTTGAAAGCGAGAAGGGACCTCAGAGATCAATCTTACTTTGTCATTTAACAGACAAGCTGAAACTCTAAGAGGTCAAATTAACTCTGCAAGGTCATAATCACTGACAGAGTAGGGACAAGAATCTAGGTTTTCTGATTCAGGCTGAAGCTCCTTCCTCTGTAATCCCTCTGAAACATGAAAAGGTAGAGAACTGTGTGTTTTGTCTCCCTAAGTAGACAGTAGGCTCTTCCATGGCAGAGACCTGGCCATTTTTTTTTATAGTTCCCACCACACTCAGCACAGTATTTGATATTCACTTCCTGCTACTGAAATTCTTCACTTCATCCAAACCCAGCTAAGATTCTATACCTCAATTCAGTTCAACATTTACCAAGTACCTATTATGTTCTAGATACAAAGACAAAATTAAAATAGTCTCTGCTCTCCAGGACAATGACAAGTATAATACCTGGACAGGGAATGAATGCAGGAAAGAAGAGAGATCAGATGAAGAATTCTAGAAATATTTGAGGAACGAGTCAGCATGAAAAGCTGGAGGAGAAGGAGGAGGAAGATCAGGGAAGACTTCACAAAACAGGTGACACCTAATCTGAGCCTTGAAGGAAGAGAGATTCTGAAAAGCAATGCATTAGGCATGGGGAACAAACCGGGTGAATGCACCAAGGCTCAGGAAATTGATGGCATTTTGAGTTTAGGGAAGAGCAAACAGTTCAGTCTGACTGGAACATCAAAACACGGGAAGTGGAGTAATGTGAAATAAGGCAGTGAAGTAATGTGAAATAAGGCAGAAGAGGGCAGGGAGGGATTTCCTCAAGCAATGCCGTTTGGTACCTTCTCTGATTAAAGTCTCAGAAGTCACTCGGGGGCACTGAGAAGTTTAGAGACCTGTCTCAGGGTCACAGGGTCAACCTGTGTCAGAGCTGGGTTTGAACCAAGGTGCTCCAGACTTCCACAGGTACTCTCTATCCATGGTGTTGGTCAACCTGCACATAATAGGTGCTTTATACATATTTGCTGAATTAGCATAAAGCAAGTATTTAAGAAGTACATGCTGAATAAATGAAATAAACTAGCCAAAATGGTCAGCTGCACATATCTATGGCCTGGCTTCAAATTCCACTTCATATAATGACTCACTAAGAGATCTTGAACCAGAAACAACCACTTAGAATATACTCCTCATCTGTAAAATGATGGTAACTTAACTTATTCTATTTACCTGAGGATCCTACCTCTTACTTCACTATGAAAATTAAGGGCATTAGAACACGAGCTCCCTCTTCTTCTCTTTCTCTTTATCTCAAAAACCCTTGACATAATCCCTCACTCTCTCTTGCTTTTCCCTCAGTCTATGATAGTGCTCCTTCTTTGGAAACCAATTCCTTTAAACGTGCCCCCAATCCCATCCTCTCCAATTTCTCCAGCAGATTAAAACCTTAATCATCCCTTCTCTTTCTTTAATCTTCAACCTTTCCCTATCTACTCCTGGTTCTTTCCCTACCGCCTTCAAACATGCCTGAGTCTCCTCCTTACCACCCCCTCAAGCTATTGTCCTGTATCTTTCCTCTCTTTCTCAGCCAAACTCCCAGAAAAAACTATCTACATGCTTTGTTTTCATTTCTTCTCCCCTCACTGACAACTCAACTCTGAGCAATATGGCTTCTGACTTCATGACTTAAATGAAACTCCTTTCTCTAGAAAGTTACCATTAATTTCTTAACTCTCAAATCTGATGGTCTTTTTTTAGGCTTTATTCTTCTCAACTTCTCTCCTACAGCTAACACTGATGATTATCCTCTCCTCCTAGGTATTCTATCCTCTTTGGTTTTTCATGGCCCTACTCTATTTGTCTAATTGCTCTTTATCTATCTCCTTTGCTGGTTCATCATGCAGGTCACACCCCACAATTGTGGATGTGCCCCAAGGCTCTGTCCTGGACCATTTATTACTATTCTTTTTTAATTCTCTCTCTCTCTCCTCGTTAGCTGCCACCGGTTTAATTATCACCTATTCTGATGACTCACAGATCTACTTATCTAGCCCCAATTTTTACAGTAAGCTTCAGTCCCACATTATCAATGACCTACTGGAAATTTCAAACTGGATGTCCCAGAATCAGGACCAGGGTTGCCAAGGGACACAAAAATTTGCTTGGTCCTTGAAGTCTTTTAAAATTCCAGTCCTTCTAATGTTAAGTGCCTACTATGTCCTAGGAAAATGCCTTAAATTTAATGTGTCCAAAACAGAACTCAATTATCTTTGCCCTTAAACCTACCCCTTTCCCAAACTTTCCTATTCTGTCAAGGGTCATCATTCATCCGGTCTACAAGGTTTGTAACCTTGAAATTATTCTTAATTTTTTATTCTCTGTCATCCCACATATCTAGTAAGTGGGCCAAATCTTGCTGTTTCTATCTCTACAATATCTCTCAAATCTCACACATTCTGTACTCACACAGCTACCACCTAAGTTCAGGCCCTTATCACTTCTGGCCTAGATTTGCTATCAGTTTCTTAACTGGTCTCTTGGCCTCAAGGTGCTCCCCACTTCATTCTATCCTCCATGTTGCTAACAAAGAGATTTTCCTTAAGTAGAGATATGATCATGTTGCTCCTCCACTCAATAAGTTCCAATGGCTTTCTATTACGTCTAGAATCTGAAAAAAAAACAACTCTGTTTTGCTGTTAAAGCCCTTTGTAATCTTGCCCCACCTATCCTTCCAGACTCATTATATTGCTCCTTACTTCACACTTTGGAAATCTTTGCTCCAGCCAAAATGACCTTTCCTCCATTTCGCACACACAACAACCCACCTCCCATTTTAGTGCTTTTGCTCTAGCTAACCCTTATTCATGGAATACATGACATACTCCTTTTCATCTCAAAGAATCCCTCTCTTCAAGTTCAAGCCCAAACAATATCTGCTATGTGAAATCCTTACTGATCTGTCAACTGCTAGATACTTCACTTCCTCCTCAGAAAATTTAGTGTCCTTTGTGGTCTCTACCTTCTATACATGGGCCTTTATGGTTCCCCTCAGCTACTGGTGGCTCCCCCTCCCAAATTATCTTGCATTGACTTTGTATAACTTTTATACATACTTACATCCTCACACACACATTTGTTTTCTCTGACAGACTGTAAGATTCCTGAGGCAAGGGACTATTTCACTTTTGTCTGTCTAGTACAATGTCTGACACGTAGCAGGACCTTACTAAATACTTGCTAGTTTACTGGTTTCACTCCTCTATTAAAAATCCTTCATTTGCTCCCTAATGCCTATCACGGAAAGTTCCATCTTCTTCATCTGAAGGTTTCCAAAACCACGTCCTACCTTATATATTGCTATGTATTAAGTGAATAATCACAAAATCACAAGTCCCTCCCACCTATAGATCCAGGCTGAATACAACTTAAAACTGCCTCTCAATCAACAGACCTACAAACCTAATAATATCCTGCACACCAATGAATCATAAAAGCATAATTCCACCTTTTGTATAATAATTCAGATATTTTTGTATTATGTTATAAATTAAGCAGAAGGCAGAAGGAAGCAAAAAAAAAAGGACTTTAAATTTGTTCTAGATAACGCAAATAATCCCCCCACAAAAAGAAGACTCTTTTCAAGCTCAATGTGAAAATGAAGGAAATGATGAGAAATCAATTATTATAACTATAAAAAATTATATGAAGAAAACCAAAGATTGTTCTGGCTTAGTAAGTGTAACTGACCTGTGCAAATTCAAAAGCCTCTTGTGGATAATAGACAGATGCAGTGATGCTCATGAAACCAACTGGATACACGAGCTTCTTTAATTTTGAACCTGTTAAAAAAAAGTCCCCCCATATTCCCCACATTGTTAGTGAATTTTTTTACTTTCTCTATCACCTAATTTACGATGCACCTTTAATATTCATAGGGTACAATGGGTTTGAATTCAGATTCTGCTATTTACTGTCTGTATAATTTTGCAAAAATTCATCTCTTAGAGCCTTAGTTTCCTCATCTGTAAAACAGGAAGGAAAAGCAAATGATCTCTAAGGTCCCTTTAAACTCTAAATCCTAGGACACTTTGATAAAAACTGGAAGTAATGTTATGTTTACTGGCTGATAATATCTTCTTTCCAACACTGGGATCTAAGAACAGTTAATACTGTAATATATGGCTCTACTGTTATCTCCAGCTTTAGATTTTTCCTTAAAAAAAAAATGAAAAAAGATTCATTTTACTGATGTTATTTCCCTGTGAAAACGGGCCTTGACTTCCTCATCTGCAAAACAAGGAGGTGGGCTAAATAATTACTAAGGTCACTTCCTGCTCAAAATCTTATGAACAAATTCACATTTATATAGCAGTTTAGGGTTTTTAAATCACTTTTTTCACAACAACCCTATGAAATAAAATGACTTGCCCAAAGCCATACATTTTTCTAAATGATGGAGTCTTTCCACAAGATATTATATAGTTTCTAACAAAGAATACAATTCACTACCCTAACACTAGAAAAACTTTACAAATTAGCATTTCTCTAGAAGTAGCAAGATTAACTTAACACAAGTATTTTAAGAGTATTTTTCAACTGAATTTATTTATAATAGCTTTGATAAATATCCAATAATTCTACTGAACACGTATTTTACATTTAAACTGACATATTGAAAAATCTTCCTGTTTTTCAAGTACCTAAAGTTTTTTTAATGACATAATTTTTACATTTAATGTCATATAAACTTTATAGTATACTACGAAGTGAAAATTACATCAATCACAGGATAGTGTTATCTTTTTCTAATGATTATAACCTTATCAGTAAAAAGAATAGAAAGTTTATTATGCAGAGAGATGTTATTATGCAGAGACAGCTTTGGGTGACAAAGGTTAATTCCATCCTGCACAGAAAAGACCCTTTTTCAACTGAATGTATCTAAAATGTGATCAATTTCCTTGTTTACGAGTAGGATTTGGACCAATATAATGTACTTTATCATCTAAATAATTACTACATGTCTCTAAAACCAAATTTAGTAGAAAGAAAAAAAAGTAAAGATTCATTACATATTAACAATTCTACTGATCAGCACTGTGAACTTTTAAAGAATGCAATTTCTTATGATGGCCAGAATTTTGTGCAATTCAGAACTGAATTATATGTGCCTTAGTTAAATATTAATGTGTCAAAGTAATTAATGATTCACTATTGATTACATGTGATTTCATTTGAAAACAGCACCTACCTTTAGCAAAAAAGTATCCCAAAATTCCAGAAAAACCAATCACACCAAGTCTTGGAAAAAATCCTGGAGGTGGATTTTGAAAAAGTTCACAGCTGGCTACAATGAAATCAGATCACAGAATGTTTACATAAAGTATTTTTAAAAAGGATTGCTGCCATACTTTTGATAACTAATTTCTACAGTACTGTTACTGAGTAACAGTTTTCAAGTCATTTTTAAATGTTTGTTTCTGCTAATCTTCCTGTCTACAGCAGACATATAAATATGAATTTGTATGGACATAATATAATTGGAAGGTCCCTTTCTTTAATATTCTGAGCTGTTTTATTATAAGAAATGAAACTGTCGAGTCTCAAGTGTATTTTGCTACTTAACACTGAGAAAAGATTCTCCAAGGAAGTAATAAAAGACTGCAAGGCAGAATCCCACCATGTACTAGCAAAGAGAACATCATAAACAAAACTAATAAAATACAGGATTTTCTTTTGTTTTTATTTTGTCAGAGATTTCCTCTGACACCAGTATAATTAATCCTTTCCAGGAAACATAGGAAGAACTTAAGACTTTTGATAATATCACTATCAATATCAGCAAATTTACATACGTTTCCATTGCTACAAATTACAGCAGGCAGAAGTCACCTTTCTACCTGATATAGGTGAGGGGAGTATGAATTTTAGGATCAGGGGAAGAGACTTAGCCTGTGCAAAAAAATTTCAGTTATGTCTCTTTGGTTGTGGCTGGTTGGTAACTCATACTTACTGGTCAAGAAACTGAGCTGTCATTTCTTTTGGAGTGGGCAACACTGTACCGTGGTAATCAAATTCAGAGAAAATTTATGTTCTTCGTGAGAATTTGTCAATTCTATGAATTCTATTGTATTCCCATTCATATCCTCTTTCTAGTATGAAGGCCCACTTGGCTTCTGATCATGGAATCGGAGACAAGGAAATGGATGACAAAAAGAAAGTCTCACACATTCAATAGCTCTCTAACATCTCTTGAATAAAAACCTAAATTCCTTAGTTTGGCATTTGTGTCTGGCCTTGTACTGTTTAACATTTTTATCAATGACGTGGATAAAGTAATGTATGATATACACATCCAAAGCTAGGAAGACCTGCTAACATATGGGTTGAGAAGGTTCAAAAAGATCATGAAAGTTGACTACACTGGGCTAAATCTAATAAGATGATTAAAAATAAAATATCTTACATCTGGGTTTCAAAAACCAACTTTACAAGCACACAATGGAGGAGACATGAGTAGAGAGTAATTCATTTGGAAAAGATCTAGGAGCTTTAGCAGACTACGATACAAACTCATGAGACAACACTGTGATGTTGCAGTCAAAAAAAATCAATGCAATTTTAGGTTGCCCTGAGGCAGTGTCGAGAAGTGAAGAGGTGATAATTCCACTGTACACTGTCATGATCAGACCACTTCTGAAGATCCTACATTCAGTTGTGGTCACATTTTAAAAAGGACATTGATGGCGGTCAAATAAATAAGCATTTATTAAGCACTTACTATGTTTTAGGAATTGTGCTAGGAATGCAAAGAAAGGCATAGCCCTCAGGATAGCCTAATATTCCTTAATACATTCTATTCTATATCCTCTAACTACATTCTAATGGGCCAGACAACATGCAAATAGACCAGGACATAAGATATATACCAGGTAGATGGAAGGCATTCACAGAGAGGAGAGCACTAGTAGCTAGAGAAGTGGTTCTGAACCTTCCTAATGCCACAACCCTTTAATACAGTTCCTCATGTTGTGGTGATCCCCAACCATAAAATTATTTTCGTTGCTACTTCATAATTGTAATTTTGCTACTGTTATGAATTGTAATGTAAATATCTGATATGCAGGATATATTTTCATTGTTACAAATTGAATATAACCCACAGGTTGAGAACTGCTGAGCTAGAGGGACTAAGAAAGGCCTCCTAGAGAAGGTGGGAGTTATGCTTAATTTTGAAGAAGTCAGGGAAACTAAGAAGTAGAAACTAAGAAGTAGATAAGGCACGGGACACAGCCAGTACAAAGGCACAGAGATGAAGGATGGAGTGTTGTAGTAGAGGAACTCTGCAGGTCGGCCAGTGTAGGCCAGGTTACAAAGAGGTCTGAATGCCGAACAGAGGAATTCACCTTGGCAGCTGAGTACAGGATGGATTAAAGAGGGTAGATAATTGGAGAATGCCAACAAGGACAGAAAAGAGCCAAGTTTATGGCATACTAACTGAAGAAACTGGGGATGCTCTAGCTTAGAGAAGAGAAGATTTAGGACAGCCAGCTATCTTCAAATATCTGAAAGCCTTCAAATATCTGAAATCACTTTCACTCAAAAAGTGATTATGCTTATTCTGCTTGGTACAAGAGGACTAAATTAGGAGTGCTGTGTGCAGGTAAACTTAGGTATTCTTAGGAAGTAAGAAAGAGTGTCCTAACAATTTGAGCTTTGAGTATAGTTTCCTTGTAGTGTTGTTTTCATTTACATTACTGAAGTCTGTATGTACATTATTCTCCTGCTTCTGGATTCTTCATTGTGAATCAGTTTATACAAGTCTTCCCATGTTTCCCTGAATTCTTCATATATATAATTTCTTATGATACAACAGTATTACATATGTTTATTTAAAAAATTCATATCCAAGAATTTGTTTAACCATTCCCCAAACAATGGGCCTCCATGTTAAAAAAAACCAACAACTCAAAAACCTAATTATTATTACTGTGGCTCTCCTTTTTCCAGGTCCTTGAGCTAGAGAGTGTGATGATGGTAATTTTCAGAACTATACTTAAGGTTTCAAGTTTAACTAAGGAGCTTGTATTAGCAAGGTACTTTCTGCTCTGGCCTTCCATTTATTTCACTTTTTACTTGCTTTTCAATGTCCAACTTTATGTATGAAACAGCATGACAGTGAATAGAGGAAGCTTTTGAGTCAGGAATAACTGGATTCAATAACTTCATGACCTTGAGTAAATCACTTAATATCAGAGTGCTCAGTGAAACTCTGAGACTGTAAATTCCAGACAATTTGTCAGTCTGCATTGGTAGAGGGCATTTCTACAATGGGAATTCTCTATACCAATACAATCACAGGTCATGTGTGGGAAGTTGGGGGTGGGGAGGTGGGGAGAAGAGACATCCTTCTGCCAACCAAATTCTGGACCACTTACATCTTTCACTTTCATTTTCCAACACTATAATGCTTACTGTAATGTTATTCTGGCAGAGTGGATACATGTGGAGTGAGCTGTTCAGGATATTCAAATAAGCTAGAGTTGAAAAATCATAATCAAGGAGGACAATACATTCATCTTAAATGAGCAGTGAAGCACAACTTCAAAAAATATGGCACAATTGTGGCTGGCAAAGAACCAAGGCAGCAGAAAGATGGTTTAATACAGAGCAACTAAGAGGGGGAGAAACCCCAACAGCCAAAGGTGGCTGCAACCAGAAATGATCATTACGCATTGCTATAAACATTTTGTTTTTCAGACACACACACACACACACACACACACACACACACACACACACACACACACAATCACTCCCAGCAAAAAGTGTTAACAAGGTAAATACCCCTTCCACTGCTGTTTTCAACTATGTATGGACACTCCCACGGCATGTCTCCATCTGCTGCATTTCTCCTGCATTCTCCAATAAATCTTTGTGCTTTCTCCCACTTTTCCCTGTATCTAGAATGATTTCCCTCCCATTCTACCTGAACTTTTATTTTTTTTAGTAAAGCTCTGTGACATGTTACTCAGTTTTTAAAATCCAATGCAAATTCCACCTCTTCCACAAAGTTTTGCTTGTTTTCCCTTGGTAATAACAACTTCCTCCCTTGGAGTGAACAATAGTAGCAAATAAAAATTTACCTCTATAATGCACTTACCACATACCATTGTGTATGAGAGTTTTTTGTTAACGTTCTTTATTCCCCTAACAGCATTATAAGCTCCCAAAGGGCAGGGACAATGTCTTATATAAATTTTCTATCTTTCAGTGCCTACCACAGTGCTCTGCACACAGTAGGTGTTTAATACATGTTTGTCACATGTAAAGAGAGCAGAATTAGTTTTTATTAATCAACAAGCATCTATTAAGTGCCTATTATGGGCTACACACTGAACTAGATGCTGAGGATACAACATGTACACATAAACACAAAATATAATGAATAAAGTAATTTGGGGATAGAGGGAAGGAGAAGCAGCTGGGGAGGAAGTGGAGGGAGAGATCAGGAAAGCAAATAGTATTTAAGTTGTACTTTAAAGGAAGGTAGAGATTATAAGGGGCAAAGTGTGCAGAAGTACATTTTAGATATTACAGTCTGTACAAACATGCAGATGGGAAATAGGACATCATCTATGAGGAACAAAAAGGCCAGTTTGGCTTCAATGAACAGTATGTAAAGTGAAGTAATATGAAATAAGGCCATGAAGGCAGGCTAGAGCTACACTGTGAAGGGTTTCAAATGCCAAGGAAAAGAATTTGTGTGTAACTGGAGCTTTGTAAGATGGGGAATGACATGATTAGATATGTTTTAAGAATGTCACTTTGGCAACTCTGAATAATGGCAGGGAGAGACTTAAGGTAAAAGGACCAATCTGGAAGCTCCTGCAATAATCCAAGCAGGAAGTGATGAGAGCTTGAACTAAGGGACTGGCCCTGTAAGTGGAAAGAAAGGGACAAGCAAGATATACTATGTATGTAAAACTGACAAGGCTGGGCACCTGATTTCGTACTGGGAGTAAAAGAGTAAAGAGTCAAGTCGAGGCAACTGAAGAACAGCAGTGCACTCCACAGCAGAGATAGGTTTAGTCTTATCTAAATCAGAAATGGAAGGGTCTCTAGACAGGGAACTCTCTCATTCCACAAAGAGGAAACTGAAGTCCAGAGAACATTAAGTAATGTGGCCACACAATTATACAACCTTTCCAACTTATCAACTGAATCAAAAATGATACACCTGTGGGTCATAACAATTAAATATAACGTAGTTACTTTTTAAAATATAAATTCTAGTGATTATTAGAGTTCTTAATTATAAATCAACTCACCTACTCCTTGCTGAACGGCAGCATCTATTGAGGGCTTAGTTTTGTCATAAGCAACCTGAGTAGGGAAAAAAAAGACTATGACCAAACAGCATTACTACTAAAGTAAGAGAAAAATATGCTTCTAAACAGAATGAAATACTCACATTCTGCAGTTTGTTTTTTGCTTAAACCTTTTAAAACAAGGCTCTAGTGGTGCCATTAGAAATAAAAAACAAGCCAAACCAATTGCTTTCCACTGCACAATCCTATCAGTGTTCCATGTAAAATTAAGAAAAATTGCAGCCTAACAAATTAAGATTATTTTGATAATCCAAACCAACTTAATGCTACAAGATAAGTGGTAATCTTTTACCATCTAATCAAGTCAGTTTCTTTTATAAAAGGAATATGCATTAATCTGATAGAAAGACATGTTGCTGCTCATGTTTGTAAAAATGACTGTGCAGATGAACAGTTCTATAATGGGAAAAATTATTCTGTCCCAGCTTATAAAGCAACTCAGCGCTCTTCCAAATTAAATTAAGTCAGCCTAATTTTCTATGACGAGATATTATTAACAGATTACCAAATACAAAGCAATGAGCCCACAAGAAGGTATTTTTAAGAACACCTCTCACCTAGATTAATGCAATAACCTCCCAATTGTTCTTCTGCCTCATCTCTCCCTACTCTGATGCGCCCACCACAAAGCAACCAAGGTGACTGTGCTGAAATGCACTTCTGTGACATTCTTCCACTCAATAAACTTCCTATTACCTTTATATTCAAATATAAACTCATATGTCAAACATTCAAGGCACTTCACAACTTGACCGCTTTCTATCCTTCTAGTTTTTTTTCACATTACATCTCTATACATATTTTACAGTCCAGTCATAAAGGCTTCCAACTGTGACACATGACTCTACATGACCATCTCCCACCTCCATGCCTTTGTAGAGGGCTGACAATCTTCTATTCTAAAGTAACCTTATAAGAACTTCATACGTCTTTTATTTCTTTATGTATTTCTTATCTCCTCCACTAAAATATAAGTTCCTATGAAATCATAGATAGTGAACTGGAAGGAACCTCAGAAAGGTCACTTAGTCTACCATTTTCATTTTAGAGGTAAAGAAAATGAGGAAGAATAATTGACTTGTCCAAGGCAATAATATCAGAGGTAGAATTTGAATCTACAACCAGTGCTCTCTCTTATTCCCTTGTCTTATTTATCTTTCTGTTGTCTGTGTGTATGTTTTGTTTTAGAATTTACCATGATGTCATTCATGTGTTTACTGAAATCAAAGTGATGGAGCCTATAATTTAATACAAGTGATAGGTTAGATAGCATGGGCAGATGGCCAATTTATACTTGTATTTATATTCGAAGGATTCTTACTCATTCACAGGTTCTGATTATCTTAAAATGTCATTATGTGTACGTGCTTATGAATAATCCATGTCTTAACTGTCTCCCATTCTCCTGTCAGTATCTACATTGTGTATTTGCTATTTAAGAGTATTATTTTACATTACAATGAGAGAGTACAAAAGTAAAGTCAAATTTAAATACTCTGAGCTATACTTTTGCTTTTAGAAAGGTGACAATTTGTACCCTCTGAAGTCTGTAAGATTTAAAATACTCTTAGGAATGATTGTTGATAAATACAAAGCACTTTTGGTATTTCAATAGCACAACGCTATAATAAAATGTTATGTTTTTCTCATAAAAAAAGAATTGTCCTATGATTCCCAACAAGGAACTCCTCCTTGTAATAAATAACGAGTCAAACCAAGCGCGACACTATTTCTGAAAACGTATGCCTCATTCCATGACCACAGCTGAGTACTCTTTTCGTTTTCTGAGTACTCTTCTGATGGAGACATACTTTACCATCAGCTGAAGCTGATGGTTGCCTGAAGTCACAATGGGACACTGCATTAGTCACAGTCTAATGGCTTCTTACATATCACTGTGGTCATCCTGTAAATTGTTGATTCTCAATCAATTCTTATGTCTTCCTAAATTTTTCAAAACTATTCATATTTGTCATTTCTTATTGTGAATATCCCATAATATCTATATATACCATGATCAGCCATTCTCCTAACTGATGGACACCCATTTTCTTCCTAGTTCTTTGCTACTACAAAAGTACTTCTTTTTATTTTTTAATTGATTTTTTATTTTAGTTTACATGATTCATTTCCACAAAATTTTGAGTTACAAATTTTCTCCCCATCTTTCCCCTACCCACCGCCGCAAAACAGCCATCCCAGTGTATCCCCCCACCCCCAATCTATTTTCTCCTATATCTTCCTCCCTCACCCCTCTGACTTTTCGGTAGGGCAGGATGGATCTCCCAAACACAGTGCCTGTG
>CM053582.1:215963949-215990179 GCA_028627135.1 Pseudochirops cupreus | reverse complement strand
CAAAAAAAGTTTTTATTTCTTTAAGTATTTTACTGTTGAAACAATTTTTGAGGCCTGGAGCTATTCAAAGGAACAATGAAAAAATAAGAAAAATTTTATTTCAAACAGGTTTTGTTAAATGTACTACAGTGAAGATGCTATGACTGTTGTAAACATATCTTAATTTCAAACCTGTACTGATGTATAAATTAGACATGTGGTATGAGAATGATTAATTTCTGCTAAAACGTGGAACAAATCCACCATTATGCCAATTTTTACATTTATTGCAGACATTGACTAGTATTTTAATACCAGAGGTTAAATTTTCATCACATGAAATGAGAAAACTATCCAGCATTCACAAAAATGTAACAAGCTGTGAAATTAATTCCCCATTATTGCTCTGAAAATATACCCCTAGACTTGAGTGGAATCTCTTTCCTCGGCCAAAGCTAGGCATTCAGTGATAGTTCTTTAGTCATCATCTACAGTTGGCTTGATTGTCACTCCTCTTCTTATCTGACCCCAGCCAATTAAACTGCAAAATGAAAATATAGCATTAAATAACTAATGATGAATCCATTTCTATAACACAATCAATATAAATAGCAGGTCGCCTAAGTATATGTGCACATCATAACTTGTTTCTATAAATGAACAACCTCTACAAACAGTATTTGAGCCCAAAGATAATTTAGCAGGAAAAAATTATTTCCTGAAGAATATGGGTTACTAATGGATAAAGTGGGGCTAGGATGTAATAACAGCTGTAATTTTTATATAACCTTTTAAAATGTGCAAAGTGCTTGATATATCAATCAAGCATTTACTATGTACCAGGCATGATGTTAAGCACTGTGATTATCAAAAGGAAAAACAAAACAAACAAAAACACAGAAAACCCAAGTAATACGCCCTCAAGAAGCTTACATTTTAATGAGGCAGGCAGTAGTTATTCATATATATAGGTACACATAAGATACAAAGTAGACAGAAGACAGCCTTAGAAAAACAAAGGCTCTAGCGCTGTGAGCCCTGGAGAAAGGCCTCCTGAAGAAGGTGTCATATATTAGATAACGACACAGATCAAACTCTCCTCTGTAATCTCTGTGTGATCTCTGGTCCTATGTGATGCCAAGTAAAAATCGCTCAAAAGACCTTCTATTTAAGCCTCAACGTTTACAACTATAAAATAGGGATAATAATTCTTACATTATCTACCACGTAGGATTGTTGTGATGAAAGCACTTACACTATATAAATGTAAACAATTACTGATATTGAGAGATAGGATAGCATATAGTGAGAAAAATGTACTGTACTTTACTTTTACATTTTTTAAATTTTATTTTTTGTTATTATGAACTTTTATTTAAGACACCAATAAACAAGATCATATCTACATACAAAGAGGATCATTATGTGGAAGCACAAAATTATTAGAGACATTTAAAAAAATATTTAACTTCAACACACTAGTTTCAAAGTTCCCTTCATACTTCCTTCTGTTCTTTTCTGTGCATTACTTTAAAATGCTGCACTGGTTCTTTTTTCTTTCTTGGGAGGGGTAGGGGAGAGGAAGAGAGAATCACTATCACTAATCCCCTTCTCAAATGGAAAAAAAAGCCATCCCTTGTAACAAATAAAATCAAGACAACTCCACACATTGGTCAAATCACACAACAGAGGTACATCAAATTTTACTTCTTCATAAAAAAGAGAATTATATACTCTCTCATAAACTAGGTATAATCAAACAAAAGGATAAAATTATAGGGATTTCAGGCCACACCCCAAAATGGATTATTTTTTTCAATTAAAAAAACAAACAAAAATTCTGGCTCATTTTTTGAGGTTAAATTTGACTCCACATCTGACTTCCTACTATACTCCAAAAGATACATAAGAGAGATATTTTAATATAAACTATAGCCCCTGATTTGGAGAAAATATTTACAACAGAGTCAAAATGAAAGCTGGAAGATGGAAAGAGATTGATAGGAACTAGTGAGGAAAATCAAGATGTAAATAAAGTGGGCCTTAGAAGCTTTAACAATCCCTTTCATGAAGATGATTCTTCATTCTGTGACTAGCCCTACCTGATCTTTCTTCTCAAAGCGCAAACTGGGGAGCTAGGTGGTGCAGTGTATAGAGAACACTGGGCCCAGAGTCAGGAAAACTCTTCTTCCTGACTTCAAATCTGGCCTCATTTAATGACTTAATAACTGTGTGACCCTGGGCAAGTCCCTTAACCCTTAGTTCCCTATCTGTCAAATGAGCTAGAGAAGGAAATGGCCAACTACTCCAGTATCTTTGCCAAGAAAACCCCAAACAGAAACTACAAAGAGCTGAGCACAACTGAAAAATAACTAATAGACACATACAAATTGGGGGCCTTGAACTACCTACAGGACATCTTGCTACTTCAGGTTCTGGTGTCCAAAATCTAGCTTATCTTTCCTGATTTTTATTATTTCTGTAAGTATATAGTTACATAGCTTCCCACATTTAAAATTTTGGCACTTGACTTGTTCCTATTACTTCAGTTTACCAAGCCTTATTAGTTCGGCTAGAAATTCTGCTAGCATTCATCCCTACCTTTCTATTTCTGCTGCCACCACTGGGCACGTTTATTACTACCTACACTACCAACGAAACAAGTTTTCTGATAGGTCTTCCTGCCTCCGAACCATTCCTAACACCGCTCCCAGATGCATCTTTCTTACGCATTCATCTGGAGAGCATTCTCAGGCTCAAAACCTTCAGGGTTTCTTATTACATAAATCAAGTTCAAATTCCTGCTGGCATTCAAAGCCATCTGCTGCCCTACCTTCCTAGTCCTACTACATACTACTCTGTTCCACATGCTCTATACTCTGGTCAAAATGGGACCCAGAATGACTGTCCCCAAACGTTCCTTCAATGTGAAACAAGGAGGCTGGACTAAATACTCTTTTTTTAAGAGGCCTCTTCAGGGTCTAACACTATCACTTTATGTACAGCCTGTACTTTCTTGCCTTTTGTGTTTTCACTCAGGCTTTACTATTCCTGAAACACTATTCCCTAGCCAATCATTTCCATTTGCTGAATTTCAGTTCATCCTTTAAAACAAGCAACATATTACCTCCTTCTGGAAACTGTCTTTGATCCTAAACTAAATTCACGTCAGAACTTTATGTGTTCCTGAACAAATCACTCTGCCTCAGTTAATTTATATGCAGTATCTTCCCAAGAGATTACAAAGTATCATGAGAGTAAGGACTGTTAGCTAAGCCTTGTACCTCCACCTAGAACCCAAAAGTGATGTACACACAAAAGATGCTTACTATTGAATTGAATTAGGCTTTAGAAGGATGGTCACTCCATATAAGATAATATAACAAAATGAGTCAAAATTCAGGGGAATGTAGAAGACTGGCAATGATGACCCAGGCCACAGTAGGGATAAGGCTTGGAAACTGACTACAAAAAGAAAGTGGAAATAAAGATGGCTCTAAAGGTAAGGGGGAAAGCAAAAGTAAATAGGAGAACCCCCACCACAGGGTCATTGAGATATCTCTCTCTTTTTTAATGGGGAGAAAAGAAAAGAAGGAAAGTCAGACAAGCAGGGTAGCTCTGGAAGTTACAAGCTGGTCTTACCTGCTTAAAAAGAAAAGCAATCCTCTACATAATAGAACCCTGTAAATTTCATGTAGCACCCACCCTTTTTTTGTGACCTACTATATAAATGCAAATACCCATTCTATTCAGTATTTGTTAAATTCAGAATAAAAATGAAACCAGAAATTAAAAAACAAACAGGTGACTTGAGATCTTCAAGAGAAAAAAAGTTAAGAAACTAGTCTGGGAAAGATTTGGCTTTGGATATGACTGTAAGGTAATAATACTACACCCAATAGGCAGTAGGATACAAAAGTTAAAGTTTTTTTAAGTTCAAAAGTGAAGGTGATAGAGGTGACAGGAAAAGAAAGGACAAGATCCACCAAAAGTTACCTCATGCACCTATCCTCAGAGTGACTTACCGCCAATGTTTCTCAACTCTTCGACTAAGGGCAATTTTTTCTCCTATTTCTGTGCAGACAGGATTAGTAAGAACAATCTTGCCTAAATCAGCCTTAACTGCACTGACTCTTCCTCCAGTAGACAAGGAGCCTATATTCACCATGAGCACTTCATTCTTGGACAATTTTTGCACCTAGAGTAAGGAGAGAATCAAAGAGGGGCAGGGAACTAAGAAAATGCTTCTTAAAGTAGGTTAATAGAGAATATTATAGACCAAATCCAGTTACAATGAATTTTGAGAAATCACCTAATTGTTTTATTGTCCTGGAGTTTTCAAAGTGATTGCTTGAAATAAATGGCAATCAAGGCTTGAAGTTTTGTGGCACATTTTTCATTATGTTGAGATCTAACCTGTAGACATTCAAAACTACCAAATGAGTTGGCCAAGTTGACCTGACCCTTTCTTTGAAAGATGAAATTCAGTCTTATGACCTGACTTCTTCGAAGCTAGAAGAGGTTTCATGGAAGGTAAAGGTCAACAAGTCTGGCACCAGAAGGAAGAAGACACTTAAAACACTGTTAAACAATTTGTTTTATTAATGGTCTCTAGTTTTATAACTTACTAAAAGAACACCAAAATATATAATAAAATCAGTGGTTTAAAAGGGCAGTGCTCCTTATAACACTGCCTCCAGATTTAGGTTTCCCACAAATTCATTTTTCTGTACTGATATAAGGCAAATGGAACAGTTAATAAATATATGTAACTTAAGTACAATATGTAGGGGCTACAGGAAGACATTTGTAAATTGCATGGCTAATTTTGCCTCTAAAAATATAACAATATATTGGGGAGGCTAGGTGGTGCAGTGAATAGAGCATTGGCCCTGGAGTCAGGAGGACCCGAGTTCAAATTTGGCCTCAGACACTTAACACTTACTAGCTTTGTGACCTTGGGCAAGTCACTTAACCCCAATTGCCCTGCCTTCCCCTTTCCAAAAAAAAAAATATAGATAGATAGATATACACCATGTAACGCAAATCTTTGCATATAAATAGTTTTGCAATACTTACCTTTGCTGCTTTTTTGTCTCCTTCGGTACGCACACCTAAAAGACGTCTAAGCAGGAAATAGGAAATTTCCAACTCTGTGAAGATTTCAGGCAGTGCTCCAACTGCACCAAGAACCTGTCCCACCATTCTGTCAGCTCGGCACAAAGTTGGATCAATTTTTGTTCCAACACCTAAGGTAAGAAGAATTATTTTTAATGTCTACATCTTAAGTCTTAAAATAATTGCAAAACTCTGTAGATTGCAACAAACTGTAAAATGCAGTACATCACAATCTGCATTTCTGTAATGGCTTTTTTCGAAACAGTTAAGTGTTCTTATATAGGAAATTAGCACATATCCAAATTCTACAGATAAAGTTAAAATAATCTGCAAAAATTTTATAAATTAAATCAAAGGAAGAGTTGGGAACAAGATCCAAATTTGACTAGAGTTTTAGTTTTTGTTTTTTGGAGGGGGAAAGCTGGGCAATTGGGGTTAAGTGAGTTGCCCAAGGTCACAGGGCTAGTAAATGTTCAAGTGTCTGAGGCCGGATTTGAACTCAGGTCCTCCTGACTCCAGGGCCAGTGCTCTATTCACTGCACCACCTAGCCACCCCTAGAGTTTCAAACAGGAAAAAAAAAAACTATAACATTAAAATAAATTACTTGGAAATTCACACCTGTCTGCTTAGCATTAGTTAGCAGAGTCTGTTATCAGTTACAATGTCCTATACGTTCAGGAGAGTCCTTATTTCTGCCCGTTAAAAAAAAAAGGCAACAAAAAGAGAGTTTGCAATGTGCCTTTGTATATATCAAACATGATACAGCTAGTGAAAAATAGTCATCTATGCATTATCTATGATTATAAGGAAAATGAAGGTGAAATTCATAGCTAAAACGCCCAGATGAGCCAAAAGAGCCCCTTCCTCCCTCATTAAAGAACTACCACCAAAGACAACAATTATAAAAGAAAAGTAACTCCCAGTGTTTGGAATTACTAAATTTGTTAGGTTCAAATTGATGGGTCCTGTTTCTGCTATAAAGACAGATGAGTTGGACTTACTGACTTCTATGGACTTATCCAGGTCTAAATCTAGGCTCAGCACCACTTTTACATTCTTCCACCAGTATCAGTAGTACCATAGCAGTCAAATGGTAAAAGCCCAGATAAACCAGAAATGCTATTATCAATCCTTGAACAATCAGATGATGTCACATCTTCTCTTCTACTAATCCTCACATCTGCCATACTAGTCCAAATACAACATGGCATGAACTAAGGGACACAGTTGGGCACTTGGCATAAATAAACTACACATGTAGACTTTTTAAAAGGGAAAAAATCTACTGTTCCAAATACAAAATTTACTACCCAGAGCCTAGTAGGAAAACAGATACTAAGATTTCTCATTTTTTTGGTTTAAAAAAATAATAAAGATCAAGTGAAATAACTTTTTATAGCTCCTGAAGAGCAAAAAAGTACTAATACAATTTGAAAAATCAAGATTTTACAATTTAAAGGTTCCTTCTTCCACAAAGGATATTCTATTTCTGTTTTGTTTTAGAACGAATCTAATAATTTTCAAACAGAAAATAAAATCCTTACCAATAAGGCCTCCAGGAGCAGCATATTGAAGATCATTATGTTCTGCAAAAAGTGAGACGATTTTGGAGAAGATTGGCTTACACATGAGTTTCCCTTCACTATCTTTAGAGACAATGCCAGGCCTGACCTCCAACTCCTGACCCACCTAGAAATAAGTAAATAAGTTCATGAGAAGCATATAATAACATCCAGACTTTCGCTATTTCAAAAATTTTGTTGCTAGAAGTCAGGATTTTTTAAAAAACTGATGAGTTGGAAATAAAAATTATTTTCGAAATCACAACCAATAACAAAGTATTAAAAGCACCAAACATTGAATTAGATATTGTGGGATCACAAAAGCAGTAATATAGAGTCCCTATCCAAACTGAGCTTACAATGTAGACAGAGATGATAAGACAATTAGTAAATAAAGAACATATAAGTAACAGCTTATTGATATTAAAATACCAAGTTCATTTTTCATATTCATAGCTTTTTCTGAACATTCCTTTGGGCAGATAAGGAGAAAAGAGTAGGATAGTTTTAATGAATTGGATTTTTTCGTAAAAGATTACCTTTAACACTCCTTTGAGAATACTACCACCAGCCACACCACCTTTAAGGTCATCAACTTCACAACCAGGCTTGTTGACATCAAAAGACCGAATAACTAAAAAGGGATATAAAGTCACTAAGAACCAATTTTGCTATTTCAAGACTTCCCACAAAAGGCAGATTAACTTTTCAAAATTATAGACACCTGGCATTTTATTACACAGCATTAGATGTATGTTTCATAGTTGTTAAATAATAGAATCAAAGAAAAACAGGTATTGGGGATTTCAGATTGCAGACTGGCACTAAAAAATTTAAAACCATGGGGAAAGTGATATAAAAGCCTTTCTTAATGCTATGTTTAGAAGTTCTAAAACATTACTCCTGTGTTACATCTACTCCCAAAATATTATACAGACATTTTTCAGAATATGGTCATATAGTAATACTTGATAATAAATTCTAAAAGTTACATCCTGTTCTGAGGAATTCAATCCTAGCATTCTTAAAACTGGATTTTCTAACTCTTTTATTAAAAGTTCAAATTGCCTTATATAAACTAATTTATTTATCTTCACAAGATCCACTCAAAACAGCTATATTTCTATGTATATCTATAAGAAGCTACCACCACCATTTGAATGCCTGATCACAGTGTGGTGACCATGGGTTTCCAAAGGTAAAAAATTAGCTAGGGATAATTAGTCTTACTCAAATGGAAATACTTCAAAAGCATGATCCTAAAGATTGAGACTGTATTTCTGTTATCTGAGAAATAGTCTCAAAAAATATGGCCTTAGCTCATATCTAAAATATATAGAGAACTGTGTCAAATTTATAAGAATACAAAAGTCATTCCCCAACTGATAAATGGTCAAAGGATATGAACAGGCAGTTTTCAGAGGAAGGAATAAAAGCTACAGTCATATGAAAAAATGCTCTAAATCACTATTGATTAGAGAACTGCAAATCAAAACAACTCTGAGGTAGTAACACATCACACCTATCAGATTGGTTAACATGACAAAACAGGAAAATTACAAATGTTGGAGATATGGGAAAACTGGAACACTAATGCATTATTGGTGGAGTTGTGAACTGATCCAACAATTCTGGAGAGCAATTTGGAACTATAACCCAAAGGGTTATAAAACTCTGCATACCCATTGACCCAGCAATACCACTTCTAGGCTGTATCCCAAAGAGATCATAAAAAAGGGAAAAGTACCTATATGTACAAAAATATTTATAGTGGCTTTCTTTGTGGTGGTCAAGAATTGGAATTTGAGGGGATGCCCATTAAATGGGAAATGGCTAAACAAGTTGTGGTATATGAATATAATGGAATACTATTGTGCTATAAGAAATGATTAGCAGCAGGCAGACTTCAAAAAACCTGGAAAGCCTTATATGAACTGATGCTGAGTGAAATGAGCAAAACCAGAAGAACACCGTACACAGTAACAGCCACACTCTATGATGATTGACTTTCACAGATTTGGCTCTTCTCAGCAATGCAAGGATCTAAGACAATTCCAAAAGACTCATAATGGGAAATGTTATCCATATACAGAAAAAGAACTATGGAGTCTGAATGCAGATCGAGACATACTATTTTCTCTTTTTTGCTGTTGCTGTTTTGTTTTTTCTTTCTCGTGGTTCCTCCCATTGGTTCTAATTCTTTTTTACAACATTCTAATTGGAAAATATGTTTAATATGAATGTATATGTAGAGCCTATATCAGACTGCATGCTATCTTGGGGAGGGAGGAGGGGAAGAAAATTTAAACTCAAAAGCTTATGGAAATGAATTCTGAAAACCAAAAACAAATGAAACAAATAAATCTGGCCTCATTAGAAAACTGGCTCAAGTGATAAATTTGAGGGGACCATGGTAACTAGCGTATAGAAAGGGCTGTAATTTTATTAGTGGAGCACATTCACACAGATAACAGCACACACAGATTCCTGAAATTGAAGTACAGTAACATAAAGGGAGAAAAGAGTTATCAAATTAAATGCACAGCATCAACTTCTAAACTTACCAATAAGTCTGGGTTCTGAAGTAAAGTCTCGTGGGGGTACTGGAATTTTCTTTACTATGTATTCACAAACAACTTCAATATTATACTTCAGCTGAGCAGAAATTGGAATAATAGGAGCTCCCTCTGCAACTGTACCTGTTCAACCAAAAACTGAGAGCTTCAAAATTTAGTTTTACAGAAACCACACTTAAGATACTTGTTTCACACGACATCTGGAAGCACTAAAAAGATAATTCAGCAGGCTTATACAAATTTTGGCCGAGCATGGGTATAATTTTCCTTAGAAAAGTTAGAAATATCTTCCATAGGGAATTACAAAAATATTTAATATTTAATATTTCTACAAAGTAGATAAAATGCCTACTAAGGAAGCTCTGCCGTGACTGGTTGAGTTCTAATCCATGTAATTAATTCTGCAATAAATGTTAAAACAAAATCATAGACTCTTTACTAAAAGATTGCCCCATGTATGTGTTTGACCTGTAATATATGTATGTCAAACAAGTCTTTCAAGTACTATGCCTAGATGAAAGACAGTAATTTTATAGAAATGACGCCTTTGATTTCTTATGACCCAATTGGGCTTATAGCACGTAATTCATTCTAGTTTTCTCTAAAGCTAAACAAACTAGTGAAAAACTAAAATGCTTAAGATTAGCTATATTACATGTTTTTCCCCATCTATAAAAAGAGAAGAATTAAGAGATTGGAATAGCAGGACCATAGATTTAAATTTAGAAAACCCCAATTTTAAAGATGAGTAAACTTTAGCTTGGGGCAGCTAGGGGGCACATGGATAGAGCACTAGGCTTAGAGTCAGGATGACTCACCTTCCTGAGTTCAAATCTAGCCTGACACTTTACTAGCTCTGTTTGCCTCAGTTCTACCTCCTCTATAAAATGCTAGAGAAGGAAAGGACAAACCATTTCTTTGCCAAGAAAACTCCAAATGGAGTCATAAAGAGTCAGACATGACTAAAAAACTGAAAACAAACTTAAAAGCCCAGTGATCTTAGGTGACCTGCAGAAAAGTCACACAGGTCTAAGATTCACATCCATGTCTTCAAACTCCAAATTCAGTTTTTTCCACTGCACCATGTTCTCTGCCACATTAGTCTGACCCTCTTTCCATGAGCATTGGATATGTAATACTTTAGCACAGCAAATTCAAAAAATATACTCTGTGTCAGACGACAAAAGGGTTTAGATACAAAAAGGGTGGGGACTTACAACTCTGCTTAAGTTTAGCTCCCATCATAAAAAATTTAATATTCTGTTAGATATATATGCATAATAATATGGGAACTTTTAGTATATAGTACCTGATACTGACTTATTACTTACTATAGCTACTTACCTTGTACAAATGCAAGGATCTGTTCATATTGTTCCTTAGCCTGACTTTCTTTCACCAAATCAATCTTATTCTGTAGAATCAGAATGTGTTTCAATTTCATGATTTCTATGGCAGCTAAGTGCTCAGAAGTCTGAGGCTGAGGACAAGACTCATTACCAGCTACGTAAAGAAGGAAAATAAAAAGATTGGTAGTAAAATACATATTGGTAAGCATTTATACTTTACAAACTCAAGAACCAAATTAAAGATTAAGTCCACAGTCATTTTTCCACTGTGCTGTCAGTGGGATAAAACAAAACAAAAACCACTTCACTCAAAATATCCTAGGTACTTCTCAATAGAGAAAATTATTCTAGATAAAGTATCTGAGTACTCCTCTGATTTTTTCCCAAAAAGTCTTAAATACTTTCTTTCCTTTTATGTACAAATGACAAGCCCCCATTTAACATTTTCTGCTGAAGTATGCCAAGAGAGAAAAATGTGAGAAACCATTCAACTGCTTGAGTAGAGTGTCATGATCTTTCCTTTTGAGTAAAAACTCTCTAAACTCTATTTAATATTTAATTTAAACCATCTAATTGCTAGGTAAAGGTGATATTTCTGATCTGTCATGTAGTCTATCTCCTTACATCTCAAAATTTCTGGGTTGTGATGATCAAGTTGCCTCGAACTATCCACAATCTTTGCTGCTTCCTTTATGACCAAAAGCCACAGAATTTCTCTGTGGATAGGTGATAGTACGTACAAAGATACTCCAACACCGGCTTCTTTGGCATAACCACAGCAAATCTGCATTTTTAGCACTATATACAGACAACTTGCAAGGAAGCAAAAGCAGTCAGTGTTTATATTAGAAATTCCAAATAATTTATATGAGAGGTTTCAAAGTAACTTTTTCTAGAAGTACTTCTATAAACTTAAAAGTCAACTCAGATATTAAACTAAATTCTTTTCTTAACAAGTTATCTTTCCTATACAATTATTTTAAGGACCCAACTCAGATGCCCTCTTATAAGCCTTTTCTACTCCCTCTCCCTCCCCCCCGTTATCAGTATTCTCCTATTTTATGCTCCTGCCTTTATTTTGTATACTTATTTGTGCCATACTGTTTCCCTGCAGTAGAATATAACATCCTTGAGGACAAGGATGATTTTGGTTTTTCTTTGTGTTCCCAGCATCTAGTGTAGTGCGCCTAGTACATATTAGAAATTCAGCAAATGTTTCTTGAATTCAACTGCGATAGTATATTAGAATTCAATAACAACTGTCACTATCTATGACAAGAGATGAATAGTTAAATGACATCACTGTCCTTGATATCAAACCTCAGCAAGAGGTTAGAGAAATATGCCTAATTGTCTATGTTTATCTTGATATTCTATAATGAATTTGTAATACATTTAATTTTTTATTCTCTATTTACCTATTAACAGTAAAGCTGCATCCATGACTGCTGCACCGTTCAGCATGGTAGCCATCAAAATATCGTGGCCAGGACAATCCACAAAAGAGACATGTCTAAGAAATGGGGGGTAAAGTAAGATCAAAGACAACTAATTTAGACTTAGAACATGCAACGTGCAATAAGTCACAATTTTACAGAGGTTAAATCACTTGTGAAATAATTTTCTAACAAAACAGATTTTGAAAGACTCCCAAATACAAACAGATCAAAAGTAGAGAATGCTTTCTATAAAGCATGAGGTAGATATTATTCTGTTAAGCTATGCACCTCTATTAAAAAACAAACCATTCTTAATAGAATTATCAAGCACTTTTGATGGCATTTCAAGCACTAAGAAATCTGTCTTTAAGTGTCATATATATTCAGTATGTTTGAATAACAATAACCAGTCATAACTATTACACTTTAGTAAAACACTTCCTTTACAATAATCTTGATGAAGAAGGCATTGCAACTATTATCCTGATCTTACAGATGAGGAAACTGAAGGTTAGGGAATTTAAATAATTTGCCCAAAGTCTCACAACTAGTGACGAGTAGAGTGAAGGCTGGCACTCAGATTATTACTCCAAGACCAGGGCTCTTCCTTCCCAATGTGCCTTTAGATATGACATACTGAAAACTAAATAGTATAACAAAATAGTTTTTCTGATCTGCAGAATGATGGACTAACATAGATGATCCAATCTCTAATCTTCTTTTCCAACTCTGATCTTTTCTGCCCCTTAATTTTACTGTCTATGTTTCTGCAAGTATAATTCTTTACAAACAATTAAAAACACAAAATCCCAGAAAACCTCATCAGGTTGGCTCTCACAAGTGACTGCTCACAAAACAAATCTCTACAGAACACCTTTTATGCTACTAAATAAGCATGCTGTGGTGAACCACCTAGAAAGCTTTTAATGCCTAATATAAACAAGGTGAAACATTGTAAAGTAGGTTATTGTCTAATTTCCCTTTGAGACACTCAGAAATTAAGTTGGCCCAAACCTACTTTTAAGCTTCATATAGAAAAACTAAAAAATATAAAAACTTTCAGAAGATACGGGCTAGAAAAAGTTTTGTGAAAAGCTGCTATTAAAAACTCCTTTGTACTTTTTTTGATGCTAACTTTTATTAACAGCAACTTTGCAATTAACGGGAGATGGGATAGGGAATCAATAAGACATTAATCCAACACTTTTAAAACTACCTCTAACACCCATGTAGTATTAGATAACTACTCTGAACCGCTATTGTCCAGAGCAAGTTTTACATGTTCCCAATATTTTCAGGAACTCAGTTTTATTTCCGTCAATATATGATTATGATTTCATAGGACACTGTCAAACATTTCAGCTTTTTAAAATGATATAAGACAACAAACCATGAAATGTAAAGGAAAAAAAAAGATCGATCACCTGACTAATTTGAAGTTTCCTTTAGTTCCTGGAATGTCTGTAGGAAATTCATCAGGTGTGCTACTTCCACAAGATCTGTAACATTCTGGCCGAGAACAACTTGGGTCATCAAGCTTGTAAATCTAAAATATCAATGAAAAAGGTCTCAAAAGTTAAAGATATTTGCACATCTTGAAAATTTAAGGTAAATTTTTTTCTTTTCCCAACACTAATCAACTAACCTTAGCATTAGCATACCCCAACTTAATGGTAATATTTCTTTCCAGCTCATTTTTGAATCTGACAGTATGAACTCCAGAAATAGCTTTTACTACTGTTGATTTTCCATGTGCTACATGGCCAATTGTACCTACAATCAAAAACAAAGATCAAATATGAACCAGTTAAACAAAATTATTTTTTTTATAAACTGTTAATAGAGATTGGTCAAGTCTAAAGTGTTACTACTTGTCCTACTTGTACTACAGTCAAAATTTTACTCCAAAAGTTTTGTTTTAGAATAACAAACACAATACGTGAGTAAATTGGGGTCCCAATAAGCCACCCCTCCTCATTAAAGAACAATATGTAAAAAGACATACCTTTCACGAGATCTGCCACAGAAAGGGCTAAGTACATTTAAAATTATGCTGTCCTTAAGCAATTTGGAACATTTTTTATACCTCTTTGCAAATTAGCATTCATAGTACTTGCAGAGTTTAGACAAGTTACTTAATGTCTCTCTGTCTTAATTTTCCTTATCTGTAAAATGAAGGGATTTGACTAAATGATCTCTAAGATTTATTTCAGCACTAAATGTGATATCATGAATCATATTCCTTTCAAAGAATATTAGTGAATACCACTTAATAATAAACAACACTAAGTACCTACAACATGCTTGTAAAAAGTAACAACAAAAAAGTGAACATATGTAAAAAAGCCCCAACAGAAATGAAAGCTTGTAAACAAAATGCACTCTACAAGGTGGCTCTTTACTTATAGCTATGATGACATTCCAAAAGAATTACTAGCTGGGTATGTTAGTTATTACTTTTTAAAAGAATTTATATTGAAGACCTATTACCATGTAACCTTTCCTATTAAACCTAATTCCAAACTGTAACAATTTTACAAGTGAGAAAACTGTGCTCCAGAGAAATAAACTGTTCTAAGTCACAGAATTAGTCAATTACAGATATGAGATGAGACCCTAGGTTTCTCAACTCCAAGCTAAGTGTTCTTCACATTAAGCTGTCTTTCCTGTTACTTTGGAACAGAAAAGGCTTGTTAGAAGGGAGGAAAGGTGGTTCTGTAGAGAAAAAATATAATGCTCAGTTGAAGACAAATTGCAGACCAAGAAAGTCATTGTCAGAGAATCCTTTTTCAGTCTCACAAATAATGATAGCAAAGTTTTACTTCATCTCCGATAACATGCTAACTATATATTTGAATTAACCTTTTATTAAATTAACGAATAAAAAAGCTAGTGTAGTTCAAGAGCACTGTTTTTCTCTAATGCTAAAGTCGGTTTATGTTATGTGAAAAACCTTAACTATAATCCTTAGAACATTTGAGAAGACTCTAAGGAACTACAAGATAACAAACCTGTTTTGGTGCAAATCCTTTATTCTTTCCATTTTTTTTTGTCTTAATAAAAGGATACCAATCTATAATACTTGCCTCTCAAGGTGTTGTCACGCAAATGAAATGAGACATATGAAGCACCTTACAAATGAGACATATGAAGCACCTCAAAGCACCACATAAAATCAACTATTATTATTCTCTACATATACGGATATTAGAAGCATCAAATTTTCATTTAGTAAACATACTATTTAGTACTGAATAATAAGATAGTCATCTAATTTAATAGGATTCATAGCTCATGCTTATTTATTGCTTATGCTTACCTTATTTCAATTGTTCACTTTTCCACCTACATGAACTCCATGTGTCCAACTAAACTGTTTTCCCTGTTGCTCACAAATGACATTCTATCTCCCACCTCTGCCTGGGATGTACTCTTTTCTTACCCTTCCTCTTACTCCTAGTTTCCTTCAAAGCCTGGCTCTAGTGATACTTCTTAGCCATGGTCTTTTCTGATTCTCCCACATGTTAGTTTATTTCCCTCAAAACTGCCTTTTATTTATACTTATGTATGTACATGTTGTCTCCCTGACGTAAGCTTCTTGAGTGCAGGGACAATTTCAATTTTATCTTTGTATCTCTGGTGCCTATCACAATGCCTTGCATGTAGAAGACATTTAATAAATGCTTGCTAGTTGCCTGATTAATATCCACAATGATACTATGATGAGGTGGTAAGGCAACTGTTAAAGCTTCTTTCTTTAAATTCCCTCTGGAGTCAGCATAGTACTAATGCAAAATACAACAGAGTATTGTTACTTTTGTTGGGTTAGCCTTGTCTTTTCAACTACAAGCTCCCTGTGTCCAGAAACTCTTTTCAACATTCACTAACAGTCCAGTATGTACAAGCTCTGTTAGAAGTTTGGGGAGAAAGTTTAGACAAGACAGAGTCCCCCGAGAATTTATAGTATAGTAGGAAGATAGACAACTGCACATACAGTACAATACAAAATAAATATTACAAAGATTTTTTTTAAACTTATGTTGTTAAATATTTCTTTGCATCCATAATAGGCACAGAATTAGTGCTCCATAATTATCCGTCAAATAAGTGTTCCATTTGACTGATGAGGAAACATCAGTTTAAGATCACTTAAGTGACTTGTTAGTATACATCTTAGTCAGGGATAGAATCTAGATCTCCTTACTCAACTAATATCTTTTAGCAATTACTTAATCTTACCTATATTGATTGTGGCTTGTCTGCTGATAACTTCATGTGAAAGCGGAGTCAACTTGGTAACATCCTGTGAGGAAGCACTTTACAATTTAATCAATTTGTAAAATGCCACTTAACAAAAGTGAACTGTCAATCCCCCCCCTCTTCTTTCTGACTTCTTTCAAAATTCATCTAATTCTCACCTTCTACAGGAAGCTTTTTCTGATCCCCTTCAACTCTATACCCTTATCTCTTTTGAGTATTTCCGATTTGTCCTGTTTATAGTTTGTACACGGCTGTCTGCATGTTGTCCCGAACCCCGCTTAGACTATGAGCTCCTTGAGATTAAGGCTTCGGTTACCTTTCTTTGTCTCCCCAGAGCTTAGCACAGGCCTGGCACACTGAAGGGGAAGTGTTTCTGGGCTGTCACTTCCCCTCACTCCCCAATGCTCCTGACTCGCGCTCCAGACACACAACCCCGTACAAAAAGTGCTCGTTGCAAAGTTCCAAGAGCCTTTCAACTCAGTTCGTGGCCCTACACGCCCCCGATCCTCCCCAGGATGCAGCAGCTGCCGCCGCCGAGGAAAGCTGCACGTTCCCCGCCCTCAGCTCCTGGAGCTGCTCAAGCGCAGCCTCTGCAGCCGGTCGGCTCTCGGGAGCGAGCGCTCACCCAGGGGGTCCCCAGCCTCACCAACCGTCGTCCCCTCCCCGACTCTCTGCCGGCCTGGCGCAAGCGCAGGCCAGACACCCGGCTCCCGGATTGCCCCTGCCCGAGCGGGCGCCGCCTTGCCCCCAACTCCGCCGCCCTGCACCGCAGCCCCGCCCGCCTCCACACGAACACACAGTCTTTGGGTGTGCCCCAAATCCAGAACGGTGCGAGCGCTCGGCTGAGAAAGCGGACTCACCAAGGTGGTCAGATCCTGGCGAGACAGATGAGGCTGCCCCAAAGTCACTCCCGGCTCGTCGCCCGCCATCTTGGTCAAAAAGGAAGTAAGTTGCCCCAGAGGCCGCCTGTTCTCGCAAAAGCCCCTTTATATGGAGAGCTGGCAAACCCTCAAGACTAGACGAAGAGAAAGCCGTCTCCATTCAAGGTTTCCCTGGCTTCGAATCCAGCATTTGAGGGCTGCTTACTAAGGAGAATATGGTGAATATCAAACTCTGGCGGTCTGGGGCCCTCAGAGACATTTGAGCAGGCAACTCCTTGGGCAGCCCTATAAAAAGCCCCAGGGAGGCGGAAGGTGATGCAACTGGGCGCGCGTGTCTGCAAGGGGAGAAAACGACTTCCCCTTCTGTCGTAAATTGCCGGATCCGGTTCCCGGAGCCGTGGAATTTTAGTAGAAAAGGGCGGGGACGGGATATGAAGGAAGGCGCTGGCGTCCCCATTTGCACCGCGTGGGTCGCTGTTTTCACTTACCCTAGCCTCCCTCGTTTCCATATTTTTATAAGCGTGGTCTGACCAAGGAGCAACCTTTCTCGCGAAGTCTTTCCTACCGGCTGCCACCCACCCGCTCTTAGCCACCCGGTCCCGGAAAGAACTGGGACGCGCCCCTGCCTGCGGACGCTAGCGCACCCACCTCTTGTTCCTCTGCTATGAATCTGTGCGGCTTGGAGGACGGGCTCTGACCCTGTAAAAGAAAAAGACCCCCTCACCTCCCCAAGCACTGTTAGTAAGAAAAAGCCCAGGCTTCGCCTTAGGTCCAAACTAGCACGGATAAAATTCCCCCAGATCCTCTTAAGGAAAGATATGGAAATGGCTACAGCGAAAATACATTTCTTTAAAGTCAGTTTGGTCGGTTTTTATGAGGCCCTTTAACTGCTAGAATAGTGGTTAGCGCCGCGGAAGCGAAATGTTAGTTCCAGTTTGAAGTAAGACCAGAAGCTGGGGGGCCACCATACACTACTGTTTGTATTTTACTTAACAGGGTGTTATACTCTTCAAGTTATTCAATAACTATTGAGCACTTAATAAGTTGAAGGCACAGTGATAGGAGATGACCTTAAAAGTTATAGTCCTTTCCTTTATGAACCCAAAATATTCAATGTATTATCCTCATATTCACCTTGTATATAGTGGGTTGCTAACCTTCGGACATAGAAGTGCAAATCTTTATTAGACCCTGCCCTCATGCAGTTTACGGCACATTAAAGGAAATATATACAGGAAAATAACAAAAAAAATGGAACCTAATCCAATTGGCGGATTGGGGAAGGACTCCTTGAAGAAGGTGATTTTGGAGCTGGGTTTTGAAGAGTAAGTAGGATTCCTTTAGGCATAGATTGGTTGAAAAATAAGATAAAGTTATTGCAGGCCAATACGATGATGTGAAGAAAAGCAAGGTAGGAGGGTATATATAATACTGGGAAGCAGTCAGTTAATTATGTGACAAGGCAAATAACCCAGTTTGGCTGAATGTAAAGAAAGGTGGGGAAAAGTGAGAGATTTTTTCTTAAATCAGTATCAGTCTTTATTTTCCTGATTCACTGAAGATTTTAATAATTATTATTAAAAAGCAGATGTATTAAAACTCGTTTGCCTGATTAAAAATCGCAACAGTAGAATAAGATTTTTAAGACTTATCATTTTTTACTTTAATTGTGGTAATCCAGAATCATCAGAATCGTTTTTCTGTCTCTCAACCCTGTGACCCATCCCCTCCTCCTTGATAGTCTGTTCTTTCTTTGGCTTCCTTAACACTATTCTCTCCTTTTCCCCCTACCTTTCTAACCATTTCTCAGTCTCCTTTGTGGATCATCCTTCATGTTTTGCTGGCTAAGTCTGATTCCTCCCTCGGACTTTGTTCTGGCTCTCTTTTCTTTCTACACTCCTTATTTACTGATGTCATTAGCCACAGTGGGATAATTTGTAATCCCTATGCAACTCAAATCTATATATCTATCCCTCATTCCTCAGCTGACCTCTAGAGTTGCATAACTAACTGCCTGTCAGGCATATCTCTCTCTCTCTCTGAATATCCCATAGGCATATTAAACAGATTACGTCCAAAACAGACCTGATTATCTTTTGCCCTAAATTTATGCTACCTCCTAACTTCTTTATTTCGTTAAAGGCTCCACCTTCTTCCAGTCATCCAAATTCACAACCTTTAGATTTGTAATTTGACTATTTTCTTTCTCCTTCAAACCCCATATCCAATCAATTGCCAAATCTTATTGGAATCTATCACCACAACGTCTTGTGTTTATTCCCTTTTCTCCAGTTAACTTGTTTAAGCCTATATCATCTCTCATCAGGACTATAAATGAATAAAAGGATTTAGTAAGAACGTACTGTGGGCGGCTAGGTGGTGCAGTGGATAGTGCCAGGTCTGGAGTCAGGAAAAATCATCCGGCCTCAGACACTAGCTGTGTGACCCTGAACAAGTCACTTAACCCTGTTTGCCCCCATTTCCACACCTGTAAAATGAGCTGCCAAGAAAATCCCAAATGGAGTCACAAAGAGTCAGAAATGACTGAAAATGACTGAACAACAACAAAATTCAGTAAATTCCCATGGCTCTATTATTTACAGGATCAAATATAAAATCTTTTGTTTGGCATTCAAAGCTTTTACTTTCCCAGTTTTCTTGCACCTTACTCCTTACCATGTACTCTGTGATCCAGTGACACCAGCATCCTTGCTGTTGCTCAAACAAGACACCTTACCTCTTGATTCATGGTTTGTTGTTTTGGTTTTTTTTTTGCTTTTTTGGAGGAGGGAAGGCAAGGCAATTGGGGCTAAGTGACTTGCCCAAGGTCACACAGCTAGTAAAGGTTAAGTGTCTGAGGCTGGATTTGAACTCAGGTCCTCTTAACTCCAGGGCCAGTGCTCTATTCACTGTGCCACCTACCTGCCCCAATTCGTGCATTTTCACGGGCTGTCCCCATGCTTGGAATGTTCTTTTCCATCTGTCACCTGGTCTTCCTGGCTCCCTTTATGTTCCAATTACTGTCTCATCTTCTATCACTTTCTGTATCTTTTCTTATTCTTCTTAATACTAATGCCCTCTCTCTCTTGATTATCTTCAATTAATCAACAATTAATTAATCAATTAATTAATAATTAATTAATTCAATTAATTGCACTTAGTTGTTTGTATGTTGTCTTCCTCATTACTCTGTGAATTCTTTGAAGGCAGGAAACTTTTTTTTTTCATTTGTTTTGATTTTTGTTTTTTGCCCTTTTTTGTCTCCCCAGAGCTTAGCAAAGTACCTGATACAGGGCAGGCACTTAATAAATTCTTGTTGACTGACTAATAACAAGATCCTATCAGGATATGATATTAAATGAGTGGCAGTAAAGAGCCCTCCACCCCCTAAAAAAGTAATAATTCAAGAAAGAGGTTCTTCTGAGGAATCAGAAAAGTCCTGAAGTATGAAGAATCATAAAAGCTGAAGAACTCTAGAAAGAGCCTGAGAGGGGTGGCTAGATGGTACAGTGAATAGAGCACTGGCCCTGGAGTCAGGAGGACCTGAGTTCAAATCTGCTTCAGACACAACACAAAAACTAGCTATGTGACCTTGGACAAGTCACTTAACTCCAATTGCCCTACTCACCCTTTCCAAAAAAACAAAAACAAAAAGAAAGAGCCTGAGAACAAAGAAGGGCAGGAGAGTTCCTCCTGACAGGGGAAAAACCAATAAACTGAGTTATATCTAGATTAGAGAGAGGCATCATCAAGATAGATAGTGATCAATTAATCAACAAGCATTTATTAAGTGCTCCTATGTGCCAGGCATTTCTGGTGCTAGAATTAGAAAGACAAAAATTGAAGTAAACCCCAATCCCAAAGAATATATATCCTTACTGAATAATAACAGTGTGGGAATAAGCATTTTTATTTTGAGAGGTCCTCTGCTATTGATGGCCCACTCCAGTTAGGGAGGTGGAAGCAGCCAGCTTCTTGCAGCTGCTCCCAGGCCAACCTAATGCTGGCTCACCACTCTCCATGACATGCAGGGAACAGAGCACCCTGAATTCTTACCCTGATAGTAGTGGCACAAAGGGAACTAAGTACAAGGGAGTGTTACAGCCCTTCCAGTTTTGTGAAACGGGAACACTAGATCAAGTATGGACATGATAGCCTTCAAGATTTGCCTGACATCATCAGCCTGACATGATGGAACTAAACAAAACAGCAATATAAAACATAGTGACCATTAGTTACCTTCTTTTGTCTCATTGCTCTATAAAAACCTTGTTCATTGTATCAATAAACAGAGTTCAGAGTTTTATCCTGAACTGCCCGCCTGGCCCTGGTTTATGTCACGTCTCTGCTCACACCTGATGCTGGCTATCAGGTGGTCCATGGCACTCTGCTAGAACCAGACCACTGACATTGAAATTGTGACCCTTGGAGTCATTAGTTTGAGGATCGTATGGATTTAAGGGTCATAGTAAGCCATCTGTGAATTTTTCTTTAGTCTCCTTTCTGTGTTTGTGTTAGGAAGCTGCTTCAAGTAGATTGTAAGCCAGATTGCTTGGAGGTATAGAGTTGGACAGTCTAGTACAGAGGTTTTCCAGGATTCTGGGTAAGGGTTAATAAGCAGAGAAGTAGCCTACAAAAGTAACCCAGATCTTTCATGTTATAGGGCATCCCCTCACAACAGTCACACAACTGTTAAGAAAGAGTATGCAGGGGGTGGCTAGGTGGTACAGTGAATAGAGCACCAGCCCTGGAGTCAGGAGGACCTGAGTTCAAATTCGGCTTCAGGCACAAAACTAGCCATGTGACCTTGGGCAAGTCACTTAACCCCAATTGCCCTCCCTTACCCCCTCCAAAAAGCAAAAAAAAAAGAAGAAGAAGAAAGAGGATGCATTCCAAGGATATTTTCTTTTCAGAAAAATCATTACCACAGACTGAAATAACATAGAAATTATAGAGATGTGGCCCGGAATATTCAAGCAATAAACTCATTTAAAACGTATTCATATAGTTTATTTTTATATCACCATGTATAAATATAGTTCCTTATTCCCCCATTCCAGAGTCATCACTTATTTATATCAAAGGGACAAAAAGAAAGAAAAAAGTTCAGCAAAGCTAATCAAGCTTATTTAGTGCTCCACGTCCACAATTCTCCCTTCTCACCACCCCCTACAGAAAGATGGAGGCACCTGCATTATCAGACCTTTCTTTCTAAGTCAGGTGGGATTATTGTAATTATTCAATTTTCAGCTCTGATTTCCTCTTGTTCTTTCCATTTGCATTGTTGTGGTCAATGTTAACCTTGTTTTCCTGGTTCTGTTTATTTCATTTTGCAGCCATTCATAGAAGCCTTCCTCTGCCTTCATGTAACAATCATCGTTTCTTATGGTGCAGTAATGTTCCACTGTGTTCCTAGATCACAATTAGTTTAACCATTTACTAACTGATGATTATTGATTTTGTTTCTACTTCTTTGCTATGAACGAAAATGCTCCTATAAATATTGTGGTACCTATTGGACTTTCTGTATTGATCTTCTTGGGAGTGTAGGTCTTACAAGTACAATCTTTGGGGTCAAAGACAGTCAACAAGTACATTGATTATTTCCACTACATTTCCCTTCTAGATAAAATAGTAGGCTGCATTCTCTGGCCCTTTTACTACTCCTGGTCCATAGTCCTTTTAATACACAAGATATTCCTGCCTCTAAGAAAAGTCACTTGTCTATAGATTAGACTAGTAGTGTAGTCATCCCCTGAGCTACAACCTAACCCATCAACAAGGCATTCCTTCAGTGGAGATATTGCAAATGCCTTCTCTGAAGGTTGCTACTTTTAACTTCCTTTATGTTCAAGAAGACGTTTTTAAAAAAAATTATTTTGAGATTTACTAATTAAAGTATTACTGTATTTCACTTTATTTATAATCTTGCTACTATTTCTAGATTCAGCTCTTGCTCTATTTTTTTAATCCTAGTCCCAAATCTTAAACACAATACTGATGTCTCATTGCTTCATCTAGACTTCTAGAGAGTCTGGGCAGTTTTTAGGTTTCTTCATGTCTTTAAATAAACATGGAACCCTTTGGAGCTGCCATTCCCCCTTTACCACCACTTCGACTTCACCCCCATGTTTGTTCATACATTTTACACTTAAAATTTTTATTATTGTTGTCCTTTATTTTTTCCAGAAATATCTGTTGAGGTGTTGGGTTTTTTTTTTCTTTTAAATTCTAAGTTGTTTTTAAGAGATTGTACTTTTATTGAAATTGTAAATAGTATATCTCATGTTATAATTTTTAGGTAATTTGTATCTCTAGATACATGTAAAACTAAAAGCAATAAATTTACTTTATTTCAATATGTTCTCTTTTACCCCTTTGTACTGTAGGTCTGAAGCTTCCTTTATGTACCTTGTCCAAAGAAAAAATGAATGTCTACTTCTTTGTTTACATTCTTAACATTAGGGAGTTTGTTTGTTTGTTTTAATTAGTCTAGCTAGAAGTTATCTAAGAAAAGCAAAACCTGTACTGGACAAAATTAGAAATGCTGATTACTTTTGTTTTCTTATATATGTTGGTGGCATGCCAAATTACTTTTTGAGCAGTTACATTTTTTGTACTCTTATTTCATTATCACTTTATTCCAATTCAGAAGGACTTTAAAGGCTTACTAGAGTCTTTGATTTTTACAATGTAATAAGAATGGTGTATAATAATATTAAGACTTCAGTTTTAAAAGTAAGAGTTAGCTCAGTATCTATATTCATTATTTAAGAATTATACATGAATGATTATATTTTATTCCTTAACACCATGGGATATTTGAGGATCTCTTATACTTTAGTGGGGGAATAAATGAAGGCTATTTGACATGAGCTCTCTTTTTTCCCTTTCTCATCACTCCTTGACATCATCTGACCTTCTCTCTTCACTTATTCTAGTCTCTAATGAGGAAGAAACCTTACCCTTCAACAAGGTCAGCACCTTAATATGTACTCTAGATCCTATATCCCCTTCCATGTTCTCTAGCTGATTGTCTCTATGATCATCCTCACCCTCTCTAATCTTCGGTCTCTCTGTGCCTATTCATTCCTTCCCTGTAGCTTCAAAGGAGCTTGTTTCCCCCATTCTTATGGAAAGCTCTTACCTGATCCTACCACCTCCTCAAGTGTCTCCTCACTTTTTCAACCAAATTCCTAGGAAGCATTGTCTATGTTTGTTTCTTCCCTTTTCTCTCTTCTCATCAATTTCTCAGCCATTTGCAATCTGACTTCCAATCTTATCTAAGACTGCTCTCTTCATAGTTACTAATGACTTAACTGTCAAATCCCATGGCCTTTTCTCAAACCTAATCCTTCAGCTCTCTGCAACATTTTGATACTGTTGACCACCCTTTCCTCTTGATACTTCCCCTACCCTTTTTTAAGAGACACTTTAATCTTGGTTTTCTTCTTATCTGTCAGACTATTCTTTTACAATTTCGGTTGCTGGCTTATCATCCATATCATGCCCCCATCTTGGACATACTGAGAGGTCTAATTTAGACTTTCTTTTCTTCTCTCTTTATGTTTCTCACTTGATTACCCATCAGTTCTCATTGAATTAATTGTATTCACTGTGCCAATAACTTATAGTTCTATATATTCACCTTGGGGTGGCTAGGTTGCACAGTGAATTGAGTACCAGCCCTGGAGTCAGGAGGACCTGAATTCAAATCCGACCTCAGACACTTAACACTTACTAGCCATGTTACCTTGAGCAAGTCACTTAACCCCAATTGCCCTCCCTTCCCCACTCCAAAAAGCAAGAAATAAAAATAAAAATTATACATATACATAATATATATGTGTGTGTGTGTGTGTGTGTGTGTGTGTGTGTGTGTGTGTGTATATATATATATATATATATATATATATATATATATATATTCACCTTTACTCTTTCTTCTCAGTTCCATCTGCTATTACCAATTGCCTGTTGGATATTCATTTCAAAGGTTATTCAGTCAAGGATATTTTGTAGGCATCTCAAACTCAGCATGTCCAAGACAGAGCTCATTATCTTTTGCCACAAACCTGTTCCTCTTCTAAACTTATCCATTTCTGTCAAAGGTCCTACCATTCTTCCAGTCACTTGGGTTTGCAACTTTAGTGTCATACTTGACTCATCCCCCAAGTTGTCAAATCTACCTCCACAATAGCTCTTAGACTCTATAAGTCCCCTTCTCTACTTACACAGCCATAACCCTAGTTTAGGCCTTTGTCACATCTCATCTGTACTACTACTAGAGCCTTCTAATTGGTCTTCCTATTTCAAGTCTCTCCTTCTTCAATCTATCCTCTACATAGTTGCTGTTATATTCCTAAAGCATAGCTCTAATCATGTTGCCCCTTTACTTAGTAAAGTCACTTCTAAGTTCAATATAAATTCCTCTGTTTGTCATTTAAAGTTCTTACAATCTGGCCTAAGCCTATCTTTCCAGCCTCACTACACATCACTTTCTTTTATATTCTTTTTGGTCGGGTTAACATAGCCTCACTCTTCACCAAATACAACCCTGCAACTTCCATACCCATACTTTTGTTCTAGTTGATTCCCATGCCTAGAATATACTACTTCCACACTTCTATTTCTGGGAAATCCCCAGTTGCCTTCAAGACTGAATTCCAGTGGCCTTTCCAGATTTTTCTTCCTAACTACTAATGCCTTCTCACCCCCAAAATTATTGTCTATTTTGTATATACGGACATGTGTACATGTTGCCTTCCTGAATAGAATGTAAGCTCTTTGAGGTCAGAGACTGTTTCACTTGTGTCTTTGTATCCTTAATACCTAGCTCAGTGCCTGGCACATAATGTATATTTTATAAATTCTTATGGATTGATATTTTATATATTTTTTATCATATATATTTAGTGTATTGAGTATTGCCTAGGAGACTCCTAATCAAATGAATCTTTTTTGCTAACTTAAATTAGAGGATATAAAGGGCAGGTAACAAAGACAATGAGATATAAGAGTATGAAATTTTGAGTAGTCCATTTGTATGGGAAAGATTAGGAAAT